>VDFB02271358.1:766998562-767340396 GCA_007258455.2 Sequoia sempervirens
AAATTTCTACACTTCCTTTGAGCCTCCACTTAACAACAGCCCACTTTCTAACAGTATCCACTATGAGGCAGAAAGAGAGAAAAAGAACCACCACAACATTCTCCATTGAAGAGAGGATCCTATCACTGACTAAATCAGAGATAAAAAAGTTTTTTCTAGACACAATAACCTCATCCTCATGAGGAGGGAGAGGGCCCAACTTACTATTGGTTAGAACATATTTCCACCTGAGGGATTCATAAGGAATCTCAATCGCTGACACTTTAACCAAAGACATAGGTGACACCAAAAGATCCATAGACAAAAGGTCTATCCCGCTAGGAGTTTCTCAAAGGAATCTCAAATGGATCAATGCAAGGGCTACAAATGGATCTAGAAAGGTACATTATATCGTTGAATAGCCAAAACCTAGGATTTTGCATGAGGTTCAAATTTTCTATGGTTTGGATAGTTTCTATTGCATATTGATTCAAAATTTTAGTGGACAATAGCAATAGATAAAAGTTTTGAAATTTTGAAGAAGGTCATTGAAGATCCCATATTGGAATTACCTAATTTTACAAAGGTGTTTCAAGTATATTGTTATACAAAAGGAAAAACCATAGGGGTGGTTCTTAGTCAAGAGGGAATATCTTCTGCATAATTTATTGAAAAGATTAATGATAACAAGAAGATGTATTCAATTTATGACCAATAATTTTATGTTGGAATTGTTCAAGCTTTAAAGAAGTGGTGTTAGTATTTTTTTCCAAATGAATTTATTCTTTACCATGATCATCATGCTTTGCAATTTATTCATAGTCAGGCCAATTTGAACTAAATACATATGAAGTGGGTTGAATTCCTACAAGGATATACTTTTTTATTCAAGCATAGGAGTGGGAGTTCAAAAAAAGTAGAAAATCAACATTGGTGATTGAAATCAGAGTTGAAGTAGTTGGATTTGATGATATGAAAGAGTTATATAAGGATGATTTAAATGTTAAGGATGCATGGAAAATATGTATGGAGCCTAGGTACTATTACAGATAGGACACCATTGATGGATTATTTATATTATATGGAATGTTGTTCAAAGGGAAGCAACTTTGCATACCTCAAGGATCCATGAGGAAAAAATTAATAAGAGAAAAATATTGTGGTCGATGAGCCATACATTTTGGAGTTGATTAAATAATGGCACAACTTAGTGAAAGATATTTTTGGCTAAAGATTATGGTAGAAATCAAAAAATCTATGCAAGGATGTCAAGTTTGTCAATATGGAAGAGGGAGTCAAAATAAAGGCCTATATCAGCCATTACCCATACCAACGAAACAATGGGATGATGTAAGTATGGATTTTGTTCTTGGTTTGTGAAGAACATAATGAGATAATTTGGTTGTTAATAAATTTTCCAAAATGAAACACTTCATAGCATGCAAAAATATGGAAGATGCATCACATGTATCCAATTTATTGTTTATAAAAGTTGTTACATTGCATGGTTTACCAAGAAGTATAGTTTCAAACCATGTGACTAAGTTTGTAGGACATTTCTGGAGGACACTTTAGAAGAAATTAGGGACTGATTTAAAGTGTATTTTTATATATCACCCTCAAATAGATGGATAACCTAGATTAGTTATTAGAATCTTAGGGAATTTACTAATATGTTTAGTTGGTGACAAGCCTAAGCAATGTGATTTGGTATTTCCGCAAATCAAGTTTTCATACAATGAATCATTCAAAAAAAGTACAAATAAGAATCCATTTCAAAAAAATTATGGCCATAGTCCTAGAGGTATTTAAAAATTAAGGGAGATTGCAAATACTAAGGGATATAAGATAAGTTCAAAAGGAGAGGAGTTTTCCAAACATATGTAAGATTTACACCAACAAGTGAGAAAAAAAATAAGTTGGAGCAGCCAACAATATAAAGAGAAAGTTGTTTTGAAGAGGAGAGAAAATGATTTTCAAGTGGGAGATATGGTATTGGTACATCTACAAAAGAAAATATTTCCTAGCCATGCCTACAACAAGCTCAAGTGGAAGAATATTGTAACATGGAAGATTATAAAAGAAAATTCACCAAATACTTATGAATCATAGCTACCTAAAGGTTTTTAAATGTCTCATATTTTTAATGTCTTATATTTTCATACTTACTATGAGGGAGCTAGAAATCACAACAAAAAGGAAAAGATAAAACATTGCCAAAAAATGGAAGGAGTAACTACCCAACAAGCATGAGAGGAAATTAAAGATATTTTTTGACTCTAGAGTAGTTAAGAAGATAAGAGGCAAGGAGTACAGTGAGTATTTAGTATAATGAAAGGGTAGACCAATAGAGGCTGAAACATGGATAATCCCAAGAGAGTTGGAAACACTTGAGTTAACACAAGATGAAAGTGTTGTTGACTCGTAACAATACAAAGTTTAATATGGTGAGCACATGCTCATAACCTTTTTTCTATCCCAGTAGCTTGATGCAGGGGTATCATAATATTTTTTTTTTTTTTTTTTTTTGTCCCCACCACCACTATACCAAAGAGGTGAATTTGGGTAGGAATTTATAACCCACGTGGTGGAACCCTTCAAATTTTATGTTCCACTGATTTTAAATGTAGAATTTGGTTATCTTTTTGGTTTGGATGTGTCTTGTGACTTAGGGTTTTAGTTTTACTTTTATTCTAGGGTTGCATTTGTGCCCTAAACCTTTGAAAAATACTAAGTGGTAAACCCTTGCTTACTTTCAAATTTTTAGTTGATTGGTAATTACCCATTCCCGATTTCCCAAGTCTCAACTTGAGCCTTTAAACTCGTTAACTCACTGTCCCTGTGTGCTTAGTCAACCGGTCGCTACCTATCAAATTGTTTTAATTCTATTTTATTTCACATGGGTTTGAAATATTTTAATATTTTCCATGATTCCTAAGTCCATGTTTACATTATTCCTAAGGTCTTTTATATTATAAACCTAAGAAAGTGACCCCCTTTTATGTCATAAATTGATCCACGTGCCTTTTGAAACCTTTATGAATGCTCAATGGGTCCCACCTAATGTTTCCTATTGGTTACCTACCAACCCGCGAGAATAAAATAGTATGATTGAAAAGCTAGAGAGATAGTAGGTGGGTGACACCTATCTACCCTCATGGTGGGTCTTATCATTCTTCAAAGGAACTAATGGAAAAAAAAATTTAGATTGATATAGTTAGAATCGATTTTAACAAATAAATCTCAATCATTCCCTACTATCCTACGGGGGACCCGCTATTAGATCTTAGCTCATGGAGGGGTAGCAGGCAAGTGCCACATGGAATCATCACCACCATTGACAAAACTATTAAGGGAAATGAAATATTTGATGAAATATTTCTCAAAAACTATGGAAGGTTAAAGGGTGTGCTACTTAAAGGATACAAATACACATGCAAAATTTCTCTACTAGATGTTTTAATCTAGACCATTCATCACTCAAGGAAGATATGCATCATGATTTCTAGCCTATGGGTTAAAGAGAGTGCATATTGGAAGTCATTGGGTTGATCTTGGTTGCTTCCTGCTAGCTCACGACTATAGATCTAAACCCTACAACTTTTAGAGGGCTAGCGAGCTATTGACACATGGATATTTTGGAATCTTATAAAGCATGGTGGGGCCATTATGTTGATGATAAGGATGCACAATGGGAGGAAATAAAGCACACTAGATTTTGAGTCATCAAAAAGTAAAACATTCAAAAAAAATTGACTCCATCTAAGCCACACACTAGCCCACATCAAGATCAAATCAATGGAAAAGATTGAAAGTTTCTAAAAGGATAGCATTGAGTCAATTTGGTTTGTGTGAGTGAGAAGTAATGGTGGACTTGATAGCTTTCTATTGAATTGAGAGATTTATTCACCTTAAAAGCTTGTTTTAAAGCTTTTACTTGATTGTAAAACCATAAAAAGGAATTTCCAATGCATCTAGAATTTGTTGAAGTGCATTTCAAGTTCTTGGTGTCATCAAATTATGGTTTTTTTGTGATTCACACCATTAAGTTTAACCTACACTCTTTGAGCTCAAATTTAGCCTAATTTCCATTCCAAATTGTAGTTGCTATTATCAAAATTCTACGTAGGGATTCTTTTAGGGTTTGACATTCATTAGATTTCTATAAACTATCATTTTAGTCATTCCTTTGTGTCAAGTCTTTTCCTAAAGTATTAGAGCCCTAGTTTGAACCTGTTAAGCCCTAGGTCAAATTATCTATTGATAAATTGTAAAATGGTTTTTGTATGGTTTATGACATAGAACAACACTTTTCTATCAAAATCATACAAGGAAAATCATAGAGATCTCAATCTTAGGTATGCAAAAAAGAAAGATATCTTGCAATAGGGTTGTCCTAGTCTCTGATTAGAAACTAAAGAGGGGTTCACCAACAAGCTAGGGAAATGAAATGCAACACCTAATGCTTAAACTTGATGCAATACAATACTTCACTAAATGACCTAGAAAAGAATGTAAATCAAAACAAAAAGATCAAAAATTAGAAGTTTTCATATAGATACCTAAAGAGGACTGCATGAAGACTTGAAATGCTGAAAGCGGTAAAATTACTGCCTTCTAGGACTCATGCCAATCTGGGCAATTTAGTCCCAGATTAGGGTTTTTTGGTAGGAATAGAAATCTAGTAGAGATATGTTTGGAACTCCTAAAATATACAATTTTGGCTATACTGGGACTCATATGCTAGAAGTGGCATATTAGACAAGTTAGTTTTTTCTTGAAATTCAAAGGTTGATTCTACTCTTCAATGTCTTCTTTGTCCTTTCCATCTAATTTTTGGGTTTGAATCTCTTATTTGTAATCTCTAGATGTCCTTCAATGATATCTAATACAAGGTGACAACTTTAACAACTTTGAACACTGGACAAATTTCTCCAATCTTTCTCTTCAATGTGTCTTCAACTTAGATCTACAAATCACACACTAAAGAGAGGGAAAAATGTTGTTTTGTTAGTGGAAAGGGGTTTACCTTGGTAAAACTATGTTTTGGAAATCAAACCTTGAAATGAAATTAAATAGGAAAGGAGAATGATGAATGAACAAAATGTAATGTTACAACTGACCAAACCCTAGCAATAAAGTGTTGCAAATATGTATGAAATAACTCCAATGGATATATATCTTGAATCTTGCTTGAATGTTGTAGATCTTGAATTGAATGGTTGCTTGAATCATGAAACCCTACATCACAATTGTCAACTCAAAAATAAACATGATACATAATGACTTTGACATGATGCTTTATACTTGAATAATGCTCTAAAACACTAAATAATTAGCTCTTGTAGACTCTTGACTGATCTTGTGAACTCTAATTTACTATTAGAAATGCTCTCATGAAAGTCTTAGGTGAAAATGAGTGAAATAACTTTGTATTTATACTTGTTTATGTCAAATTTCCTGAAATTACAACACTACAAGCTAACATCTGATCTAGGAGAATAAATACTACCAAGAATTTGAATTAAGTTTGATTTTGGGCCACACGAGAATCATACACCAAAAGTGGCATATGAGTTCCATTAGGATTAACTATGGGACATATTTTCAAAAATGCTTAGAATGATGCAAAATCTAGATTGAGGCCCTAAAACCTAAGTGGGACTCATATGCCCAAGGTGGTGTATGAGTCCCAAATTACTAAATCTGGGCCACACAATCCAAAAGCACCTAAATTATGATTGGAAATTGGTTTATGTCGGGATTATCCTCAAAAAGAGGCACTAAATAAGGCCTTTGGATGTAAAATAAGGCCAATTAAAGTGTAAAGAATCCCAATTATTTAATAAAACCCTAGAAAAGTGTGAAAGTGTGTTACAACACTTTACAACATTCTAAATAAGGCACCAATAAGCTCATTTAGTTAACAAGGGTCCAAGACCTAATGTGAATATGTTAGAAATATTACAACACTAAATCAAGGCCATGTTAGGGAGTACTTTTTCCATCATTACATCTACCACCACTTTAGTGAGAGGAGGAACTTGCTTCCTAGAAGCACTAAAAAATAACCCTTCTATTTTTTCTACCTTGTTTGGGCCCTCCTTATGATTTTGGGCTCAATGTTACCTTGATTTAATGTTGTAATGTGGATAACACTTTCACATTAAGTCTTGGACCCTTGTGAACTAATGGATTTTAATGGTACCTTGATAAACTGTAGTGAAGTGTTGTAATTCACTTTCACACTTTTCTAGGGTTTTATCAAATAATCAAACTTAATAAACCCATATTTAATAAAAGTAAAACTTAATATTGCTTTATTTGGAGTGTTGTAAAGTGTTCTAGCACACTTTCACATTTATCTAGGCTTGTCATGAATAATTGGGTCCTCTTATTCCTTAATTGGCCCTATTTTGCACCCACAAGCCTCATTTATTGCATCTTTTTTAGGATAATCTAGACACCAATCATTAACCATTCATAATTCATGTGTTTTTGGCATGTGCAACTTAGATGTAGTGATATAGGACTCATTCTCCACCTTGGGTGAATGGGTCCCACCTGGATCTTTTCATCCTGAACTGGTTTTCATACATTTGTAAGCACTTTTGATTTTTGGTCCCATACATTATGCTAGATGGGACTCTTTCACCATCTTGGGCGAATGAGTCCCTTTTTTCCAAAATTAAAATTAATTCAAAATTTTTGGCTATATTTTATTCCCCTAGATCTGATGTCGGCTTGTAGTGTTGTAATTTTGGGAATTCTTGCATAATTGAGTATAAATACAAGGTTCTTTCACTCATATTCACACCTAGTATTTAAGAGAGTTCACAAGATCGTTTGAGCACTCACAAGAGCATTCAAGATAATTCAAGGGAAAATTATCAATAATTTTAGAGGAACATTCAAGTGCCAATCATCATGTCAAATATTTCATCCATCATGGTTTTTTTATTGTGTTAACAATTGTGATGTAGGGTTTATGATTCAAGCAAGTGTTTCATCCAAGATCAACATCATTCAAGCAAGGGTCAAGAACCACATCCATTGCAGCCATTTCAAGCATGTTTGCATCACCTTATTGCTAGGGTTTAGTGAGTTGAAACATTTTCTTTTGTTCATTCATTATTCTAAATTCACATTTCCTTTCATTTCAAGGTTTAATTTCCAACAAGGGGTTTGAACAAGGAAAAGTTCCCCTATTCACTAACCCAAAAAAAAAAATTCCCTCTTCTTTGTGTGTGATTTGAAAGCTTAGGTTGGATATTTCATGAGTAAGATTGGAGAAAAATTTTCAAGTAATCAAAGTTGTCATCAAGCCTTGGAGAACATTGGAGATCACCTATAGATTGCAAATTAGACAGTTGGATCCTGAAACTATTTAGGAAAGATAAAGCATACAAAGAAGAGTAGAATCAACATTTGAAGATTCAAAAAATCCTAAATGGGTTGATTCACCACATCTAGAAAATGAGTCCCAAGTCCTATCAGTTTTTGGGATTTTGCAGATTTGGATACCCCTTTGGCAGATTTTTGTTTCTGCACAGTTTCCTAGAAATAGGACCGATTCACCTAGCTTGTGGAATACGTCCTAGTCAATGGTAAAAGTAGATTTTCTACAATTCCAAATCTCCATTTTGTCTTCTCTAGATTCCCAGGTGCACACTTTCTATTTTATAGCTTTTGTGTTGTTTTGTTCATTTTTCTAGGTCATTTAGTGTTAGTTTGCATTCAATTAGGGTTTTGCATTACATTTTACATTTCATTTTCTTTTCCAAGTTTACACTTGGTGGTGAACCTATATTTCCCCTCCATTATTCACCCCATGAGTGTTGTCCATTTGGTTGTCTAGTATGTTTTTCATTGATCAATTTGGCCAACTAGTGTTTCGATTAATTATTTCATTAAAATAAAGTTAATAAACGTAAAGTCATTTTAATAATTAAATAGATGGTTTTATATGATTATGGGTTTGGTAAAATAAAATATTATTAACACCATATTAAGTTTAAATAAATTGGGATTATTTTTTAACAAATAAATATAAAAAAAATATATTAATGTGATGTGAAAATAGAATTAAAAGTTAAAGATAAAATTAATAAATTAAATATTTCAAAATTGACTAATTAAGTGTAAATAAATAGAATATGTTTATAAATAAACATATTGGAATAGTCACAATGGACGATAGATGAAATTAAATAAAATTTAAAGGTGTAGATAACTCAAGTGAAAAAAGAATAAGTAAAAAGGATAAAAATAAAAGATGCATGCACATCATGCATTGAAACAAAAAAATCATCTTATTGTTTTTTCCCGTGAATGGTTTTGGATTCCTGGAAGTTTTTTTCTTCTTCTAGTTTTGGGTTTTTTTTGTCATTGGGGAGGGTTGTGGGAAGTAGATTTACCTACAAAAATTGCAGTACTGTGGATTATGTGGAAAGGTTTGGAGTTGCAAGTTGGAATCTTTGAAGCTCAACGTCAAAACTCCAATCTTGACAAGCAAATTGGACTTAGGTTCCATTACTGCCTAAATTTAATCCTTGTTTTTTTTCAAATAAATTCTTGGATGTGTGTTCTGGTTGGAAATTAAATGTTTCTTATGTATTGATTTGTAGTTGCTTCCTCCAACGAAATCCCTTTGATGCAGCCAAACCTTGGTTTTAGGCTAGCCACATTTGGATTTTTCTTTTCTTCACCACATGCCCTATTCTCCTCCTTGAGCATTGTTCAACATATTCTTTAATAATGTTATTTATAGACTTTCCGCCATTCTAATTCATGTTTTGTTTAAGATAAATATAATTAAATTTGGGTGTCAATGCTAAATGGAATTTACTCAAACAATTTGATACTTTCCCAAACCGTCTTCTTTGCTTGACAGTTTCTAAAGCCTTTACAAGATATCTTTGTGTTCATATCACCTACAACAAAAAATAGATTTCTTGAATGTAGAGATTAACCTATCACCTTCAACTACCAAGCTGATTTCTCCACTTTGCATAAATCTCTTTTGGGTATATTAAAAAATCAACTCATTTCTTACCAATCATGAGATGATATCTAATTGAGGCATTTGGTCATAGAATATAAGCTAGCCCAGTCATGGCTATAGAACCAAGCACTTTCCTCTACAGTCTACTATTGGAATTCCTCTAGGACACTAGATCATGAGATTGCATGAATAGTGGGTTATTCTCTAAACTGAACCTTTAATCCCTATTGATGGCCACATATTCATCAATCTTTGTATATCAGTTTTATTGCTTTCAGAACCTCAAGAATGTCACTCAATTTTATTTACATGTATCAAATGCATATTGTTAGATGAACAAACCTTGTGCTTAATAATTTTGGTGACTTTGAATCCTTGGCATTCTATACCTAATCCTAAATTAGTGGTTTCCATTTTATTTTCCCTGATTTCTCATACCAGGTAATCAATAGTAGAATTGTTCCTTTATTTCGATGCAATTTTTTCCTTTCTCTTTGAAGAAATAGGATATATGGTTTCATTTTAATTGGAGAGGCATAGAATGGTTGCTACTTACATCGTCCATTTTTTGTATCAATTATGGTTTAGGAGTTAGCAATTCTAATTGGTGTATATGTTTAATAAATGGCCTAGGAGTTTGATGGAAATTTTCTAATGTTGGAAATTGGATTATAGACTATATAATGAGACCATATTCTAATAATCAATAATTTCCCTCAATAAATAACTAACAAGTGGAATTCATAGTAATTTTATTTAGCTTCAATGATAAAATCTTTCATTTAAAGATAGTTCCTTACAAGAGATTGGTAGAGTTGCCATGTTCTATAAATGAGTTTTCGAAGATAATTGCACAACTAGAACTAATTAAGTCTCATAGTTCCTCCCAAGGGTCTAATTTATGTCATGAATATTATTTTGAAATAGATCTCTCACTTATATGTAATTTCAAATGTATGTATGTACCGGTATATGCTTACATATGGTTATGCATTACAAATTTTCCTCTATTGATCTGATAGATATATAAATATCTTGTATTCATAATTTCTTATGATATGGAATTATGAATATGTCAATATACATATATATATGTAGGTATATGTATATTTACATATTCATACTTGCATATCATAAGAAATTATGAATACAAGATATTTATATATCTATCAGATCAATAGAGGCAAATTTTTAATGCATAACCATATATATATATATATATACACATACATATACATATATTCAATTGATGCTCAAAATACATGTTAATTTAGTGGAGATTATTTGTATACTCAATAGTAGAAAAGACTATATTTCACCTTCTACTTAAAATATTTATTGAGAGTGATTTTAGGCATTGTTGAGTTTAAGAGGAATGATTTATAGTAAAAATAAGTATTTAATTAATCTAGAAATTAGTAGAATGGATGAATTATAAAAGCTTTTAAATATTTAATTTCTCTTATAGCATTATAACAAAAGTTGAGATCTTTTGTACATATGAATTAGTCGAATAGTAATTTATATTGTAATTGATATAGAATGCAATAATTGTCATGAAGATATTGTCTCTCTTAGAGTAATGTAGTTTTTATTAATTTGGAACATTGTACTTGATTTTGAAATGGAAATGTTTTGGAGTTTTATTTTGGTTATTGCTCCTTGTGGGAATTGTGTGTGCGATTTTGGAATTTAAGCTTATCTTAGTTATCGAGGTTGATTTTTGAATTAAGTTATGAATTGGTTGATTACTATTGTTGTCGTGGTTGTTGATTTTGTTAAAGTTTATTTACAAATTGTAAGTTTTTTAGGTAATTAATGGTTGGGTATCATGTGAGGAGAAAATTGAGGTCTCCCTTGGATGCCCTGTTGGTTGATTTTATCATTGATTATGGTGGTTGATTTGATATTGAGTTCATTTTTTGTTATTGTTTCATGGAGCGAGCTTTCTAGTGTGAAATGGTTATTGTGAGACTTCTAGAGGTTGGGGAAAGAGTTAACCTTATGATTTTATTTTCATGTTGGTTCTTTGTGAACACTTGATTCTATTCTTGGTTTATGATTATGTGGGTTTTGGCCCTGCACTTTGTAATTGTTATCTATGGATACTTTGTACGAGTTGGTGCTTACCTCACTCGATGTGATAATTCATGTGGCTTTATATGTTGTGCAAGTTGGATTACCCAGTTAGTGGACTATAGAGTCTTTTTGCTGCTAGTAGCAGGGGTGGCTCTCAATGGGGGCCTAACACCCAAAGTGGCAGGTCCAGGGTAACTCATTGAGATTTTCTTAATAAATGATAACCTAAAATAAATTAGGGGGTTGGGTAGATCACATTAATCATGATAATTCCTCACTCATGGCTCAAGTGCTTGTTTAATCTTGAGATGAGTGGGAAGGCCTAGAATGGAAATATAAACTACCTTACCCTCTTGGAAGGAATGTTGATCCTGCATGAGTTTGCATGAGGGTTCGATGGCCAATAGAGGTGGCTAGAGTGACCCAAGATGGGGGTTCGGTAGCTTAGGAAGGTTACACCAGGGTAACCCATAGCAAGCTATGTGATGAAATTACTCCCTATAGCAACCTTGTATGCCTTGTTTGTTTTCCCCTTATTGTTCTTGTACCTCTGGAAGTGGTTGTTTCTTTATGTTTGTTTGTTACTTTTGTATGTTGGAATCATGTTATCCCTTTTTTGTTGTGCTACTGTCTTCTTCTCTACTTGGTGGTGGGACCTTATTGTTATCTCATAGCATGGGGGATGGACCTTAGGGTTCCACATGGTTGGGTGGAATGTTCCATGTAATCCATTGGGTTCCCTCACTTTGTTCATGTTCGTGGTGACTACTCCTAGATATGAAGATTATTGAATTTGTTCTAGTTCATGTGGAGTATCTCCATGTATTTGTATTGTACTATAACTCAATTGTAGCTTGTATTATTCTTCTGATATACTCTCCTCACATGTTACGAGGAGACATTGTTGTTCAAGATGTAGTGATGAAATGATGTAATAAATATAATGGATGTATTCCTTGGTATTATCATGAAATCTTAGATGAATGTTTATGTAATTTTATGGATGTATGTTCGTTGTTAATTTATTTTATCTAAGGTTTTTTAAAATAAATACTTGTAAATATGTTTTCACCATTATGAGATTGGGTCATGTTAGGAATGTTGACACGTAATGTAGTCATGTTATCCCAGAGGACTAGATAGATTATGTGTATGTATAGTTTTATTTTTAAAAAATTGCTATAAATGTTAGTTGTAGTGTTGTTCTTTGGGGTCTTCGTGGTGTTGGTCCAATGGTGCAAAAAACCAATGGAAAGGATAGGACCCATGGTGTAGTGCACAATGCACTAACATTCTTTCTATTGAGGATGCATAATGGACCCTGCATATCCTTGTTATGTACTTCTCGTGATGTGAAATTGAGTGTGTATGTGAAGAATGTGTGCGAAATTTGAAATTTTGTGCTTATGAAGTGATAAATGGTGTTTCCATGCATCTAAAAAGGTATGAAATCGTGGTCTTTTTCTAAATATGTCATGATATTTTATGTTGAATAATGAATAAATGTAACACCCCTCAATTTTGGATGTTTGGATCGACAGTGTTTTCCTTGTAATGCTTTGTTCTGTTTATGCTGTGACTTTGGAACTTGGTTACTTTTGTTCACAAATTGTTATACGATGTGAATGTTATATTTTGATGTGATATTATTTTATTCTGATGTTATCCTTATAGCATGTTTTGGATTAACTTGGAAGATATTTGATTTAACGATGTTTTATGTTGTTGATCATATTATTGATGTTAGACTTGTCAGTTAATAATTGTGTATTGGTGAAGGGGATGAGATTGTATCACTCACTTGCAAGTGCCCTACAATTCTGAGATTTCCTCTTCACGGTGTGTTTGATCATATTATATATGTATGCATGTTCGATGTACTCTTTGTTTGTAGGTTGACAGGTACATGACATCGACTTCACTTGGTTCACAGGTTTGAGTGTGTCCATTGACCAACGATAATTGATTAGGAGATAGTAGCTAGGTTTTCCATGTCAAGTCGTCACCCTAGTCATAGTGTGTCTTCGGGTTTGAGTCAGGTTAAGTTGCTTCTTTGTTATTCTCTCTCCTTGTTTTCATTTAAATTTCAGGTGAATAAGGTAGGCAAGTGGTGTATGTATTTAAAGTCATTTATTAAATTTATTTGGTTCAATGTTATAAATGTTGCTTAATTTATTCATTAATTTAATTTAATTAATAAAATGGTCTAATATGAGATTAGATTTATTTTATTGATTAATTAAATTAATTGTGTTGAAATAAATCAAGTTATTCTTTTGGAGATTATAAAGTTAAATTCTTTTGGAAATTATGAAGTTAAAGTCCTTTGGAAATAAAATTGTTAAAAAGCATTTAAATGCATTTGAAATGGAAATTTCAAAATAGGTAATAAAGTCTTGTTGAAAACAATTTTGTTTTAATTTTTTTAAAAATGGAAATATCTCCAAATTGTTCAATAAATTTAGTTGGTGGGGATATTTTAGGGGTTTGACCAATTTGGGGAAAAACTCTATTTAGTAAATAGAATTTCATAATTTTGATTTTTACATTTTGGGGAAGGAGTTTTTGGCTGTGGCTTTGCTTGGATTGGTGAAGGGATTGAAATTCTTGCTTGGGCTGAATTCAAAAGAGAAATTGAAAGCACCATTTTGGAGTTCTTCAAGCTTTGGAGAAAAAATCAGGTTCTTCCTTATTTTTTTGGTTTTATTTCATTTTGAAAAGAATTCAAATCCTTGTTTTGTTGTTTGAAAATCCTTAAGATGATGTTTAAATTCAATGGAAAACCCATGTCAATTGGTTCTATACTTTTAAACTCTATTGAAATTTTGAAAATGAGATCAAACAAGAATTCAAACAATGGTTAAATAGAAAGACAACCAAAAGAAATTGGCATTTTGAAACTGAAATTTAAACCCAACTGTTGCTTTGCCAATTTGTTATTTTATCATAAGTTTTTGTTGTGCATTTGCACAATTTGGATGGAAATGGAGATTATGGGTTTATGAATATATACTGTGCTTGCATATATTTATTTATTTATTTTCTGGTAAATAAACCTTTTGTTTTTTTGGAAAATGTGAAGTTCTCTTCTGTATTTTGTGAAGAGTTTATTTTTATATTTTAAAAATGTAATAAAATAAATCTTTTATTGTTTTTATTTGTGGTGGGGAGGTAGGGGAGCCAGCCCCATCGCCACCCAGCCCCCCAGGGGAGGCGGACTGTGTGCGTAGCACACAAACCGCACCCAGAGGGTAGGTGGACTGTGTGCTCCGCACATAGGATGTGCCCAAAGGGTAGGCGGACTGTGTACTCCACACACAGGCCGCACCCAAAGGGTAGGCAGACTATGTGCTGAGCACACAGGCTGCCGCCCATGAGGGAGGTAGCCTATGTGCTTAGCACATAGGCCGCCGCTGATGGTTGGGGCCAACGTGCCCAGTTTAGGGCTCGGCCCTTTTGTTTTTATTTTATTATTTATTAATATTAAAATTTTATTTTATATATGTTATAATATATATGTATATATATTATATATTAGAATATTTTCATATTATAATATATAATATGTATATATATACATATATAATATATTTTAATTTATGTAAAGATTTTGTTTAAGGATTTAAATATACACATTATATATATATGAAATATATATAAATAATATGTATATGTTAAATATTAATGACTTAAGTTTTATTTGTTCGATTATAATATAATATCTTTCTTTAGGCAGACATTCAATGTGTTTTAATATTTAAAATAGGAATTTTAATATGATTATCTCATCATCATAGTTGAAATAAAAGGGACTTTTTAATAAATGTTTATTTAAAAAGTTGATTTTATAATCAAATATCTTTATTTAGAAATTTTATTTTGATTATTATGAATAATCAGGAAATCTTAGAATATAAAAATAATATTTTAGAGGTATATGCTTAAATGATGTGTTAATATTTAAAATAGGAACTTTGAAATGATTATCTCATTTGTATAGATGAAATGAAGTTGATGTTTAATCAATTTTTTTTATTTAAAAAGATTGTTTTTAATCATTTAGTATAACTGAACAAATGGAATTTGATTATTAGTTTAAAATTCCTTAAATTTGTCAATGTGATATGATTACTTTGAGTATGAATGAATAATGCTGATTATTTAATTAATTTAATGTACTATACCAGTCTTTGGCTTGGGTTTAGGAAACCCTAACATTAGTTATGGAGTTGTCTGAAATGCTTTGTAAATAATGTTTCATTCTTTCTCGATGTTGGGAAAATGGGGTTAATTATCTGGTAAATCTTCCAGAGGAGTTCTGTAGGATGGGATTTTTATGTGGTGGTTTGATTTGCGAATCGCCTTCGGAAATGTGTAGAGTTGTATCATGTTGTCTCCCCTAGTTTTCATGAAACGTGATGGTTAGTGCCTCCTTGGGACTAGCAGTGGGTTATGTGGTTTGTACCTACTTTGGAAGGAGTGGTTTTTTTTATCTTTGTTTCCTCCAATGCTTGGAGAGGGTTTGACCTATGTTTCCTCTAGTGTTTGGAGAGGGTTTTGACCTTTGTAGCCACCAGTGTTTGGAGAGGGTTTTTTACTTTTGTCTCCTCTAGTGTTTGGAGTGAGCTTCCTTTATTTTTTCCCTCCTTGGTTTGGAGAGGTCGTCTTATCCGGTTACTCATTGTGGTTTATACCATGTATGTTGTCGATAGGAGAGTGGCTCTTTGTGGGGGTCCGACACACAAAGGGGCACCGGGGTAACTCACATAGGGTTTAAGTAAGTGATAACATAAAAATAATTAATGAAAAACTCTCAAACTAATTAAGATAATTAATGCCTCTCTCATAACTCATTCGATTTTAAGGTTTGAGATGAGACGAGAAGCGCAGTTGCTATAAGGGTCTGGCAGCTGGTAGAGTTGAGCCTGGATAGCCCAAGATGTGGGTTCAGTTGCCTAAGATAGTTGAGCCTGGGTAAGTCATAGAAAATGTCATGTGACACTCTCTCTATGTCAACCAGAAGTTAGTTTGTTGTACTGCGTAAATGATCCTTGTTCTCTGGAAGCATTGTAACATTTGTGTTAGGTGTTTTGGTATTTGTATTTGTTTCAGTTCAGCTTTGTATTATCCAGTGTCTTGAGGTAGATGGTCTTGTGATGGATTCCTTGTTACTATCTCCTAGCATGGGGGGTGAGCCTTCAGGTATCACATCGTTGGGTGGAACGCACACCTTAATCCGTTGGGTCGGCTTCTTGTTTGTGTGGTCGATATTTTCAATTGTAGAGCTCGTGGGTTCCATTTTCTTCCTTGCTTTATGCTTTTAGTTGTATATTGTATTTTATTACCCCTCATTTGTTATCGAGGTGGAATTTGTAATATGTAATTATACTTATTGGTTTTATCTAATTCGAGGAATGAGTGTTGTAATCATGTTGTAAATTATATCATTGGAATCAAGTGGTATCTCTTATTCTTTCATGTAAATTATTATGTATGGAATGTGTGCAATCTTATTTCTTTAAGTATTTAAATGTTATGGATTTAATTCTTGTTTCTTGTTTGGGTTTAAGTAATTCAGTCTCGTAACCTTAGGGGATTGGTTGGCAATGGTTAGTGAACTTGCATGTTAATTGTTCTTTAAAAAACAAAAAACAAGAAAACAAAAAAATAGTTCATTTGTGTAGTAATTTGCAACTTTCCCTAGGGTTGCATGGTGGGGTGTTACACATGGTATCAGAGCCCAACTTTAAACACTGGATGCTCTACGATAATGTGGACCCATTAAGCTGTTAGTTGCATAGGTTATACTCTGGGCACTATGAGCCATGGCGTTGACCTAGACGCTCTATTCAGTAGTTATGTTTCCCTTTTGGGTTGATCTCACTGGTCTACCCAAAAGTTTTTGTGAGGTGGTGTAGGTCCAATGGTGCAGGAAGCCAGTGGAAAGGATAGGATCATCGGTGTAGTGCACAATGCACCAATATCCTTCCTACTGGAAGAATGCATTATGGACAATTGTGTAGTGTGTGAATTTGGTGTGTTGTGTGTGGTGGATGACAGCCAGTTTTGTTGTTATTTCTGCCCCTTGCATGTCTTCTTGTGCTTTACCTCATTGTGCAAGTGATTGCCTGATTGACCCTATGTGGTTTTGGAGTTGCTTGGCATGTTATATTCTTTTGAAATTATGAAATTTGATAATAGTCAATGAATGATCATGTTGTTAGTTAATAGAGATTTGTGGATGCTCTCATATGATTGATGCATTTGTGTGAAAGTGATTGTGTTATGATGAAACCCTGATTTCATTCGTGCCTATGTTAGAACCGTAAATATCTCTTGTCTTCTCTCCCTTCCCATTGGTTTAATGAAGATGCCTATCCTTAAGTGTCTGGGGTATTGAAACCCATAGTATGTGGTATCTTATGAGAAATTTTTTATGTATTTATGAAGGTTTGTTTTATTAGATCAAACCTTGGGTAAAGGACCTAAGTCCCCAAGTTGCATTCATAATCATGGGAAAGGTATAATATGAATAGAAAATCATTTTGCAGTAAGTAAAAGTTTAGAGAAAAGGGATCAATGAAACCATTGCATGTTAATGATAATTGCATAATAGTTGCATCTTGGTGGTGAGGCCTATAGTCTCTAGCTTTATTGTTAAGTCTTAAGAAATCATGTGGATGTTAAATTGTTGTACCTAGATTCAAAATGCAAAGTGTTAAATGAATGTTGAAGTGATAATGTTGCATACCTTGTCTTGAGTAAAAATTGTAATAATATCCCACTATGTGTGACCTTGTGATGATTTTCGGTGATGTGTATTGGTGAATATGTGCACTATGTATGTTAATCCATGGTTATGTGTTTTGGAGATTTTTTGATTGGATGCTTCACCATGTTAATTTGTATAAATTAATAGTGTGCTTGGTTGTGTTGATTATAGCACAGGTTGCTGTTGTTTTATGTTGAGGTATGGAGTGGTTCAGTTTTAGGACCATTGTTTATGTGTGATCTTATGGAGTTTGTACTAGGAGTGTTTGCAGACTTCCAGGAGTAACACCCCTCAATTTTGGATGTTGTAATGCTTTGTTTTGTTTATGTTGTGACTTTGGAACTTGGTTACTTTTGTTCGCAAATTCTTCAACGATGTGAATGTTATATTTTCATATGATGTTATTTCATTATGATGTTATCCTTATAGCATGTTTTGGATTAAATTAGAAGATATTTGATTTAACGATGTTTTATGCTATTGATCATATTATTGATGTTAGAATCGTCAGTTAATAATTGTGTATTGGTGAAGCGAACAGGATTGTATCACTTGCTTGCGAGTTCCCTACGATTCTGAGATTTCCCCTTCACAGTGTGTTTGATCATATTATATATGTATGCATGTTCAATGTACTCTTTGTTCATAGGTTGATAGGTACATGACATCGACTCCACCTGGTTCATAGGTTTGAGCATGTCCATTGACCAATGGTAATCGATTGGGAGATAGTAGCTAGGTTTTCCATGCCAAATCGTCACCCTAGTCATAGTGTGTTGTCGGGTTTGAGTCGGGTTAAGTTGCTTTGTTATTCTCACTCCTTGTTTTCATTTAAATTTCAGGTGATTAAGGTAGGAAAGTGGTGTATGTATTTAAAGTCATTTATTAAATTTATCTAGTTCAATGTTATAAATGTTACTTAATTTATTCATTAATTTAATTTAATTAATAAAATGATCTAATATGAGATTAGATTTATTTTATTGATTAATTAAATTAATTGTGTTGAAATAAATCAAGTTATTCTTTTGGAGATTATAAAGTTAAATTCTTTTGGAAATTATGAAGTTAAAGTCCTTTGGAAATAAAATTGTTAAAAAGAATTTAAATGCATTTGAAATGGAAATTTCAAAATAGGTAATAAAGTCTTGTTGAAAACAATTTTGTTTTAATTTTTTTTAAAATGCAAATATCTCCAAATTGTTCAATAAATTTAGTTGGTGGGGATATTTTAGGGGTTTGACCAATTTGGGGAAAAACTCTATTTAGTAAATAGAATTTCATAATTTTGATTTTTACATTTTGGGGAAGGAGTTTTTGGCTGTGGCTTTGCTTGGATTGGTGAAGGGATTGAAATTCTTGCTTGGGATGAATTCAAAAGAGGAATTGAAAGCACTATTTTGGAGTTCTTCAGGCTTTGGAGAAAAAATCAAGTTCTTCCTTGTTTTTTTGGTTTTGTTTCATTTTTAAAAGAATTCAAATCCTTAAGATGATGTTTAAATTCAATGGAAAACCCATGTCAATTGGTTCTATACTTTTAAACTCTATTGAAATTTTGAAAATGAGATCAAACAAGAATTCAAACAATGGTTAAATAGAAAGAAAACCAAAAGAAATTGGCATTTCAAAACTGAAATTTAAACCCAACTGTTGCTTTGCCAATTTGTTATTTTATCACAAGTTTTTGTTGTGCATTTGTACAATATGGCTGGAAATGGAGATTATGAGTTTATTTATATATACTGTGCTTGCATATATTTATTTATTTATTTTCTGGTAAATAAACCCTGTGTTTTTTTGGCAAATGTGAAGTTCTCTTCTGTATTTTGTGAAGAGTTTATTTTTATATTTTAAAAATGTAATAAAATAAATCTTTTTTTTTTTTATTTGTGGTGGGGAGGTAGGGGAGCCAAGCCCACCACCGCCTAGCCCCCCAGGGGAGGTGGGCTATGTGCGTAGCAGATAGGTCGCACCCCCAAAGGGAGGCGAACTATGTGCTCCACACATAGGCCATGCCCAGAGGGTAGGAGGACTATGTGCTGAGCACACAGGCCGCCGCCAGTGGCTGGGGCCGGCCCAGTTTAGGGCTCAACCCTTTTGTTTAAAAAAATTGTTTTGTTTTGTTTTATTATTTATTAATATTAAAATTTTATTTTATATATGTATATAATATATATGTATATTATAATATTTGCATATTATAATATATAATATGTATATATATTATATATATATACATATATAATATATTTTAATTTATGTAAATATTTTGTTTAAGGATTTAAATATACACATTATATATATATGATATATATATATATATAATATGTATATGTTAAATATTAATGACTTAAGTTTAATTAGTTGGATTATAATATAATATCTTTCTTTAGGCAAACATTCAATGTGTTTTAATATTTAAAATAGGAATTTTAATATGATTATCTCATCATCATAGTTGAAATAAAAGGGAATTTTTAATAATGTTTATTTAAAAAGTTGATTTTATAATCAAATATCTTTATTTAGAAATTTTATTTTGATTATTATGAATAATCAGGAAATCTTAGAATATAAAAATAATATTTTAGAGGCATATGCTTAAATGATGTGTTAATATTTAAAATAGGAACTTTGAAATGATTATCTCATTTGTATAGATGAAATGAAGTTGATGTTTAATCAAATGTTTTTATTTTAAAATATTGCTTTTAATCATTTAGTATGACTGAACAAACGAAATTAGATTATTAGTTTAAAATTCCTTAAAGTTGTCAATGTGATATGATTACTTTGAGTATGAATGAATAATATTGATTATTTAATTAATTTCATGTACTATACCAGTGTTTGGCTTGGGTCTAGGAAACCCTAACATTAGTTATGGAGTTGTCTAAAATTCTTTCTAAATAATGTTTTGTTCTTTCTTGATGTTGGGAAAATGGGGTTAATTGTCTGGTAAGTCTTCCAGAAAAGTTCTCTAGGATGGGATGTTTTATGTAGTGGTTCAATTTGTGAATCGCCTTGGGAAATATGGAGTTGTATCATGTTGTCTCCCCCAGTTTTCATGAATGGGGATGGGTAGTGCCTCCTTGGGACTAGGAGTGGGTTATGTGGTTTGTACCTCCTTTGGAAGGAGTGGTTTTTTTTTATCTTTGTTTCCTCCAGTGCTTGGAGAGGGTTTGACCTCTGTTTCCTCCAGTGTTTGGAGAGGGTTTTGACCTTTGTAGCCTCCAGTGTTTGGAGAGGGTTTTGTAATTTTGTTTCCTCTAGTGTTTGGAGTGAGTTTCCTTTATTTATTGCCTCCTTGGTTTGGAGAGGTCATCTTATCCGGTTACTCATTGTGCTTTATACCATGTATGTTGTCGATAGGAGAGTGGCTCTTTGTGGGGGTCTAGCACACAAAGGGGCACCAGGGTAACTCACATAAGGTTTAAGTAAGTGATAACATAAAAATAATTAATGAAAAACTCTCAAACTAATTAAGATAATTAATGCCTCTCTCATAACTCATTCGCTTTTAAGGCTTGAGATGAGACGAGAAGCGTAGTTGGTATGAGCGTCCGACGCCTGGTAGAGTTGAGCTTGGATAGCCCAAGATGTGGGTTCGGTTGCCTAAGGAAGTTGAGCCTGGGTAACTCATAGAAAGTGTCATGTGACACTCTCTCTACGTCAACCAGAAGTTAGTTTTTTGTACTACGTAAATGATCCTTGTTCTCTGGAATCATTGTAACCTTTGTGTTAGGTGTTTTGGTATTTGTATTTTTTTCAGTTCAACTTTGTATTAGCCTGTGTCTTGAGGTAGATGGTCTTGTGATGGATTCCTTGTTACTATCTCCTAGCACGAGGGGTGAGCCTTCGGGTAGCACATGGTTGGGTGGAATGTGCACCTTAATCCGTTGGGTCATCTTCTTGTTCATGTGGTTGAGATTTCCGGTTGGAGAGCTCGTGGGTTCCAGTTTCTTCCTTGCTTTATCCTTTCAATTGTATATTGTATTTCATTACCCATCATTTTTTATCGAGGTGGAATTTGTAATATGTAATTATACTTATTGGTTTTATCTCATTCGGGGAATGAGTGTTGTAATCATGTTGTAAATTATATCATTGGAATCAAGTGGTATCTCTTATTCTTTGATGTAAATTATTATGTATGGAATGTATGCGATCTTATTTCTTTAAGTATTTAAATTTTATGGATTTAATTCTTGTTTCTTGTTTGGGTTTAAGTAACTCAGTCTTGTAACCTTAGGGGATTGGTTGGAAATGGTTAGTGAACTTGCATGTTAATTGTTCTTTAAATAAATAAATAAATAAATAGTTCTTTTGTGTAGTAATTTGCAACTTCCTCTAGGGTTGCGTGGCAGGGTGTTACAATAAAGTGGAACATCTTGTCTAAAAATGATGAATATTTAGTGGAAAATGTGTGCCTTGAATCCCTAATTATACAATGTTTTGCAAAAATGTGGCATTCTGATTTAGAAAATTAGCTTGGTGTCATGTAGCAGATGGTTTATGAGATGGTTCAATTACTAAGAGTTTCTTTTAGATGTATCTTGGTGAAAGGGATAGTGTCACATTACTCATTCATGAGTACCTTGCTATGTTGTGATTTCATTTCATAATGTGCTTTATTGTGTGAATATACACATATGTTCAACTATTTTGTTTGCTAGAGGATGTAGGTACTAGGCATCGACTCCACTTGAACTAGCATGTTTGAGCATGCCTCAAACCCAATGGAATATGTTGATTCAAAGATAACATAAGATCCCCCACACTTGAAATCATCCTCAGAGAGGATGTGTATCCTGTCAGTCATTGGTCAGTCATGTTTGTGCTCATGGTCAATTGTTCTCATCTTTTTTCCTTGTTGATATTGCGTTACATGATCATTTGATGTTGCGTTTATTTACGTAAGGAAATGTGAGCATGGTGTTACTTATCAAATTTTGAACTAATGTGCATATGTTTGATTCTCATATTATGACTTCTAGGAATAAGTCTAATCTTAGGGGGGGATGATGTACTGCCCCTCTATGATTCACCCCATGAGTGTTGTTTGTTTGGTTTTCTGGTATGTTGTCCATTGATCAATTTGGTTGACTAGTGTTTTAATTAATTATTTCATTCAAATAAAGTTAAAGTCATTTTGATAATTAAATAGATACTTTTATATGATTGTGGGTTTGGTAAAATAAAATATTATTAACATCGTATTAAGTTTAAATAAATTGGGATTATGTTTTAATAATGAAATATAAAAATAAATATATTAATGTGAGGTGAAAATAAAATTAAAAGTTAAAGATAAAATTAATAAATTAAATATTTCAAAATTGATTAATTAAGTGTAAATAAATAGAATATGTTTATAAATAAACATATTGGAATAGTGGTGATGGACGATAGATGAAATTAAATAAAAATAAAGGTGTAGATAACTGGAGTGAAAACTGAATAAGTAAAGAGGATAAAAATAAAAGATGCATGCACACTGTGCATTGAAGATTAGTTATTGAAATCGGTTAATTGCATAATTAAGGGGGCTTTTTCACATTTTCTAGCATGATAGAAATCTGAAAAAAATAAATAAATAAACTTATCTTTTTGTCTTTTCTCATGAATGGTTCTGGATTCTTGGAAATTTTTTCTCATTTGAGAGGGTTGTGGGAAGTAGATTGGCCTAAATAAATTGCAATACTATTGATTATGTGGAAAATTTTGGAGTTTCAAGTTGGCATATTTGAAGCTCATCATCAAAACTCCAATCTTGACAAGCGAATTGGTCTCAGGTTCCATTACTGCCTGAATTTAATCCTTTTTTTTTTAAAAATAAATTCTTGGATGTGTGTTCTGGTTGGAAATTAAATGTTTCAAGATGTGTATTGATTGTAGTTGCTTCCTCCAATGAAATCCCGTTGATGCAGCCAAACCTTGGTTTTAGGCTAGCCATATTTGGAATTTTCTTTTCTTCACCATGTGCCACTATTCTCCTCCTTGAGCGTTTTTTAACATCTACTTTAATAATGTTCTCTATAGCCTTTCCACCATTCTACTTCATGTTTTGTTCAAGCTAAATATAATAAAATTTGGGTGTTAGTGCTAAATGAAATGTACTCAAACAATTTGATACTTTCCCAAATCATCTTCTTTGCTTGACATTTTCTAAAGCCTTTACAACATATGTTTGTGTGCACATCACCTACAAGAAGTAGATGTATTTAATTTGGAGATTACTCTATCACCTTCAGTAACTGAGGTGATTTCTCTACTTTGCATAAATATCTTTTGGGTATATTCAACAATCAACTCAATTCTTACCAATCATGAGATGATATCTAATTGAGGCATTTGAACATAAAATATGAGCTAGCCCAATCATGGCTATAGAGCCAAGTGCTTTCCTCTCCCTACTATTGGTGTTCCTCTTGGACACTAAATGGAAAGATTGTATGAACTATGTTATTCTCTATACTGAAATTTTAATCCCTATCGATGGCCACATATTCATCGATCTCTGTATATCAATTTTATTTCTTGTGGAACCTCAAGAATGTCACTCCATTTTATTTACTTCCTATATCAAATGCATATTGTTTGATGAACAAACCTTGTCCTTAGTAATTTTGATGACTTTGAATCATTGGAATTCTATACATTATCCTAACTTAGAGATTTTCATTTTATTTTCTATGATTTCTCATACTAGGTAATCAATAGTGGAATCGTGCCTTTATTTCGATGCAAGTATCACCCTTCTCTTTGAAGAAATAGGCTATATGGTTGAATTTTCAATGGAGATGTGTAGAATGGTTGATATTTGCATCATCCATTTTCTATATCAATTATGCTTTAGGAGATAAAAATTCTAATTGGTGTGTATTTTTAATAAATGGCCTAGGAGTTCGATGGAAATTTTACAATGTTGGAAATTAACTTATAGGCTATATAATGAGAACATACTCTTATCAAAAATAATTTCCCTCAATAAACAACTAAAAAGTAAAATTCATAGTAATTTTAATTAGCTTCAATGATAAAATCTTTCATTTAAAGATAGTTCCTTATGGGAGATCACTAGAGTTGCCATGTTCTATAAATGAGTTTTCAAAGATAATTGTAGAAATGGAACTAATCAAGTCTCATAGTTACACCCAAGGGTCTAATTTATGTCAAGTATATTACCTTGAAATATATCTCTTACTTATATAATTTCAAAATATATTTATGCACTAGTATATGCTTGCATATGGTTATGCATTAAAAATATGCCTCTATTGATCTAATAGATTTGTAAAAATCTTGTATTCTAAATTTCTTATGATATTCGATTATGAATATGTCAATATATATATAGAGAGAGAGAGAGAGATATTGATATATATATATATATTCAATTGATGGTGAAAATATATGTTAATTTAGTGGAGATTATTTGTATACTAAATAGTAGAAACAACTATATTTCACCTTTTAATTAAAATATTTATTGAGAGTGGTTTTAGGCATTGTTGAGTTTAAGAGGGAAAAATTATAGTACAAACGAGAATTCAATTAATCCAAAAATAAGTAGAATGGATGAATTAGAAAAGATTTTAAATAGTGTATTTCTCTTGTAGCATTATATCGAAAACTAAGATCTTTTGTACATATGAATTAGCCGAATAGTAATTTATCTTGCAATTCGATATAGAATGTAATAATTGTCACAAAGATATTGTCTCCCTTAGAGTAATGTAGTTGTTATTAATTTGGAGCATTGTAATTGATTTTGAAATGGAAATGTTTTGGAGAATTATTTTGGTTATTTCTCCTTGTGGGAATTATGCACCTGTGATTTTGGAATTTAAGATAATCTTAGTTATCAAGGTTGATTTTTGAATGGGGTTGTGAATCAATTGATTACTATTGTTGTCATGGTTGTTGATTTTGTTAAATTTGTTTATTTCCAAATTGTAAGTTTGTTAGGTAATTAATGGTTGGGTATCATGTGAGGAGAAAATTGAGGTCACCCTTGGATGCCTCATTGGATGATTTTATTATTGATTATGGTGGTTGAGTTGATATTAAGATCAATTTTGGTTATTGTTTTATGGAGAGAGCTTTCTAGTGTCAAATGGTTATTGTGAGACTTCTAGAGTTTGGGGGAATGGTTTTCTTTATGATTGGATTTTCATGTTGGTTCTTTGTGAACACTTGATTCTATTCTTGGTTTGTGATTATGTGGGTTTATTTCATGCACTGCAGAATTGTTATTTGTGGATACTTCTTGCTAGTTAAAGTGTCACAACCCTCGTTGAAAATCTAATTTATTTCAGAGTTATTTTCTAAATTAGTGTTTATCAAGTAAATGATATTTTGGCTGTAATTCTATTATGATAATCAAAATAATTAAGTTGTTGGAAAATGAATAATTAATTTAATCTTATTGATAAATAAATAATATTATGGGTACTGCAAATAAATAAACAAATATTTATCAAATTAACATCTACTATTACAATGATTTCTTTTATTTAAATTAAATACTCGGTGAAAGAATTAATGATCATTTGCATTTTGAAATTTAAATATTTGTGTGCTCATAATGTTTAATACATCAAGAAAATTTAGAACTAGAAGGGAAGAATTCTAGTTTAAGTGTATTTTGCTATTTGGGAAATAAAGAAGAATTATTCCAAAAATCATTTAATTATAAAATAGTTTCTTAACAATTTATATTAATGGATTATTGAATTAAGTAAGTTTTAATCCATGAAATTAGTGTTATATTGTTATTTGAAAGGATGAAATTGGTTCAAAAGAATTAGGTTAGTAAAGGATGTTTTAATTCCATATTAGTAATAAAGCATTTTAATCCTTTAAAAGCAGCAGACAATGCAGATTTTTAAGGCTTTAAATTTGTGACTCAAATTGGCAACATTTTTGCATGAAGGTATTAAAAAATATTGGCTTGATTTCCATTAATCCTCTAAATTTTTACATGCACCTCTTGTTCTGAGATATTTCACAGCAACAGTATATTCCAGTCTTGTGTCATGAACATTTTTGTTTATTGTTGAATCAAAAATTATCCCTGGCTTAACACCTTGATAGAAAGATCTGTTTTTCCTTTTTCTTAAAAGAGTGGATTTTGAATGTACAGTGAATTTAAGGAAATAAATGGTTATAGTAAATCCAAATCACAATGAAAATTTAATAAGACTTCATAGGATCTTGGCTTCCTTGCATTAGACATGTGAGTAAAAACGTGTTTTTCATTTTTCCTGACACCTTTCCTAAACATTGTTTTCCATTATGGAGTCTAGCACTTTTGGATCCATAAAAACCATACACACGTTTTTTGGATGTGAATTAATTGTATGTCAACATTGTTGGCACAGACCAGTTGAATAGTCTCTTCAGAGCTGTCCAAAAACATCCAGCCGACCAAAGGATCTTCTGGAGCCATCTCCAGCCGCCCAGCGCCATTTTTAGCTGCCCACGTTGCTCATGTTGGACCTGCCCTCAATAAATTTCATATCTAACTCGCATTCTGTAGTGTAAAATAAATTTAATGCTTTTGATCTATAAATTGGATGGACGGGCTTGTGGTTGGGGTGCTCAGATTTGCTGAGTTCTCAGTGTCTTTTCTGTTTTGTTGTGTCTCCTCTTACTTTCACCATCTCCTTAGAATTTCCTCATTTGTTTCATTTGACTGCAACGACATGTCTTGCTGGAAGTTTCTGAAGTCTTATTATCAAATACATTTTTGTGCCTCATGGAGACTAGGAGAGGCTGCTGTGGACAGAATGTTTCTCAGATCATTTTCAAAATTCAGGGTCGAAGCTTGCTTATTTACTGATATTGTTGTTTTCTTTTTTATTTCTGACCTTGTAAGTGAACCATTGAATTTTTCATTCTGTCATAGTGTAGCTGTTATAAAACTAAATTATTTTAGCTAGACTTATTCGCTTTTATACAAATTTAAAACTATATTTCATTAAAAAGGAAAAGACATGCATTTAAAGTTCTTTCCTTTACTCTCACCCGAATTGTTTTTCTCTAACCTTTCTCTTTAAAGTTCGCTTTTCTGCAAATTTAAAACTATACTTCATTAAAGAGGAATAAACATTCATTTAAAGTTCTTTCCTTTAGTCTCACTGGAATTGCTTTTCTCTAAGATAGAAAGTAGTTAAGTTAAAAGTCCTTTTCTTTAGTTTTATTCGAATTGCTTTCTTTTAGTACTTTGTTTTAAAAAGATAGAAAGTAGATAAATTAAAAGATCTTTAGTATTTATTTTTAGATAGACAGATAGATAATTAAAATATGTCTTAAGTTTATTTAAAAAAAGATTCCATAGTTTTAGATATTTTTAATATTTAGAAAGAAATGAAAGTTTAGTTGTAAAGATTCTCTTAAAATTTTTTTTTACAATATTTTAAATTTAGAAAGAAATGAAAACAAATTTAGTTGATTTATTTTTAATTTTAAGTATGTTAAATATTTAGAAAGAAATAAAATATAGTTGAATTATAATTTACATGCAATTGTTTTAGTTATTTTATTTTTATAAATAGTGTATTACAAAATAAATAAAATGTTTTCAAAGTAATAAAGAAAATTATATAAATAAATAAAAGTGAAGGTTAGTTGAACATATGGGTTAATACTTATGATAATAAAATATTAAATGTTAAATTAAATTTTCAATAATGGCATTCATCAAGTTTAATGGTAAGTGTGAACATAATTTAATTTGTCTTTAAATATAATAATAAAGATATCAGTGTGGATTATCAAGGAAGATCTAATTCTCAAATATTACCAACTGAAATTTTCAAGTGATTGCTAACACGTAAAAGAAATTATGATGTAGAAGATCATATTAATTGATAATAATATTAATAAATATAGAGGTTACTTAATAAAAAGGAGATTTGCATTGAGTTATACCTTAGAACGTTACGATTGCGGTATTAAAACCTTGTTATCATAAGAAGATTGCTTGGTTTAGAAGTTTTACTTTTGGTACGTATATCAATGAGTACTTAATTAACATTTAGTAGAATTGGTTCATCTTCTATTTGTATTTAATAAATTTTACAAGGGACTAAGAAGTAAGCAAGTTAAATGAAATTTCATTAATTCATGATAAGTGAATTAGATTTATAATATATGGTTACTTTTGTATTAATCATGATGCACATTCATATAGTTCAATTTTTTTAAGGAATCGAGATATATATATTACTTCAAAATATTGCATGATCATTATTATATATTATTCGCAAATTAGGCATTAAAGATTGAACAAGATAATATATGCTTTAATTTCCACAATGTGTTGTATTCCATCATCTACAATTATGTTCTACATACATTAAGACTTTGTAATTTTCTATAAATTTATGTCATGGTAATTTGATAGAGAAGTCATGGTGATTCAATTAGCTTGCAAAAGGGTAATTAGAGATTCACTATTCGATTCACATGACAATCAAGAATTATGTAATATTTCTTTTCAAAAACTTGAACTAATGGTGACTTGGTCCAGATGCAGAAGGGGGATGATAGTAGTATATCATTAACCTTCATTAGTAAATACCAATGGCCATTGCGTGGAGGATCAGAAGAGGTATGAGTTATATTTAAATTATTCTTGGTAATGAATATTCTATTCTATGATCATTACATATGAACCTTTAGACTTTTTTTATTCTTAATATGGTTCAATAATCATTTGCAAAACTTAGATTTATTAATCAATGGTGAGTTGGTGACTTGTTAGAAATAATCTTTGCAAATAAGAGAATTATTTCAATAGATACTTATTTTACCATATTGTTTCTTTTTATCTTACCATTAAGTATTTTATTAGTAAATGAATAGTCAAAATTTTAGGTAATCAATATTTTTGTCAGAAGAAAACATTCATTAAAACAATTTCCGTTCCTTTTTGAATCGATATGTTATTCTTATCATCACATTCCTAGTAGCAATTAATTGTATCTATATATGAAGCTTTGTATCAAGTAGATCAAGTGAAGTTGTTTATTTAGTTAGTGAGTAATCTTGAGTTGCTTAAGGATCATGAAATATTAATGGTGAGTCAAGGAAGTTCAAGGAGTTCAAGTGACAGGCCATGGAATATCTTCTAAATAATTTGGTATCCAACTAGGACATATTGGGAGGAAGGTAAATATGTAACATTATATTGTGTCAATCAATCATCTTAGGAGAAGGAAAATATAATATGATTACTTAATATTGTAGTTGTATACTTTCCAAGCTGGTTATTTTTACGCCTATCAAGTTAACAAGTATAACTAGTTAAGAATAGTCATGGATATTGAATATCACATATTATCTATTGTTATGATCAAGTAGCTTAAATGGGGGGTTACAAACCTTAGGGGAATCCTATACTTTTACATTACCTTTGCTAAATCTACTTATTCGGATGAGAATATTGGGAATTGCTTATGGTTGATAGAATTTTTCCTCATTCGAGGTTAATTTAGACTTTTGATCTAATGTGACTAAGTAGTGAACCATGTTATTATAAATTTATAGATTAATTACATTTTTGGAGTATATGGTCTAAGGAATCCCTTTCGGTTTCACCTAAGTGGGTGGCAACCGACGAAGTACTGTCTAGGAAAGATTGAGTCCTAGAAAGGGTTGCATACCCGCTATTATAGTACTTATATTCTTTCCGACTATCTATAATTAACTAAGTCCATCTATAGTCTATTTCTTGCTCGGGGGTTTGGCTAGAGCCTACGCGGCTTCATGATGCCAATACGGTCGGGTGGTGAGCAAGTTTTATTCCTTGTATGCATCATTGTAAATGTTTGGACCTTGCGTTGTTATTCATTCTTATTGATGTTACAGTCAGGGTGTTATGTATTTATGGTTCTTATAAAAAAAAAAAAATCATAGGATTTTTCAAGCTATATGACTAGGTTACTACATGTGGTATCAGAGCGAGGTTCAGACACTAGGCCTGATGACCTACTACCAATGCTCATGCGGCAAAACTAAATTTTGATTATTTACTATGGTCTAGCAGTTAATGAATTTTATGTTCCAAGAGTGATCTAAAAAGTGATGAATAAAAATAAAAGGAATAAGTGGCATTCACTTAATTAGATCAATTGAAAGATTAGATATTGATTTTAAAAAATTTATTCTTGAAAGAGGATCTTGTTGGCTAAAACAAGAAGAATTGAAAATCAAGCTTTAGGAATGAAAATAGGGGATGAAACTTTTTAAGATATATATGTTCCTTGTATACTCGGAAGGAATCCTGGATGGATTCGCTTGACTCCCCGAGGCCTTAGGCCAAATTCCGAGGCGGGTTTCAAGCCTATCATTATAATTTATATACCCCTGAGGACGACGACCTCGGTACACTTTTAGTAGGAAGTGTGGTCATTAGGGATGCGACTCAGGATCCGGATGATCCCGATGAGTCTAAGTCTCTGGCCAGAGCATGTTCCTATTCTATATGGATAGATGCCTATTTTGTTTGAATAGATGCCTATTCCGAATGGATAGATGAACCCCTGTCCCGTATGGATAAATGCCTAACCCGTATGGTTAGATGCCTATCCCGAATGGATAGATGAACTCCTGTCTCGTATGGAAAAATTCCTAACCCGTATGGTTAGATGCCTATCCCGCATGGATAGAAGTACCTGAGTATGCAATTGAACAAATATGAAATAAATATTTTATGTGAATGGAATATAATTAGTATGTGATATGTACCTATCTCTTAAGTCTGATTGAACTATTCCCATGAATGATGATTCTTGTGTATAAATGGTTAGACATAAAAAAAAATAAAAAAATCCAAGTTTAGTGTAGAGTTTTACTTTCTTTACAAGCGTAACTTATGAACTTGAGATTTCCTTCCAACCTTGAATGCACTATTCGAAGCTTTCATGCTAGGGATTATTCTGACATTTGATTTAGCATTGGGTTTGAGCACATCTTGTATCTTATTAATGTGATGGATACTTTTGAAGGGATAAATATCCAATCAACGTAGTGTTGCCTCTAATTCTGAGATGATCATATCTGAATGATTTAATTGATGCCATGGATAGATGAACTCCTATTCTATATCAACAGATGCCCAGCTCGTTTGGTTGGATGCCCATCCCGGATGGGTGGATGCCTATCCCATATGGATAGAAGTACCTAAGTATACAAATGAATGAAATGGTGGAAATTTCAAGATTTCTAGGAAAAGGTGTTCAACTTCATAGTAGGTAAATGATACGTGGTACCAACTAGTAAGTTCATATTTTGAAGATTCTTAGGTGAGAGCCTATCAACATATGATACATATATCATAAGTATAATGAGATATTATATGTTGGATGATTCTTATGTGTTGATTTCTACCTATTGAAAACTAATGGAATCCAAGTGAAATACATTTATTTACTTTCATGTTGAATGCGTCTCTTGGATTTTGATCTTCCTTTTGACTGGTGATGATCCTTAGAATTAATTATGAACATGATTAGTGATCTATTATGTTTTGGGAATTTATTATATATTGAATCTGAGCTCATGACATACGTCATTGCTGAAATGGTTATATTGCTTAATTTGGAATAGTTATTTATTCTACTGAGTAGTTCTCCTTTAGTTTATGATAAATGTTTCAATCAACACCATGGATCTTGGAAGTTCTTCTTCCCCTCTTATTCATGGAGGGTCTCTAATAAGTTGTTCAAGGAAGTAAATTGTGAGGAATGAATTATTGGAATACAATGAAACTATAAAAGATATGAATCACCTTGGTGGCTAAAGGTATGGCATTCCTTTAGACAACCTTTAATGAGTAATGAGTTTATATGTATTAATATCTCTGTATTTTGATCTTATTAAGGTAATTTCTTTAAATATTTGAATAGTTGTGTCTCGACAGTTAGATATTTTACCTAACCCACAAATGGTGATTACCTTGGGTGAAATTTTACTTATGATCTAACCTTAAAAGGGAAGTGTGATATTTGAGCAGGGAACAAAAGGGAAACTATGGATCAAGGTCTTTAGGAAATAAAAGGATGAGGAGCATGATAAGATTGGAGAAGAATTTTTGGGAAGCAAAGCGTATCAATCGATAATATCAATAGGTATTTATCTTGGAGACCCTTAATTTAAATGCAACCCATTATTCCAATGAATGAAATAAATAGAACTAATGATTTCAATTATTCCTACGATCTTGACTCATGGATTCTATTTTATCTTTTGGCAGTTGTCTTATCATCTCATACTAAATAGGTGTTATAATGAACCCTAGTGAAATTGAATATGTTAAGGAAACCCTTATAGGTAGAAAATTAATACAATTGATTTCTACAAAAGAAGTGAGCTCTCTATGTCTTACACTATAAATAACATAGGTACCTTGTAGATGGTAGTTTCTTCTTATGATACTTTCACTTAAGGGTGTGTTGGGATATGAACTCAAATTATCTTTCATTGAATGCTTGATGGTCATTACTTATTGTCAAACTAGAAACTTATGTGCATCGGGACGATGCACAAATTAAGGGGGGGAGGATGTCACAACCCTCGTTGAAAATCTAATTTATTTCAGAGTTATTTTCTCAATTAGTGTTTATCAAGTAAATGATATTTTGGCTATAATGCTATTATGATAATCAAAATAATTAAGTTGTTGGAAAATGAATAATTAATTTAATCTTATTGATAAATAAATAATATTATGGGTACTGCAAATAAATAAACAAATATTTATCAAATTAACATCTACTATTACAATGATTTCTTTTATTTAAATTAAATACTCGGTGAAAGAATTAATGATCATTTGCATTTTGAAATTTAAATATTTGTGTGCTCATAATGTTTAATACATCAAGAAAATTTAGAACTAGAAGGGAAGAATTCTAGTTTAAGTGTATTTTGCTATTTGGGAAATAAAGAAGAATTATTCCAAAAATCATTTAATTATAAAATAGTTTCTTAACAATTTATATTAATGGATTATTGAATTAAGTAAGTTTTAATCCATGAAATTAGTGTTATATTGTTATTTGAAAGGATGAAATTGGTTCAAAAGAATTAGGTTAGTAAAGGATGTTTTAATTCCATATTAGTAATAAAGCATTTTAATCCTTTAAAAGCAGCAGACAATGTAGATTTTTAAGGCTTTAAATTTGTGACTCAAATTGGCAACATTTTTGCATGAAGGTATTAAAAAATATTGGCTTGATTTCCATTAATCCTCTAAATTTTTACATGCACCTCTTGTTCTGAGATATTTCACAGCAACAGTATATTCCAGTCTTGTGTCATGAACATTTTTGTTTATTGTTGAATCAAAAATTATCCCTGGCTTAACACCTTGATAGAAAGATCTGTTTTTCCTTTTTCTTAAAAGAGTGGATTTTGAATGTACAGTGAATTTAAGGAAATAAATGGTTATAGTAAATCCAAATCACAATGAAAATTTAATAAGACTTCATAGGATCTTGGCTTCCTTGCATTAGACATGTGAGTAAAAACGTGTTTTTCATTTTTCCTGACACCTTTCCTCAGCATTGTTTTCCATTATGGAGTCTAGCACTTTTGGATCCATAAAAACCATACACACATTTTTTGGATGTGAATTAATTGTATGTCAACATTGTTGGCACAGACCAGTTGAATAGTCTCTTCAGAGCCGTCCAAAAACATCCAGCCAACCAAAGGACCTTCTGGAGCCATCTCCAGCCGCCCAGCGCCGTTTTTAGCCGCCCACGTTGCTCATGCTGGACCTGCCCTCAATAAATTTCATATCTAACTCGCATTCTGTAGTGTAAAATAAATTTAATGCTTTTGATCTATAAATTGGATGGACAGGCTTGTGCTTGGGGTGCTCAGATTTGCTGAGTTCTTAGTGTCTTTTCTGTTTTGTTGTGTCTCCTCTTACTTTCACCATCTCCTTAGAATTTCCTCATTTGTTTCATTTGACTGCAACGGCATGTCTTGCTGGAAGTTTCTGAAGTCTTATTATCAAATACATTTTTGTGCCTCATGGAGACTAGGAGAGGCTGCTGTGGACAGAATGTTTCTCAGATCATTTTCAAAATTCAGGGTCGAAGCTTGCTTATTTACTGATATTGTTGTTTTCTTTTTTATTTCTGACCTTGTAAGTGAACCATTGAATTTTTCATTCTGTCATAGTGTAGCTGTTATAAAACTAAATTATTTTAGCTAGACTTATTCGCTTTTATACAAATTTAAAACTATATTTCATTAAAAAGGAAAAGACATGCATTTAAAGTTCTTTCCTTTACTCTCACCCGAATTGTTTTTCTCTAACCTTTCTCTTTAAAGTTCGCTTTTCTGCAAATTTAAAACTATACTTCATTAAAGAGGAATAAACATTCATTTAAAGTTCTTTCCTTTAGTCTCACTGGAATTGCTTTTCTCTAAGATAGAAAGTAGATAAGTTAAAAGTCCTTTTCTTTAGTTTTATTCGAATTGCTTTCTTTTAGTACTTTGTTTTAAAAAGATAGAAAGTAGATAAATTAAAAGATCTTTAGTATTTATTTTTAGATAGACAGATAGATAATTAAAATATGTCTTAAGTTTATTTAAAAAAAGATTCCATAGTTTTAGATATTTTTAATATTTAGAAAGAAATGAAAGTTTAGTTGTAAAGATTCTCTTAACTTTTTTTTACAATATTTTAAATTTAGAAAGAAATGAAAACAAATTTAGTTGATTTATTTTTAATTTTAAGTATGTTAAATATTTAGAAAGAAATAAAATATAGTTGAATTATAATTTACATGCAATTGTTTTAGTTATTTTATTTTTATAAATAGTGTATTACAAAATAAATAAAATGTTTTCAAAGTAATAAAGAAAATTATATAAATAAATAAAAGTGAAGGTTAGTTGAACATATGGGTTAATTCTTATGATAATAAAATATTAAATGTTAAATTAAATTTTCAATAATGGCATTCATCAAGTTTAATGGTAAGTGTGAACATAATTTAATTTGTCTTTAAATATAATAATAAAGATATCAGTGTGGATTATCAAGGAAGATCTAATTCTCAAATAATACCAACTGAAATTTTCAAGTGATTGCTAACACGTAAAAGAAATTATGATGTAGAAGATCATATTAATTGATAATAATATTAATAAATATAGAGGTTACTTAATAAAAAGGAGATTCGCATTGAGTTATACCTTAGAACGTTACGATTGCGGTATTAAAACCTTGTTATCATAAGAAGATTGCTTGGTTTAGAAGTTTTACTTTTGGTACGTATATCAATGAGTACTTAATTAACATTTAGTAGAATTGGTTCATCTTCTATTTGTATTTAATAAATTTTACAAGGGACTAAGAAGTAAGCAAGTTAAATGAAATTTCATTAATTCATGATAAGTGAATTAGATTTATAATATATGGTTACTTTTGTATTAATCATGATGCACATTCATATAGTTCGATTTTTTTAAGGAATCGAGATATATATATTACTTCAAAATATTGCATGATCATTATTATATATTATTCACAAATTAGGCATTAAAGATTGAACAAGATAATATATGCTTTAATTTCCACAATGTGTTGTATTCCATCATCTACAATTATGTTCTACATACATTAAGACTTTGTAATTTTCTATAAATTTATGTCATGGTAATTTAATAGAGAAGTCATGGTGATTCAATTAACTTGCAAAAGGGTAATTAGAGATTCACTATTCGATTCACATGACAATCAAGAATTATGTAATATTTCTTTTCAAAAACTTGAACTAATGGTGACTTGGTCCAGATGCAGAAGGGGGATGATAGTAGCATATCATTAACCTTCATTAGTAAATACCAATGGCCATTGCATGGAGGATCGGAAGAGGTATGAGTTATATTTAAATTATTCTTGGTAATGAATATTCTATTCTATGATCATTACATATGAACCTTTAGACTTTTTTTATTCCTAATATGGTTCAATAATCATTTGCAAAACTTAGATTTATTAATCAATGGTGAGTTGGTGACTTGTTAGAAATAATCTTTGCAAATAAGAGAATTATTTCAATAGATACTTATTTTACCATATTGTTTCTTTTTATCTTACCATTAAGTATTTTATTAGTAAATGAATAGTCAAAATTTTAGGTAATCAATATTTTTGTCAGAAGAAAACATTCATTAAAACAATTTCTGTTCCTTTTTGAATCGATATGTTATTCTTATCATCACATTCCTAGTAGCAATTAATTGTATCTATATATGAAGCTTTGTATCAAGTAGATCAAGTGAAGTTGTTTATTTAGTTAGTGAGTAATCTTGAGTTGCTTAAGGATCATGAAATATTAATGGTGAGTCAAGGAAGTTCAAGGAGTTCAAGTGACAGGCCATGGAATATCTTCTAAAGAATTTGGTATCCAACTAGGACATATTGGGAGGAAGGTAAATATGTAACATTATATTGTGTCAATCAATCATCTTAGGAGAAGGAAAATATAATATGATTACTTAATATTGTAGTTGTATACTTTCCAAGCTGGTTATTTTTACGCCTATCAAGTTAACAAGTATAACTAGTTAAGAATAGTCATGGATATTGAATATCACATATTATCTATTGTTATGATCAAGTAGCTTAAATGGGGGGTTACAAACCTTAGGGGAATCCTATACTTTTACATTACCTTTGCTAAATCTACTTATTCGGATGAGAATATTGGGAATTGCTTATGGTTGATAGAATTTTTCCTCATTCGAGGTTAATTTAGACTTTTGATCTAATGTGACTAAGTAGTGAACCATTTTATTATAAATTTATAGATTAATTACATTTTTGGAGTATATGGTCTAAGGAATCCCTTTCGGTTTCACCTAAGTGGGTGGCAACCGACAAAGTACTGTCTAGGAAAGATTGAGTCCTAGAAAGGGTTGCATACCCGCTATTATAGTACTTATATTTCTTCCGACTATCTATGATTAACTAAGTCCATCTATAGTCTATTTCTTGCTCGGGGGTTTGGCTAGAGCCTACGCGGCTTCATGATGCCAATACGGTCGGGTGGTGAGCAAGTTTTATTCCTTGTATGCATCATTGTAAATGTTTGGACCTTGCATTGTTATTCATTCTTATTGATGTTACAGTCAGGGTGTTATGTATTTATGGTTCTTATAAAAAAAAAAAATCATAGGATTTTTCAAGCTATATGACTAGGTTACTACATAAAGCTTGCCTCACTTGATGTGATAATTCATGTTGTTTTATATGTCATGCAAATTTTCTTACCTAGTTAGTGGACTGAAGACTCTTTTTTTTTCTAGTAGGGGGAGTGGCTCTTAATGGGGGTCTGACACCCAAAGTGTCAGGTCGTGGGTAACTCATTGAGAGTTTCTTAATCAGTGATAACCTAACATAAATTAGGTGGTTCAGTAGATCACATTAATCAAGATAACACCTCATGCATAGCTCAAGTTCTTTTTTAGGCTTGATATGAGTGGGAAGGTCTAGAATTGTAACACCCCTCCATTTTTCTCTTTGATCGAATAGTGTTCTTCTATGATATGTTTTATTTCTGTTGCATTGTGACTATGGAACTTGGTTATTTTAACCACTATCTGTTAAGCGATGTAAACATTATGTTTTGATGTGATGGTACTTTATTCAGATATTATTATTTCATGTTATGGATTAAATTAGCACGTATGTGAATTACTGATGCTTTATGTTTGGATTATATCATTGATGATTAGATGCGTCGGTTAGTGATATTGTATTGGTGAAGGGGACAGGATCACATCACTCGCATGCGAGTGCCCTGGGATTCCATGATTTCCTTTTTCATGGTGTGTTTTAATATATTATATGCATGTTTCGACACTCGTATTGTGTGCAGGATGCAGGTATAGGGCATCGACTCCACCTGGTTTCACAGGTTTGAGTGTGTCCATTGACCAATGGTATCGATTGGGAGATAGTAACTAGGATTTCTGTGTCAAACCATCCCCCTAGCCATAGTGTGTCCTCGGTCTTAGTCGGGTTTAGTTTTTATATTGTTAGTTTCCCCTTTTGCTTTATATTGAAAATTTCAAGTTAAAAGGGATTAAATGGCTTTTGGAATTTATAATGATGATTGTTTTGTCTTATTGAGATGTTGGAAAATTAGTGATTAATTAATTAATTTAATTTAATTAATAAAATAATATAATTTTGAATTAGATTTATTTTATTGAGTAATTAAATTAATGGGGATAAATTAAATCAATTTAGCTGTGTGGGCATTATTAGATATTTGGGTTAAATCAGAAATTAGAAATATGTCTTATATTTAATTTCTTAGAAATAAAGTTGAAAAAGAATTGAGAATGGCATTATGAATTGTTGAATTCAATTTGGTTAAAAGAAAATTTAAATTTTCATTTGAGTTGAAAATGTAATTTTATTTAAAAGATATTATGCAAATTTCATTTGAGAATAGAAATTGTTTGAAAATTGCAAAATAGAAAATATCTAAATTAGCAATAAATTTTGGGTGGGTGAGTCCATTTTAGGGCTTTGACAAATTTGGAGAGGATTGCATAAGGTAATTGTGGGTTATTTTTTAATTTGAATTTTGGAAAATTTGGAGAGCAAATTGGCATGAAAATTCTTGGAAGAACTTGAAAAGAAAAGATTGAAGATTTGGGAAGCTTGGGAATCGAAGAGGGCAAACTTCCATCGAAGGATCTTAAAGTTGGAGAAAAACACAAGGTTCTTTCCTTATTTATGCAGATTTTTATTTTGAAAATTTTGTTTTGAAATTGTTTAAACTATCTATGGAATTTGAAATTTTGTTTTAGAGGAAAAACCCACCAAGAATCTCCTTTCAAAACCTGAAACAAAACAAAAATCATCTTGTCAATAAAATTTAGAAAATAAAACAAATCTATGTTTTATCAATTATCTATTGTTGATTTTCTTCAATCTACTGTGATTTGGAAGTTGGATTATATAACATGTATATATATGTATATCTTGTTTGAATATACATATATACACATAGTATATCTGTATATATATAAAAAATTGTTTAAAGTTTTTATTTTCTGGTAAAAAAAAAAAAGAAGAGACCCCTGTGTTCTGTTTCGTTCTGGGTTTTCGCCCAGAACAGGGGCGAGTTAATTTTTATTTTTTTTTAAACAATTTTTTTTTTGGTTACGAAATTTGTGTGTGGGGAAGGCTGGCAGCCACGACTGCCACAGTCGTCCCCATTGGGAGGATGCTATTGTGGCAGCGCCCCCCACACACAGTGGGGCGCTGCCCCGGCCCCAATGGGGGAGGCTGCGCCATACCTCACCCACCAGGGTTTCCCAAAAAATGCATTGGCGTTTTTCATTTTTTTGTTTTATATTATATTATATTATATATAATATATATTTATATTATATTATATATATATATTTTTAGACTGCAGGAATCGGGTAGCATGACCCCCTATAAACTACAGTGCACCTGGTAAACTTTTTAACATGACCGGCGGCGCTGGCGCGACACGCCCTCTGGTACCACGGGACGGGGGAGACTAGAACTCGTGACCAGCCGAGCCGCAACGGAATTACTTAGCCAACCGAGCTAGGGCCCCCGCCCTATATTATATTATATTATATATAATATGTATTTTTTTAATTATTTAATTATTTAGTTGTTAAATAAAATATAGTATATTATTTACATTATATTTTATTTTAAATATGGGCATTATTAATTATTATTTTAAATATATATTTAAATATTATTTATATATTAAATATTAGATATATGGTTATATATACATTAAGTATATGTAATTATGTATATATATTTAATATATAAATATATTTAAATACGATTATTAAAATGATATTTTAAATGAATTAATGAGGAAATTGAATTCTGTAAAAGAGGAGTTATTATGGAATGAGTTTATTGTTTATGTATTTATTTTATTTTATTTAAATGGTGGATTTAAATCATTAAGTAAAATTGAGAAAAGGAAATAACCTGATAGTTTTAAATTCTTTTATAATGTCAGTGAAATTTTAATTGCTTTTGAGTATGTAAAATTTAATGTTAATTACTCTACTTGATTCATGCACTATGCCATTATTTGGTTTGGATTTAGGAAATCCTAAGGTAGGGGATTAAATTGTCATGTTGTCATTCGTTGCATTGTCTTTTTTCATTCTCAATGTTGTGCTATCAAGTCTTTAGGTTAGTAAGTCTTCCAAGGTTCTTTTTGTGTTGGGTTATTTATTGGCATTGGTCAAACTGGTTTCTTGTTTGGGTGGTGCATGTGGGGGTAGTTGCGTTATCACCTGTTATCATAACGGGATGTGTGATATGTTTTGGTTACCTGTGTACTATGAACAGGGTGTGTGGCCTTATGTGTTAAGGTTGGAATTGGTTATCAATTTGTGCATGTTGTCTACCCTTAGGTTGGGGGTTTCGTATCCTAGTGTTGTCGGTAGGAGAGTGGCCCTTTGTGGGGGTCCGACGCCCAAAGAGGTGTTAGGGTAACTCACTTAGGGTTTAATCGAGTGATAATCTAAAAGAATTAATGGGGAACTCCACACTAATAAAGTTAAATAATTCCTCTCTCATGGAACATGCATTGTTAAGACTCGAGATGAGATGAGATGCATAGTTTTGCGTGAGGGTCCGGCGCCGGTAGAGGCAAGCCAGGGTAATCCATGATGGGGGTCTAGTAGCCTAGGAAGGTTTAGCTAGGGTAACTCATGGCAATTTATGTATGACACTCTCCCTACATCAACAGTTAATCAATTATTGTGTGTTCTACAATGGTGTACTTGTTTTATGTAAGCTGGAAGCAATGTAATGTCTTGTGAGTTTTTGTACTGTATTAAGTGATGTTGTTGGTATTTGAGTCGGTTCAGTTATGTTCATCCTTTGTCTAGAGGTAGTTGGTCTTGACCAAAAATCCTTGTTACTATCTACTAGCGCAGGGGGTGAGCCTTTGGGTATCACTTGGTTGGGTGGAACATGCACCTTACACCGTTGGCTTTGTTCGTGATCTTATGGACGAGACTTTCATGGTGGAGAGCTCGTTGGTTCCAGTCACTCTTCTAGTTTCTTTTACTCCAGTTATTCTTGTATTTCGTCACCCCTCATTTGTATTGAGGTGGAAATTGTAATAAATTATCATGTTTATTTGATTTACCTCATTCGGGGAATGAGTGTTGTAATTATAATGTAAACAATTGTTATTGGATATCGTGATGCATCAATTTGTCTTTGATGTTATATCATGTATGGAATGTAGGCACTTTAATTCCTTAAATGAATGATGATATGTTTTCATTCCTTGGCTGTTTTATTCGGGTTTAAGTAATCTTTGTCTCGTAGCCTTAGGGGATGTTTGCAAAGTATAGTGAACATGTATGTTATTGTTCTTTTAAAAAAAAAAAATTGTTGTATTTGGTTAGTGAATTGCAGCTTCCCATAGGGTTGCGTGGCAGGGCATTACAAGAATGGAAAGATCAATTGCCTTGCCCTCTTAGAAGGCATGTTGATCCTGCATGAGTTTGCATAGGGGTTCGGTGGCTGGTAGAGGTGGCTAGGGTAACCTAAGATGGGGGTCTAGTAGCCTAGGAAGGTTATGCTAGGGTAACCCATAGCAAGCTATGTGATGACACTACCCCCTATAGCAACCTTGTATTCCTTTTTTTATCCCCTTTTTATTCTTGTACCTCTAGAAGTGGTCATTTCTTTATGGTTGTTTGTTACTTTTGTATGTTAGAATCATGTTAGCCCTTTTTTTTGCACTAATTTCTTCTTCTCTACTTGGTGGTTGGAACTTATCATTATCTCCTAGCACAAGTGGTAGACCTTAGGGTTCCACATGGTTGGGTTGGAACATGATCCACTCCATTGGGTTCCCTCACTTTGTTCATTTTCATAGTGACCACTCTTGGATATGAAGATTTTTGTATTTGTTCCAATTCATGTGGAGTATCTCCATGTATTTGTATTGTATTATAATTCAATTGTATCTTGTATTATTCTTTTGATGTACTCTCCTCACATGTTACAAGGAGACATTGTTGTTCAAGATGTAATGATGAAATGATGTAATAAATGTGATGGATTTATTCTTTGGTATTATCATGTAATCATAGATGGATGTTTATGTAATGTTTTTTTTATTCAAGGGGTAAACGCTTTTGACCGGAGCTATGAACCGGAATACAACCATTCAACAATACCACCCCAACGGCATTTGAACCTTAGTGGCAAGAACAACAATGCCACCTATAAACCATCACACCATGCCACTACCGACAGATGTTTATGTAATGTTATGGATGTATGTTCGTTCATTTATTTTATATAATTTTTTTATAATAAATACTCGTAAATAGATTTTCATCATTATGGGATTGGGTCATGTTACCCTAGAGGACTAGATAGATGATGTGTATGTATAGTTTTTATTTTATTTTTAAATTACTATAATTGTTACTTGTAGTGTTGTCCTTTGGGCTCTACATGGCAGGAAAATATAGAACACCTCATTAGATCATATTTAGAAAATAGGACAACCCTATTGCAAGATATTTTTCTCTTTGGCATTGAGATATCTAGGGTTATCCTTAAATGGAATATCTTTGAAAGTCAATGTGATAGCACTTAAATCAACCTATCGCTCATTTTTTTGAGCTTCCACTTCCAACTCATAGTAAAGTAGATCGAAGCACATCAGGAAGGGTCAAAATGTACCAATGCTAGTAAGATAGGACAAAAATGATCAAGAGGGTTGTAGAATCCCCCAGGACCAAGGTCCTATTGCAAACAAACATAGGTACAAAATAACACACATGAAAATGATATAAAGAGCAATAAAAAAGCACAAGCCTACACTACCAAATACAAAGAGAAAATAAAAACAAAATAAAAGAGGTGTGGATCAAGCTTCAACCATTTGTTTAGCATGATGTGGTTAAGATCTAGGTTGTTTGTCCAAGAAAATGCATGCTCATTATGAGGCAACAAAACTTCAAATCATCTGTTGGGTGAGTAATCCAAAAGAGTCAAACACATACACATGTGGCTGGTATGCACTCAGACATACATGTAAGTGGATATGGTAAATTCATTCCTAGGTTCGAATTCTCATAAAACCATACAAAATTTATACCACTTGATAAGTTTGATAAGGTGCCACACAACAATGAACTTCAAGCTTTATGAGGCAAGAAAATATTTGTATGATTTAAACTCATAAGAAAACAAGATGGATCCATAGGCATGCAAAGTACAGTATGCAAGGTGGCCATATAACCAAATTTAAAAATGTGAAGTACTATAAGGTATGTTCAAAGGATTCTTGCTTAGTTCATGTAAGGTCTTAACTTAGGGGACATTGTGCCTAATGTCTCCAATAGAGGACCAATCAAAGAATAAAAGATTCACACCTTAGGGGATGTAGTGTGTCGCGTCAAGCTACTAAGAGGAATGCAATATGCTTAGAGAGATCATGCTCTTTAGGAACATCACACCTGATGTCACCAAAAAGAAAAAGAAACATTGCATGAAATAAGAAGATTACAACATAAAACATGAAAATGCACAAGAATAATGCAAAAGTATGCCCCCATTTTACATAAATTGCTAAACACCATGCTGGGAGAAAACACTTTAAAGTAGAAAATGATAAATTATAACAAGAAGGAAGACATGAGAGCTCATTTGGAAATCTAGGCTATGCCAAGTCATATGTTTCAAAATAAAGTTACATCATGCAAAAGAAAGGGGTTGCCCCAGAAATGAAACTCCAAACACATGAGGGATCCATGAATTTGGGTTCAATATGTTCTTGCTATAATATTTTTAGAGAGCTCAAAACTATCATCATTATCAAAATACTCATACAACTAGAAGAATGACACAAAGAGAGTGAAAACAAAGAAAAAAAAATTGGGTCAACATGAAAGAGACATGAATGTATTGATGCCTTGTGTCACCCTGAAAAAGAAAACACAAGAAAAATGGAAAGAGATAAAGGAAAAGCTTTTGGGGCAGCATGGAAGAGACATGAGTGTCTCGACACCTTGTGTCATCCCCAAAATAAAAACACAAGATAAATGATAAATATAAAGGAAAATATTTTGGGTCAACATGGAAGACACATGAATGTCTCGATGCCTTGCATCATCCCCAAAAGGAAAACACATGACAAATGAAAAAGATAAAGGAAAAGATGAAAGATTTGCAACATAGAGAATAATGAAGGTACAAATAGAGGAATGTCACAAAGAGAGAGAGATATACATCAAAAAGAACAATACAGGGATCACATTACACACATGCAATCAAAAAAAAGAAAAAAGAGAAACAATGCAAAAGAATAACTAGGAAGATGTGAGTCAACCTAAAGCAAGTCATCCACATCCCAATCATGTTCATCGTATACCAAAGGTGGATAGCTAGCCAAAGGGACAACAAATGCATTACTAGGAGGAGGCTCTCAAATTATTTCCCTGACTACATGCAAGATAACAATGAGCTGAGGTATGTGATGAGAAGGATCATGTAATAGTGATCATACAAAGATGCTACAACTATTTACATAATGGGAAGAAAAAATGTAGATAGACCTTAAGGGATTATTTCTATGATGCTAAATTGTTGAAGGATCCTTATTAAATTACAACACTCATTAGTAAGATGCCCAAGAATTTGATGGTATGCACAATACTTCATGTTTTCTTTAGGAATTTTTCTTCTAGTAGGGGGTGGTAGTTTAAGCTGACCTATGCCCATAAGGTGTTCCATCTGTCATTCAATTTTTGTTTGATTATGTAAGGATGGTAATTGTTTGAGATTCCAAGATCTTTTGTTTTTACTAGAATCACTAACTTCTTGAGTTGAATGTTGAGGAGGAGGACCTAAGAAAATCTTGTCATCCTTATCATTGCTTTTCCTTTAGTAAGGAGGACACTCGTATCAGGAGAAGGATCTTGATATCCTAACCCTTTACAAACTTTAGTTGGTATTTGATCTAAGAGTTGATGAATTTCATGTTCACTTGTTGTATCACATCCTTGTTTACTCAACATCGTGAATTATTTTCCATATGTTTCTTCTAGGTTGATGGGAGTGTTTGTCACTTTGTTGACATAAAATGGTTGCTTGTTTGCTTGATTAAAGGAACTAGGTTCACCTAATATAGGGAGCTTAGGTTTAACTCATGTCTTAGTTGTAGGATGTAAGTAACAAAACATCTTAGGTGGTGGTATTATAGGGGTTGTGGGTTGTTTCATTAATGGATAAAAGGATGCATTGTTTTCAAGGTTGTTAAGGCAATCGTTTAGGAATTTATTGATGTTGTCATAATATTCTCCAATGATGTCAAAATCACAGGGACATGCATTAGGAGTTGAGTGAGCATAAGTTCAATTTCATTAGGGTTATTTCCAAAAGCACAACTTGACACATCCACTAGGGATTTCAAGGACATCCAAATCTTATCAAAGCACATATCTATGATGAAATGTAGTGAAAAAATCAAATTTTAAACAAGGTAATTACACTATGCAACAATCTGAAATGAGATGTTCTAGATGCAATTAAGCAATGCAAAAGATGGACCAATTTAAACTAGATGCAATGAACTGAATGAAATAGAAAATCAATAAATTGAAAAAAAAAATTATTATTAGCAAACAAAAGATTAGAAATAGAATTTTGAATTCTAGAAAATGTAGTTTAAAATATTCATTGGGACTAAATCATCCAGAGGGGCTTATGAGTCTTAGTGATGGTTTTCTCACAAATTTTAGAAAATTTTATGTGATTTCTATGATTTTTAGTTTGAGTGATCTGTACACTAAATGCAAATGCATATTTTAGATGATATTCAATTATACAAGATGCCAAAAATGAAACCTATATGCACTTTGACTAATGCAATATTTAGAAATCCTAGATGAAAATTAACTAGTGCAAACCCTAATGCAAAGTTAATGCAAGAAATATCTAGGACTATGATGCACTCCAAATCAGAAATGATGTGTTCTAAATGCAGGTTCACCAAAATCATGAATTGTAAAATGGTTGTTGTATGGTTTAGGACATAGAAGAACACTTTTCTACCCAAATCATTCAAGGAAAACCCTAGAGAACTCAATCTTAGGTATGAAAAGGAGAAAGAGATATTGGAATAGGGTTGTCCTAGGGTATAATTAGAAACTAAGGAGGAGTTCACCACAATGCTATGGCTTGGAAAGATAAATTAAATACAAGACCTAATGCTTAAGCTTAATGCAATGCAAGACTTCACTAAATGACTAGAAAAACATGTAAATCAAAACAAAATGCTTAAAAATCAGAAGTGTGCACCTAGAAACCTAAAGACAACTAGATTAAAACATAAAATGCTAAAAAAACTGAAATTAATTCCTGTTGGGACTCATATGCCAGTCTGGTGATTTAGTCTTAGATTTCAGGGTTTTTGGGAAGGAACAAAAATTTGGTAGAGATATGTCTAGAACTCCTGCAAGCTACAAATTTGACTATATTGGGACTCATACACCAAAAGTGGTGTATATGTCCAATTAGGGTTTTCTATAAATTCAAAGGCTAATTCTAATGTTCAATGTCAAATTTTTCCTTTCCACCTGATTTATGGGTCTAAATCTCTAATTTGTAACCTGTAGATGTCTTTCAATGATCTTGAATGCAACATGACAACTTTGAAAACTTTAAACACTTGACAACTTTCTCTAAAATTTCTCTTTAATGTGTCTTCAACCTAGATTAGAAAATCACACACTAAAGAGAGGAAAAATGTTGTTTTGTTAGTGGAAAGGGGTTTTCCTTGGTGAAAGCTCATTTTGGTAATTAAACCTTGAAATGAAATGAAATAGGAAAGGAGAATGATGAATGAACAAAATGTAATGTTGCAACTAACCAAACCCTAGCAATAAAGTGTTGCAAACATGTATGAAATGGCTCCAATGGGTGTAGATATCGACTCTTACTTGAATTTTGTAGATCTTTAATTGAATGTTTGCTTGAATCATGAAAACCTACATCACAATTATTACCTCAAAAATAAACATGATGCATGATGACTTTGACATGATGCTTGATACTTGAATAATGCTTTAAAACACTTGATAATCATCTCTTGATGACTTTTGAATGCTCTTGTAAATAGTTGAATGCTCTTATGAACTCCAATTTTCTATTAGGAATGCTCTCATGAAAGTATTAGGTGAAAATGAGTTTAATAACCTTGTATTTATTCTTGTTTATGTCAAATTTCCCAAAATTACAACACTACAAGCTGACATCAAATCTAGGAGAATAAAAACTCACCAAGAATTTGAATTAAATTTGATTTTGGGCCACATAGGACTCATAATCGAAAAGTGGCCTATGAGTCCCATTAGGCTTAACTATTGGACACATTTTCAAAAATGCTTAGAATGATGCAGAATCTAGATCAAGGCCCTAAACCCTAGGTGGGACTCATACAACCAAGGTGGTGTATGAGTCCCAGATCACTAAATATGATCCACACAATCCAAAAGCACATGAATTATGATTGGATGCTAGTTTATGCCATGATTATCCTTAAAAAATTTCATTAAATAAGGCTTGTGGATGTAAAATAAGGCCAATTAAAGCATAAAGAAGCCCAATTATTTAATAAAATCCAAGAAGAGTGTAAAAGTGTGTTAAAAAACTCTAAATAAGGTGCCAATATTCTCATTTAGCCCAAGACCTAGTATGAATATGTTAGACATATTTCAACACTAAATCAAGGCCATGTTAGGGAGCAATTTTTCTACCATTACATCTATTAGACATGGCACCAAAAATTCAAGCTTCTACATCGAAAGGTTAATCTTTTAAGTTGAAACCTCCAGTTAGACCCTTGCTCCAAGATTTGATTGACCAATTGAAACCTTCAACATCTAAGGGGAAACCTATGTTTCAGGGCCCTAGATTCAAAATTGGAATTGTTGACAAATAATGTACAATCAAGGATGTGACCCTATTGTATACTGGATGGAACCTCGTTCAAGGTTGGTTCAAAAATAGAAATTCCATTATTCCACTTTGCAACCCATGGAGGTTGGATATGACCAAACTGGTGGTCCCTAATATGTATTTAGATGTTGATATCCTAAGGGCCATTGCTGCAAATTATGACCCTCTTCTTAGGGTAGCAAGAGCCCATGATAGGAAAAATATGATGTGGGTCACCAAGGAGGAAATTAGAGAAGTGTTCAAGATGAACAAATGGAGTAAGGAAATGTTTGAGATAAATGAGAAGAAGTTGAGGGAAGAGTGTGGGAAAGTAAAACATACTTTCAAAGTTTCAGTGTTGGCCCACTTTCTAATGTTAGCATGAAAGGGAAACAAAAAGGGAAAGGTCATCTTGAGACCTTCTAATGTGGAGTTTCTCCCTATCAATTATTTTCTTACCTATCGAGGAATATTGTGGATTATTACCTCAAGCCCTATGATATGAAACTTTAGGAATATAATAGTTATGATCCTGAGGGATTCATGGTTTGGTTATTAAATAGGATCAAGGGAGGGAAACACATTCATACCCATTCTTTCCCTAATGATCTCATAAAAAAAAAAAATTGACCTTGATGTCTAGGTAGACAAGATGAGAAAATGGACTATCTTTGTGAAATTGGGGCAAGCAAGAAAGGTTAAAGATCCTAATTTTGAGGCTTTGTCAGACATTAGCAATATGATTTTGAAAATTGAAACTATTATTCACAATTTTGATAAATTAATTGGTAGTTTGAAGGAGCAAAGAGCAGTGCAAGATAAGAGGAAGGGCCCCATGATAAAAATGAGAATAAAATCAACATCCCTCTAAGAAAGTGCATATTTATGCAAGAAAAAAGAGCAAAGTGAGGAGGCAAGTAACAATTGCAACTCCTACACAATCTAACAAGCCTAGAGAACTATCTCCACAACAATTGTTGCCACCATTGTCACCATAACATTCTTCTTCCCTTGTAATAATTGAGTTGGATTCACCAACTAGAGAGACATACTCTCCAAGGGAGCCACAAATAAAAAGGAAAAGTGTTGAAATAATTGATCTTATTGACTACCCTACAAATTATTTTGATGATGATATTTTTGTAATAGAGGATGAAATAAGGTAGGGAACTCCATAACCTCAAAGAGAAGTAGAGCCAAAAACTCTAATTCTTTGATTGAGTAAAGTTTATTTGAGTGGGATTAACAACTTAGAGGATGTTAGGTTTCAAGATTGTGAAAGTTTCATGAATGATGATGGGTTTGTTAAACAACAAGCATTTAAGGAATAAATATTGAAAGCTATGAAAGATGAGCATTCCTTGAATGTGTAGGAGAAGGAAAGTAGAATTTTAAAGTTCCACAAACAATTATTGAAATTGAATTCCATGAGGAAATGAGGGAAAAGTACTTGATTATCACTACGGTTTAAGGAAAGGACCTAGTAAGGAATATTGTAGTTTTTTTCCATCTAGAATGGGACTTGGAATCAACTATAGAATTTGATACAATAGGGAGACATGATGCCCCCATCTTTAACAATGAGGAGGTTACATTGGCTTTGCAAGTATCAAATTTTAGCTTCTAGTGGGATACACTTTCCATTTGGGCTTTGGCCCCAAGCACCAAAAGGCCTAAGGTTGTAGAACTTGCACCAGGTGTCAGGGGATAATTGATTATAAAGAGTGTCAGATACATCTACCCTTGAAGTAGCAACTATGAACGTAAATGTGGCTCAATATAATAAGGCCACAGTTGAGTCCTTGGTAGAAGAAAGAGATAAGTTTAGGACTCAGTATAATGAAATGGTGGAAAAATACAATTTGTGTCAGAAAAATGTTACAAAAATGCAAACATAGATGGCCTTATGGATGAAATAGTTCCATTCTATGCAACCGAGACCATTTCAAGCAACAATATTACCTACCATTTCCCCACAAGCTCAAACCCCAATTTTCTTGTTCTTTCATCACATTCAATTCAAGTAGAGGATTTGTCTCAAGATACATTAGATGCTCCTCAAACCGAGGAGGCTACCAAGGAAGAGCTGATGGAAAAGCTCAAGAATTATGAGCATTGATTTGATGATATTTTCCAACTAGGTAATATGGAGATTGTGATTGTTGTGCTTGAGTACCTGAATAAATGAATTGAGAAAAGATTAATTAGCATTCATTCTAATTATTCTTTAATGTTTGATTCTATAATAAATTTTGATATAGATAAGGAAATTTTTATTCCTTTAATGGATAAATGGATCCCAAGAGCACAAATTTTGAGGGATATGGCCATTGCATCATACCTTGATGCAAATTATACATAAAAAATTGTTCCAACCCTGAGTTTTTGAGTCACATGACAAGTTCCCAAGGGTTGATTGAGCCCCTAGAAATGAAAATTAGAGAATTGGTGAAGAGGTTTGATGAGTGGAGCTTCATTTTTCTCCCTGATATCTTAAAAAAAATGGTGAAGTTAAACCTTTAAAATAATGGAATGATCAAGCCCATCAGGTAATATCCACTCAGGCCAAACTAATATGTGATGCGGTAGATGCTGATACGTTGACAAGTATCATGGATAAATTATACATACAAGGATTTTCCTCAAAGAAATTTGACAAGAAGACAAATCATGTGATAGTCAAATACAACACATATAGGAAAAAGGTAGATAAGACTATGGGATTTGATTGGCTAGAAGATGAGGAATTTTCACCATGGAAGTCCAATTATGTTTTTTTCTTGGACATATGAGCTACTGCAATGGAAATGGTGACTAAAATTTTGGTTTTGTGTCTACAACAACATAGATTTTTGCATAGAGAAGTGCAATACATGGCTTGAAACTAGTGCAAATTAGGCCTTGGATATGTCAACATTCAAATATTGCACCCTCTCAAGTTCAAATGTGAGGAAATGGAATGAAAATGTGGGGTTGCTTTGGTATATTTTTTTTCTCTACTTTATGCTTTTTCATCTTCAAGTTTAAGAGCACGTCGAACAAGTGCTTAGCTCATGGAAAGGATTATTTCTCACCAACTAAAATCCTTTTCAAAGGTGGGAGAATATTCATCAAAAAATGATTTTTTTTTTGTATTATGTGAAATTCTCCCTCATATTTGGGTAAATATAACTGCCTTTTGATGTAACATGATTGTCAAATGAAAACATGACATGTGTATAATTTGGCCCGAAGCTTATTTTTCTCCCTTGTTCCTATAAAAGGGAATTCAAGGCCAATTGTATGGGGGATGCTAGTAGATTGATTTCAAAGAAATTTTGTAACAAGTTTGGATAATAGAATTATTTCTATTTTAGGTTCTAAGAGTCTTTTGAACTTCCTGTAATGGTGAATGTGTTCATAGTAAAAATCATATCTTGAAATACAAGGCCAACATTCTCCATTGTATACATTACATAAATTTTGAATACAAAGAAATCAAATATTTTTTCTATTCATCTTCTTGTCTTTTCTTGAATATTTATTTATTGTTATTACTCTTATTAAAAAAATGAGTTAAATATGTATTAACATGAATGAAGGTTTATGCATATGTATGCATGGATCACTAAGTATTTATAGTTGAGTCTCTGGTATTAATGGTCTAAGGCATCATTGAGAGGCATTTTTATGACATGAATAATAGTGTTACATGTTTTCAATTACAAGGTTTAAAATTCTCCACCCTAGGATAAGGAACTAGTCAATTTATGTTACAGTCTCCTAGATCCTTCATAGCAACTACATTAAACAAAAAAAATTAACCTCTATTTTCTGTGTGAATGCATGTGAGCTTAATTATAACATTTTTTATGCTTAAATATGATATTGTCATAAATCTTAGATAGATCTTTCATTCATTTCATCTATTAAGTAATTAAAGGAGAATCTATCTATTTATTTACAATGTATGTGATAATTGGCACAAGAGTATCGAAAGATACATTATAGGGATCACCCTCTTGGGTTCTATAAATCCCAAAGTGTAGAGGGAAATCCTAGCAAGCTTTCACCTATTCGTTGCCCAATCCTGACAATTATTAACCATTGAATTTAGAAAATTCATAGACAATTGATGAGATTAAGTTTGGTTCTTTAAAAGACACCAACACCAAAAATGGTAGCTAGGGGAGTTTATGGAAGGTTTTGAATGTTGGAGCTACTTTAGGTGGCATGTTTTGAGAATTTTGAAGGTTTTTATTGTTTTAGGAAGAATAGGGCAGACAAAAAAAGAGAACAATAAAATAAGGTCATAACAACAAAAACTAGGAGAAATAGAGAAAGCAATGGAGAGAAAATAGAGGATAGTAGAAGGAATGTTTTGAAAGTAGTTAGAGAGGCTCGTAGAAAACAACAAGAGAAAAAGAGGAGGAAAATATGTAAAATGATTGTAACTGATTGTATTTTCTAAGTTAAGGATACTAGTCATTAGTTCTTTTCAAGTCATTTCTCTCTAATATTGTGTGTGTGGATACAAGAAATGTTATATAGATTTTTTGTTCTAGAAGTGTGAATTGTTATGTAAAATTTTAGAGTATTTTAAATTATGAATAGACACCTATAGCCATTGTCGCAGCTACCCATAGTTATTGTTTATTTTAGTTATTGTCTTTGCAACTTATTTTATCTCTCAAAAACCTTTTGCTTGACTTGTAACATGTGTGTAAACATGTATAGAGGTCTACACACCTCTCTTTTTGTAACGCCCGTTGTGCAAACCCTAGAGAACACACACATAATGCGAATAATTTTTTTTTAAAATAATAAAAGTAAACATGATCACATAGCATAACACATAACATTAATACACTTGGTTCTCTGGGGCATGCGAGGTTACATTGCAATCACAAAACAAAATAAAGATAACAAAAACAACATAACCATTTAATTTATGAAACCCATATACAATGATACAACTGATAGCCATGATGCGAGTATGACAACATCACACAATTACATCCATGATAAATATTTTAACAAGATCCAGTTTAAACCTAGCTATTACATCATTGAAATAATATTACATTACAATTTTCTTGATACATGATTTACATTGAATTTCCCAACATGGGGATTGATACAAGAATAATGAACATGAAGTACAACTGATCACTGGAATATCTGCACTGTGGAAAGCTGAGGAGACAAGATGCTAATGGGGAACCCAACGGGTGCGGAGCACGTTCCACCCAACCATGTGAATTATGAAGTAACTCACCCCCCGTGCTCAGAGGTGACGAGGAAGTGAACCCGACCATGAATGTCAACCGACTCAACCACAATATGATATAAAACAAGTACGACTCAAAGCTTACAAAGAACAACCATCAAATTTACAAATCACATGACAAAATTAAGCCAAGAACTCATCACGATAACATGAAGTACTATCACTTAACAATCGAGAATCAATTTACAAGAACATAAAGAAACATCATAAAGTGATTACATCCAGAGGCAACAACACAAAGCACAAGGGTGTCAAGTGGAGAGTGTCATCGCATAGCTCTCATGGGATTTCCTGGCCCTTCCTCCAACTGAGGCACCGGCACCCATCTATGGATATCCTGGCCCTTCCTCCTAACTGAGGCACCGGCACCATAGGGTAGCTGATGCAGAGCCAATAGTCTCTCATGAGGATGAGACTCTGACTTTGCCGACCACGGCCTTCTCAGTCTATCACTAGTCTAAGGTAGCCCTAATGCATAGCCGAGGAATCCAAAGTTTTATTATCTTGTGTGTTTAAACTACCCAACCCCCCTAAATCTATTGTTTAGGTTATCACTTGTTTACTACTCTTTGAGGGTTATCTTGGCCCTTCCTCATCCGAGGCGCCGGCGCCCACGAAGAGCCACTCTCCCACCTATGACCCCTAACATATTTCACATCGGCAAGGGTTGGACCAAATCAAAAAGAACCATAATACTCGAATCACACATACGAGGTATTACTCCTCTCGCAACAATCCACAACAACTATCACAAGAAAACGTCCAACCCTTCCAAGCACAAATTACAAAGCTACGAAATCACGGGTATAAATAAGATGAAACCAATCCTAACTAGACATGCCTCTGGACTAGGGTTACAAGACAAGAGGGTTCCCACATGTCAACATAAGCGATAAAGAAGAATATAGCATAATGGAAAAAGAAAGCTTACATCCAAATAGCAAGATTACACCAGTAAGGTTAAAACCATTCTCGAAGAATAACCCAAAATGATTGTCACAATTAAATCCCCAATCGCAACAAAAGCTAAAGCTTGTCTAACCTATTTATTCCAAATCAACTAATAATTAACATAACGGTGCCTATTTACAAAAACACAAGGCAACCACTTATCTATTACCACAATACAAAACTACATTATTCCATTATAATAAGTTTACATAAATAAATAATTACAATTCATCTTTAAATAAATGCATCACTTAATCACCTAAACTGATTAAAATTTCATATCTAAAACCCATTATCATTATATATTGAAAATTATCAAATACATTTTAAAATTATAAAATATAATATATATATATATATATAAAATCTATATTTAAAATTATAAAAATATAATATATATATATATATATTATATATATATATAAAATCGATCAATAAATATAAAAACGAACAGTAATAATTAAAAAAAAACTTAATAAAACTTTTTCTTAAAGCCATACGGCTTACCCGGCAGTCCACGGACTGCCGCGGCCTGTACAACAGCCCTTACGGCTACTGTACGCAGCAGTCCTGCGGACTGCTGCGCACAGCAGTCCGCCACAGGGAGCGGGTGGGTACGGCCTTCCATGCCCTCCCAACCCCAATACAATTAAAAACTTTTATCAAAATAAAAATTTCAATTTCCCAATCGAAATTTCATTTATATTTTTTTTTTTATATATAAATTTTTTTTTTAAAAGGATTTGAACGCGTTTCCATGAACACGGAAACAACAAAATAATAATAATAAATTCCTGTGTACGAAATATGACGAATTTCAAAGTTTCAATTTTCATTTTCTGATAAAAAACAATATAAATATTTAACAAAAAGGATTTTAATGGAGATATAAGTAGATTTATATATATATATATGATTCAGGATATAAATATATCTGTATACACACAAACATACAAATATTTTAACATGAGGGCAGAAGTACAGAGATAAATTTAAGTTGGAGAACAAAAGAATAAATTAGAGCAATAAATATTTACACATACCCAGATATTTTCAAACTTTCAAATGCATTGTTTTATAATGGGAAAATCACTTTTCTCTAAATACTATTTTTGATAATTTGTATGTTTCAGAAGATTGGGTTTTTTCTTTGTTTTGACAATATCTGGAACAATATAATAACTTTAATTTTCCTTGCTTTCTAATGTGATAACTTGCCCTAGTTTCAGTTTTCAACAGAGTTCTCTATGTTCACAAAAAAATTATTTTTTTAAAAAAAAGATCTATTTTTCTTTTCAGAAACAAACAAAAAATAGAAAGGTACAAGGAAACTACGAGAGGAACCTGAAGTCCAATGCAAATTTGAAGATGCCCTCGAATCCGATTCCAATCCGTAGTCCAGAACGAACTCAACAATCTCTGGAGCACTGCAGCTTTCTATTCTTCTGTGTGTGTGTGAGAGCTTCTCAAAAATTCCTAATTAAATAAAAATATTGCCCCTTTTCCCAAAGCTCTCCAAAAATCCCCGATTAAAAAGGAAAATCAATTCTTTAAAACAAGCTTTTTTCCCAACTCTCAAACCCTATTGGCTCACACTGTCTTTTTAATTCTTTTATTTATTTTATTGCTTTAATTCCTGTTTTTCAACTTTTCTTGCACCTCACATTACATATTTATTTTAAATAAATTATTCACTTAATTATCCACCACCAATTTAATTAATTAAAATAATTAAGTCATTTTTAATATTTAATTATTAATTAATTGCAATATAAGATTTTCAAACATAATTAAATTATTTAATTATTAAATTACAATTTAATCCAGCATTAAAATAAATAATCTATTTCAATCATTAAGATAAATCATAATTATAAATGCCCACATAAAATAAGACACAACACAAACACAACAGACAAAGACGACAATTACACAAAAATCGACTATACCAAACAGATGAGACGACCTGACATCATGGAACGGGAGGACTTCATCGTCACCTCTGTATCAACATTTATCCGTTGGGTTATTTGGTGCTCGCCCTGTCCTGCCGAAGCAGGTGGAATCGAGACTTATACCTGCAATCCTGCATACAAACAAAGTTGTGTACATGTGCATATATACATATATACCAAAGCATTAAATCAAGATACTGCACTGTGAGAAGGAATCACAACATAACAAGGCACTCACGAACGAGTGATGCTATATTGTCCTTCTTCACACCTATTCTAACAATTTTAACGTAATCAATGAATTACATTTCTAACTAACAATTATCTCATAGCATATTTAATTAAATCACTGCATTAAATCATAATTCAAAAAATCAACTGATATAATCAACCCTAATGTCATATAAAATAATCAAATCCATAATGAAAAAATAGCATCATCTAACGTCTAACTAACCAAATCAAACAATATCATCATCGTCACACGTAGCAAACAACCGCATTGAAAAATACTAAATCCTACCAGTAAGAGGAGGGGTATTACACTTTTCAACCTATCAGCTTGATTTAAAGTTGGATTTTTCCACCCATACGAAAGTGGGTTCCATCAAGAGGTGAGAAGATTAGAATATGAATTTGAATATTAGAATCTTAGTTTCAATACTAAGTTCCTCAAGATTGAATGAAGTGGGAGAAATTACAAGATTGATACATTTATACAAATTTGGGAGTGAATTTGGCTATGATAAATGGATAATGAACTATGAATATGTGAAAATGTGTAAATAGACTAAAATAAGGATGGGTAGGGATAAATTTTGTTTCCAAAATTAGTACAAGAGTTCACCAGTTATCAATATAATTGTAATAACACATTCTTATCAAAATTGGCCCAAAAAAAAAGGGAATTGGAATGGGTGTTACTAATTTCACCAATACACATTCTTATTATAGGAAAGAACCAAATCCCAAAAACCAATTATTTTACATAAAATCAAGGGTTTATAATGATATTTTAAACATATATTTTATTATTAACAATTTAAAGTATTAAGTTAATCACCTTACAAAAGATAAAAATATTTGCAAATTAACAACTAAAATTTTAGAAAGGTAATACAATGATATTTTAAATATAAATGTCTTTAGTTAAGACATTTTATATTGGTGACAAATGACTTTTTGGTTAATGTTGTGAGTGGATAACAATTCTCAAAATATTTTCTCGTGTTCTTTCTAGTAATATTGTAACAATTTTATTTTATTGCTATGAATTTTAATTTTTGATCTTGTTTGGATATTTCATTTTGAATTAACAAAATTGAGAAAAATATATCATATATTTGACTATAAATCTTATCAAAATTTTATATTATGGAATAATATCTTGTTACATACAATGCAAGTTTTATCATTTTCAATTTGTCTATCATTAACAATATTTATTTATCACTTTAAAGATATATATATATATAGATATATATATATATATATATATATATATATATATATATATATATATATATATATATATATATATATATATATATATATATATATATATATATATATATATAAGGAAGGTAGGGAGTAAGTGATGATAAAAAATTTCAACTTAATTCATTTGATGAGCTAAACCAAAATAATATCAAATATAAAGTATGCAAACATACTTAAGCAAAATCTTACATATGAGTAATGTGTATCATTATTCTTGAAGACATAATTTTTATACTATTTGTGTATTTTAATGGTAATTCATTGTATACATAAAATTGTAAGGATATTTTTTAAGACTGGAAGTGTGGAAATAATAACTTGTTATAGTTGTTTCTTAAGTTGATTTTGTTGTTTGTTACATGAATTGAGGTTATATTCATTTAGCCATGCCAATGATAGGAATATAACTACAAGTGATGGTGTTACATATGTTATCAAGATCTTTGAAACAAAGATTAATTGATATTATTTATATGGATTGGAACTATTCTTATATATATTTTTTAATGATGAGTTATTGTAGCAATAATGGTTACATTTATTAAAGAAAGGAACATGGAGATCATGAACTTGTTCCCAAGCTTAACATGGATAATTTGGCTAGAGTTGATAAATTTGTAATAAGTTTTAATTGCAACCATTCTTGGAATACCCAAGCAATCACCATAGTTATAGATGAAAAAAGACAAAAAAAAAAAGATAATTAAAACACTTTAAAAATAGTATCTATTGATCTCTGAACAAGACCTTCCTTATCACATTTCTCAATGGTACCACTACCCACCTAAAATATAGATGTAACTATCACTTTGTAAATATGTAATGCCACCAATACGTCCACACCTAATATTTTGTTCTCCTCATTGCTATTACCTTGATTAGGGGTCTTTTGTGAACTTTTCCAAGATGGTAGCTTAGATCTAGAAGTTGACAAATTAAAGTTTAAGTGGCATAAGCATCTTTCAGAATGCTTATAATCTCATTGCAATCTATATTATTTTGGGATTCTCTTTGTTCTACCATATATTGTGGACTTTCTCCTTGACCATTTGTAATATTAAAATTTATATTTGGAATTGACACTATATTTCACAATCTTTTAAAAAGTAAACAATAATTGATGTAGGAGCATCCAATGGAGTGAGGGAAATCTTGCATCACCCAAAAATATCTTTACTTTCATTGAAATTTTTGTATATTTTTTTACATTTTTGGATACCCTTTCTATTGAATAAGAATTCCCAACTTTCAAAACTACTTTTCTACTTTTTCTGCTCAACTGCTATTTTTAGCAGGTGTGAATTTGAAGGCATGAGGAGAAAAAAATTTATGGGAAGCTTCAAGATAGGAAAATAAGCACTTTGGAGAAAGAATCAGGTCAAGATCATTCTTAGTTTGAAAGTTATTTAAGTTTCATTTTCTACTTTTTGTTTTGAAAAATCTTCCAAGTCCAATTTGAGGCACTAAATGGTCCCATACGGACTTGGAAATTGTTAGAACCAATGGAGCGGGTTCTTAGTGTATTATTCACTCTGAGTCCTTTCCAATGGTTCAAACAATTCAAAAAACGGAGTCTTGGATCAAAAGTTATGTATTTCAGAAGTTGGTCAATTTTTGGAAAATTGCCAATTTTCGAATTAGGACTCAATTTTTGAATTTCAAATTGTAATTTTCAGCGTCTAACCACAAAAGCTCTTAATTAGAATATTTTTTTTGTCTCCAAACTAAAAAGAGGGTTATTTTTTGGCTAGTTTCTAATTTTTGAGTAGTCTTTTTGGGGAAAAGATTGCATACTGTGAAAAAGGAATTTCTGTAGTTTTTTGTAATTTGCATGTTTTGCAAAGCTCGAGGATTTGAGATCCTCTGCATGTAAGAATTCTATATTTTTGAATAAAATATTATTATCTATTATGTGTGTTATTATGTGTCTTGGGTTATCTTTGAATCCTACTTTTTCAATATAGTTGATAGTTGGAAGAAAACAATATCAAATTTTTGAAAAGTGAGATAATTTACCCTTAATATATTACAAGATTTCAAAAATAAAAAGATTGAAGTAAAAAAAAATATTGACTTATGCTGAGTAAATTATTATGTAGATTGCACAAGTTTTTAATATATTTAAAATTTATTTTTAAATATTAGTACATTAATAAAAAAACCTACAATCCATGATAATTTTACATTTCATTCTCACACAAAAATAATAATAAAATTATTAGCAACATGTATAAATTCTTTAACATGTCAAATTCTGATAATGAATTTATAATATAAATTAGAGGGAATATAACTTAATCAACCTATATAATCATGCAAATAAAGATTCAATATGATATCTCAATCTATTTTTTTAAAATTAATAAAATGACACTTAACAATAGTCTTTTATTAATTTATCTTTCTAATTGATTGGAATTCAACTTTTTGAGTTTATTTCTTGAGTTTTATTCAAAACTATATGATTCCATTGCACTTAAGATATAAATTTTAGGATAAACCTTGTCCATTAAGAAAATTTCAGTCCATCTAAACTCACTCCTTTTATTTATTATAACATTCTCAAAAATTTAAATGTATTTTACAATAAAATCCTAAAATATAGTCATATAATCATGAGATTTAGGTCCTAAATTTTTACAATAACACTCTAACATCTATTTATTAACCTTTCTAATATATTAAAAATGGGATTAAAAACATGTAACAAAATTACCATTGAAACGTAATAAAGAATGGTAATAATAAAGCATAGATTAGCTAACCTCAAGGTCCACTACATTTATGGATTCCAAATACAAAGATGTGTTTCCATGCATGTCATAGCCATAGTTCAATAATTTTGCATTTATTTCAACATCATTCTCAAAAGAAATATTTTTCACTATGTCAAGTTGATATTGCAAAGTGCACAATTTTTTTAAGGGAGTTGCTTCTAGTTTCAAAATAGTTTGGCATTAATAATATGTATTCATCAACAATATTGATGAAGTATTTCATTACTCTATGTGAATTATACACCTTCCTTGATTATAATTTTTTTTCATTAACTTTTCATAACAATTCACACAACTCCATTTTAATAGGGTGTTTAAAATTTCAAGCACAATATCTAGATGTCCTCCATTAAGTACAACATGTTGTGGAGTAACACGATAATTATATTCAATAAGTAGCATAGAATGTATTATATTGAAACAACTAGGCTTCTAATTCAATATCAATTTGACCATACCTACATAACACAAATTAATTATTAATTTAACATACATATAATATTCATTTTCAAAATAAAATTTGATAAATGAAAGTAGATACATTATCATTAAAAAAAAGTAACAAATGAAGATCTATTAGCAGGCTTCCAGGAGTAAGCCTGATCCTAGGGGGGGAGGATGTAGTACCCCTCCATTTATGCTTATATTTTTTGTTTGCATGTTTTCACACTATTAGACTTTCAAACTTTGGTTTGGATATTTTTGATCGCTGATTTTGAGTGACAGTGGATTCACTTTGTGATTTGATGATACATTGTATGGTGATAATTGATTTCTGACAATCTTTGATATAGCGTAGATGTTTTCCTTCAAATTTTATTGCTATGTATATGTTTATGGTGGACTAACTGTTATTTAATTTGTCAGTCTGATGTGACGTATATTGGTGTGGAGAACAGAATTGCATCACTCGCTTACGAGTGCCTTGTGATGTCTGTGATTTTCTCCACACGGTGTGCCTGTATTATGGATTATGTATATGTATGTTATTTGTTTGGTTGCAGGATTGCAGGTACATGACACCGACTCCACCTTGTTACTCAGGTCTGAGTGTGTCAAGACTCAACGGATATGTTGATTGGGAGGTAGTAACATGGTTCATCCTAGTCTAGTCTTAAACCCAGTCTCAGTGCATCGTCAGTTTAGTTTGGAGTCTTTGGTTGTCTTGTCTTTTCCTAATTGGATTAAATTACTTTGATAGGAAAATCTTGTCAATTTTAATGATAGTTTATTATTCTCTAATTTACTATTATTTAAATTAATTTTTAAATGTTAGAGAAATAAGTTTTACACGATATTTAATTAATTAATTAGTTTGTTTGGTTAAATAATTTGATCATAGAGATTAAATTCATTTAATTAAATAAATTAATTAATTAAATTAAAATTGTTTTAAATGTGTGTGAATAGATTTAATTTTAAATTATTTGTTATTTGGGAAATGGCATTTTTTATTATTAAATAAAATTTGCAATTTGAAAATTGAAAATTTAAATCAATTAAAGGGATGCAAATCTTGAAAGGAAAGATTGTCAGGAAGTTGTTGAAGATATTTTCTTCTTCTCAACATGTGTGCCAGTTAAATTTATTGTTTTTGGTTGAGGAATTTCTTGGAGGTTATCTGGGATTTGGGGAAACACATAAATTTATCTTTTTCTTCACGGGAAATGAAAATATAGTCTACTGTTAAAATTTCTTTGAAAGTTTTCCTGTGATATCCCTTTTGGTACTATTGTATATTTGTGGAAGTTCTCTTTTTTGGATATTGGGATTTGGTGTTCGGGAAAAGTTTTGGAAGCTACAAGCAAAGCTCTTCTCTAGACAGATTTTTTTTTAAGCTTCAAGAAAATAGGTATTTCTCTTGTGATTTTTGATTTGATGTTTTGAAAAGAATCTCTGAGAAAAGAAATTTTAGTTAAATTAAATCCCTATACTTCTGGCAAAGAAATTGTTCATTGTATTCTTGTTTTGTAAAGATTCGATGGTTTCAGAAGAATTTCTGTAGCATACTTTCTGTGGAAAATACTTAAATTAGTGAAGGGGAAATCATTTGAATGGAAAATGGATTTTAAAACCTTCAGGGTAAATTAAAATTTGAATGGAAATTTCTGTGCATGTTTTCTTTTGAAACCCTAAAGAAATTTTACAATTTCCCCAATGAAACCCTGTTGAAAATTTATTCCAAAATAAATCTTTGTAGAATTTTCTTAATTACCCCACTGTAAAAACCCTAAAGAAATTTCATATATATAAATATATATATTTGTATATATATATATATATATATATTTATCATCATATATTAATTGGATTGTGAAAGTAATTATTTTTAATATTTATATTAAAAATGCCATTGCCGTATAGGTGAAATTGGGGTTTTGAGATTTATGTTTTTTTTAAAAAGAATGGATTAAAGTAACCCGTCATGTGATTTTCTGTAGAATCACAAAAATTTTGTGTGATTTTAAGGAATTCATATGGTATGGGAGCTGCAGGGGGCTACCCCCACGGCTGACCCCATAGGGAGCCAGCTGTGAGGGCAGCGCTCAGCGTTGCCTTCACAGGCAGCGCCGGTGCTGCCTGCATAGCCGTGCCCCACTATGGGGGTTCGGTTGTGTAAGGCAGCCACCCCTACCTTAATCTTTTATTTAATGGAAATAAATTTAATATTCATTTAAGTTTTCTTTTGTATATGATATTTATATGTATATTTATATATGTATTATATATTATTTTTAATATATCATATATATATATAATATATACATATTGTATATATATGAATATTTATAATTTGATTAAATAATAATGTTGAAAGATTTATCTTTGTTAAAGGAATATATATATAAATATATATATATATAAATAAATATATATATATATTTAAATAATTAAAATATTTTGAAAGTGTATTTGTTTAAATGAATAAAATATTGATGATTAGTAAAGAAAAACTAAGAATAGTTATTTTTATAATGATATGTATTAATAAAGGGTATTCAAAATGCATGTATGTGGAACTGGAGTTAAATGTTAGATCTAATTTTCATTATGATTGTAGAATGAAATTATTTTTTAGTTGATTAATCTCGTGTTCATATTATTGATTAAAGTGGATTTAGTAAATCCTAATTTAGACTTATTATTTTTCAATTTGCTGCAAATTGTGTTTCTTTTATTGGGCGAATTGGGAAGTTTTAGGTGAACAAGTCTTCCATACAATTGTAAAATGTGGGAATTGTGAATGTTTAAAGTTGAATTCTTTTGTTGGCTAAGATTGTGTATATGGTATTTGCATGGTGTTTTAGACACCTGATTTGTGAACATAGTCTTTGATGTTCATTTTGAAAAGTGTAGAATTTTATGATTGTAAATTTGTACACCTTGTCTACCTTAGTCAGGGAAATTGAGATTCCTTTGTTATGTTTAGGGGAGTGGCTCTGTGTGAGGGCCAACACACACAGTGGTGTTAGGGTAACTTACAAAGAGTTAGTAAGTCAGTGATAACTAAATAACACAGTAGTTAGATTAAAATCCTTAATAAGATGATTATGCCTCACTTATGGACTCTTGAGCTAGTTCAGTCTTGAGTATAAGATGAGAAGGCTTGGAATGGAAAATTGATATCTTGTTACCTTAAAAGATATTCAATTCCACAATAGTTTGCAAATGGGGCCAGGTTTCGTAAGAGGTTACCAGGGTAACCCAAGCTGGGGGCCAGAACCTAGGAAGAAACACTAGGGTAACCTTTGCAATATTGTGATGACACTCCACCTAAAATAATAGTTAACCTTGTGTACTTAGCACATTTGATTGTCTTAAATCTGGAAGCAATGTAACCATTAGTTAGTTATGTACTTGTGTCTAGGGTGAATAGGTTATGTCTAGGTAACCATATTACTATCTCCTAGCATGGGGGTTGGACCTATGGGTACCACATGGTTGGGTGGAACATGCACCTTACTCTATTGGGTCCCTAGTTTATGATCATGGCAACGAAAGCTTCATGGATGGAAAGCTCGTACTTGTTTACATATGTGTACTTCTTTATTGCATTATTGGAAATCTTGTATTGTAACATCCCTCAATTGTTTATGAGGTGAACATTTGTAAAATGTAAATTGTAAACTATTATTGATCTACCTCATCGGATGAATGAGTATTGTAATATTATTTCAAATGCAATGTAAGAATTATATTTGTACTTTATACTATCTTGAATGGAATTCAAATTATATACAATGATTACTTTTAAGTTTATGTTAATTAAATATGTGCAATGTTAAATACGGAAGTCATCTATGGAACCTCAAGTAGTGTAACATCGCATAGCTTAGTGAATGTATGCAACTAGTTAAGTTAATATTATTATTTAAAAAATAATAATATTTCACTTTTATACACAATTGCAACATTCCCTTGGTTATAAGACGGGGCATTACACCACCTCAATGAATTCAATACCTTAGCTACCTAATTGATTTCAGTAGGTATCAATTTAGATGATGAAATTAAAGCAATTTTTTTGCTATGTTCTTTACCGAACCACTAGGAAGGAGTGGCGATGGTAGTTGGCACTTCAGTGGGTGAAAAAAGTAAATTAAAATTTGATGATGTTGCAGCCACATTTCTCAATGAAGATACGAGGAGAAAAAATCAAGATCCCTCATCTGATGATGCCTCAACTAATGTAAGCACTGGCGATAGGGGAAGGAGTAAAAAAAGAGGTAGAAACACTAATAGGACAAGGTTGAAATTTGCACCAAGATCAAAGTCTAAAGGAAAAAATGGTGCTTGTTGGTTTTGTGGCAAACCGGGTCACAAAAAAATAAAATTGTAAAACGACACAAGACAAGGTGAGCAAGAATAAAGTAAATGTTGTAGATGATGGTATTTTGGTTTTATTAGCTAGTGACATGAGTGTTGATTCATGGGTGCTTGGTTTCAGTGCTTCTTTCCATGCTACTCTATGTCGAGAGACTTTCACAAATTACCAATTTAAGGTACGTTTGGTAGAGTTTTTCTTGGTGATAACAAAGAATGTGAGATAGTAGGAAAGGGTGATGTGATGGTGCATTTGAAAAATGGAAATAAATGGAATTTAAAAGATGTAAGACATGCTCCCACATCAAAAATAAATTTGATATCGATGAGCCAACTTATTGCTCAAGGGTGCAATGTGAATTTTCCTTTAGATATTTAGAACAAAGGTGTCTTGGTGATTGCAAAGGGGAAAAAAGGGTAAATATTTATGTTTTAGAGTGAAATGGTGAAGTGGGAGCTGCAATGACAATTGTGGACATTAGTTCAGAGCTTTCGCATAAGAGGCTTGGAAATATAAATGAAATGGGACTTGAAGTCATGATTCAAATGGATCAACTTCTAGGCCTAAAATCAATTGATTTGGAGTTATGTGAGCATTTCCTTTTTGGAAAGTAGAGTCAGGCCAGCTTCGTGAAGATTGGTCATGAGAGGAAGTCTACACCTTTAGAGCTCATACATTCTGATGTTCTCAATTCGACAGAGGCGGCCTCTTTTGGAGGTGCTGACTATATTGTTACCTTTCTTGATGATTACACTCTCAAAGTTTTGATTTATATGCTGAATAGAAAATCAAAGGAATTTTCAAAATTTAAGACTTTAAGGCTCTTGTTAAAACTCAAACTAGGAAAAAAATTAAATGCCAATTAACATATAATAGGGTAGATTTTTTCTCCTTAGAGTTTGAATTTTTTTGTGAAGATAATGGTATTCATCAGATTAAAGTGGTTCCTTTCACCCCTCAGGGAAATCATGCAACTGAGCAGTTGAATCGAACAATTCTTAAGAGAGATCGTTGTATGCTCTAAAATGCAGGATTAGGGAAAGAGTTTTGGGAAGAGCCTTGTAATACTGCGGTCTATTTAATCAATTGATCCCCTTCATCTCAATTGGATTTTGATATCCTAGAGGAGCGATGCATTGGGAAAAGGATTTCTTATCATCATTTGTGTGTGTTTGGCTATGAAGCTTTTGCACACATTCCTAAGGAGCAATGAGTGAAGCTTGATCTCAAATCAAAGAAATGTATTTTTCTTGGATATGGTGAGGGTCAATTTAATTTCAAGATTTGGTATCCCATTTCCAAAAAAGATAATTGATATTTGGAATGTTGTGTTTAATGAGAAATTTTTTCCAGGTTTTTAGAAATAGAGCACCTCTTCCAATGCATATATATATGTTGATTTGTTCGATAATGGAACTAATATAAAGAAACAAGCAATTATTCCCTATGTTAGTTTTCAATCTTCCATTATTGGTATGTTGACTCCTTTTGTGCCTTCCCAACATCCAATTATTTGTGCACACCCTTCAAACATTAGCGCCCTTGTTTATACTAGTGCACAACCTTCATTGGTTTATTACCAGCTTCTATAGTGAATGTTCTGCCTCCAGTTAATTGTGTGTACTATATTGAAACCTTTGTTCAACCTTTAATTTGTTTAGTGCAACCATTAAGCATTGATGCCTCTCATCATATTTAGTTGTTGCCTTTGGAGAGTAGTGCACAACCTCTAATAGTTGGTACGCTACCTTCACAAATTTTTTTGTAGCCTCCTCAAGTGTATGCATGGCCTGAACAACGAGCTACACTTTTTGAAAAATCTATAGTTGGTAGTCAATCTCAGTCTTTAATATCATTTTCCTTAACTGGTGGCAATGTTTCATTTCAACCTCCTATTGAGATTTTTAATATGAGACATGTGCAAGAGAAGTGTAGTTTACCCAAACAAAGAAGTGTCCATCAATAGGGAGTTGGAAGTAATATATAGTGTGATATAGAGGATGTCCAAAATTAGTTACTATGATTAAATTTGGAAGATAATTTTCAAAAACAACAAGGTCCTCAATTAAGGAGGTCTACTAGGGAGAAGAGGTGTCCATATGAACCTTATGATAATAAGGTTTTTCTCTCTGATTAGTTAGATCCTACAAAATTGAAATAGGCTTGTAAAGATGAGAATTTTGTCAAATGGATGGAGATAATGAAAGACAAAATGGAGTCTTTGAGAGAAAATGAGACATGGGATTTTGTTACCCTTTCACCAAATTCAAAACCACTCAAGAATAAGTGGGTGTACCAATTGGAAGAAGAATATGGGGGAAATAAACCCTATAGGGACAAACTAGTTGTGAAGGGATTTGATTAGAAAAAGGGGATTCATATTAATGAGATTTTTTACAAGTTGTGAAAATGCACATCATTCAAGTAGTGTTAGGCTTGGAAGCTGTTTGGGACCTTGAGATTTGGAAAACTGATGTCAAAACAACATTTTTTTCATGGAGATATTGAAGAGGAGTTGTACATGGATCACCCTGAAGGTTTTTCACAATAGGGTTAGGAGCATTTATATTGAAGTGTAGTTTTTATGGGCTCAAGCAAGCCCCAAGGTAGTGGTATCTCAAATTTGATAGCTTCATGACTCAACAATATTTCACTCATTGTGAATCAGACCCATTTGTTTATTATAAGAAGCTTGCTAATGGTTATTTTTTAATTCTTTTGCTTTATGTTGATGATATGTTGGTTGTCGGCACTAGTGTGAAGATTCTTCATGAATTAAAACATCATTTAGATCAATGCTTTGCCATGAAATATATGGGGGAAGTAAAGAGGATTCTTGGGATGAATATAATTAGAGATAGACAAAAGAGATAAATTCATTTATCTCAAGATAAATATATTTCCAAAGTTTTGGACATGTTCAATATGTCAAATGTGAATTCTTTTAGTACATCCTTGGCTGATCACTTTTGTTTATCTTTAGTTGTGTGTCCTAAAATTCAAGAAGATGAAGAATTATACCATAGAAAAATGGATCATTGACATTTTCATGGTCTTTTAGGTCTTTCTCTCATGATGCTTGGTCTACTTTGCTTTGATTTAATCTTACAATGTAACTTATGCATTCACATTAGGTCCTTAAAATTCAAATTATGACATCTTGTGAAGGTGTTGTGAAGTGTTGTAACACATTTCTACACTTTCCTAGACTCTTCTCATTATAATTCACCTAAAAATCACCTTTTCATCACTTATTAAGTCCTATTTTGAAGTTTTGTAAAGTCTTGTAACAAGATTTCATGCTTTTGTAGGCTTAATATCACTATTTACACCTTTATTATGCTTGATATGACCCCTTTATGCAATCATAAGACTTGATTAAGTGTATTTTTGAATGTAAACCTAACAAACAACTTTAAATGTGACTTAATTCCCAAGACCCACTGACAAGCCCAAGGTGGGACCCATTCGCCATGGGTGGTGAATGAGTCCCTCTTGGATCCAAATTCAAAATAATTCAAAGTTACCTTATGTGGGCCTATGATGTATTATTGGGTTATTAGGGCATAAGTGTGTATGAATAAGTGTTTTTCTCCTCTTTTTACATCTCCTAATCCATCAAGTTCACTTGTAACATCAATTAGCATTCAAGCACTTTGCATCATTTAATCAAGCATTCATCAAGCATCTTGGAGCAACCACTAGCTTATCTTCAAATTTCTTTAACAAGGTTGGTGAATTTAGGACATTTTCATGTTGTTATTCATCACTTCCTTGTTCATTTCATTTTATTTCTTTATTAAGGATTTGATTCTCAAAGTGGGATTTGACTAAGGAAACTCCCTATACTCCAACCCTTAACCATTTTCACCATTTTGTATGAATTTTTTTTAGGAAATTAGGTGTTGAAAGTTGAACTACAATTCAGCAAAGTTTTTCAAGTCAACTAAACCCTATTTCAAGCTTGGAGACAACCTACAGTTTGTTTTCTATAGATTTTACCCTGTCAACTTGACAATAAAACACGTGCAGATCTGGAGCTACCAAATTGACCTCTGACTTCAAAAAAATTTGGGGGAGGATTGATTCACCATTAGTGGTGCATGAGTCCCACCTTAAGACTAAAAAAGGTGATTCTATTAGATTCTAGTTCTCGATAGTCAAAAACTAGTTTTCAGGAGTTTTTACTAGTATTAGGACTGATTTTCCATAAGTGGAAAATGAGTCCCACTGATTTATAGTGATTTTTCTAGCATTCCAGAGTCTTCTGAGGTCTTCAATCTTCCTCTAGGTGCAATTTATTTATCCTCATTAAAATTTGTGTTCATTTGTTCATGTTTTTAGTTCATACTTGCATATCTCACTACGTTTTTAGACATTAGATTTTTCATTGGTTTAGCATTCATAAGTAGTCAATTACATCATTTAGTTTCATTTAAAAAATTGAATTCAATCATGCACATATCATACAATCCTCTATTTTAGTGAACCACTTCAATTTTGCAGTTCTATATCTCTCCTTTTAGGTGAAAGATCCTAAGAGTACAAGAGAAGTAAATAAAACCATAAAAAAAAAATGATTTTGGTGAACTTGCATATTGAACACTTTATCTTTCTGATTTCACTTACATCTTGCATCCTATGTTTCATTTGCATCAACATTAAATTAGGTTTTTTTTTTGCATCCTAGGGTTTCTCAAATTGCATTAGTGAAAGATTCATTTAGACTTCATTTTTGCATATCAAATCATTAAAAAACTAACAATCTGCATTTGCATCCTTAGTTTACATCTAAAAAGAATTAAAATCATTTTAAATTTTCTAAAAAACACCAAAAAAACTCATACTTGGACTCATTCGCCACCCTGGGAAAATCAATCCACTTACACATTTTAAATAGCATTTTTAGGCATTTTCTGGGTATTTTCTGCGTTACAGTTTTCTATAGTTACTTTCTAGTGTACTTTCCAAATTCTTCTTTTCCTTCTATTTCTTTCATCTTAGTTTGCTTTCATTCATTGTCATCATGGCTTTTTCTTTTAACAAGTTTTGGAATTCATTGAAATCCTTAGTAGACATGTCCAATTATGCCTTTGGCTATGATCCTGATGACCTTGAGCTTCCTCATGCTCCTTCAACTCCTCATGATGTAGACACCATTGGAGAAGATAATGATATCATGAACAAGTTCTTAAATTTATGCCTTGATAACCTTTAAGCCAATGTAGCCTTTTACCCATCCACGATGTCACAAGATCTTCCTATTGTTGCACCTCCTGATCACTTTGGATACCTACATCTTGAAACTCATGAAGGACCTAAGTTCCCCCCATCAAGTGGACCTAGTTCCTCTACACAAACACATCCTCAACCATTTTATGATAAAAAAGTTACAAACACACCAATCAACCTTGAAGAGACATATGGAAAAGCCTTTACTATCTTAAGCAAACAAGGGTGCAATATGACAACTGAACACAACATTTAGCAACTTCTTGAACAAAAACCAATAGAAGAAAACACAATAGGACTAGGATACCAAGATCCTCCTCATGCTGACAAGCCTCCTTTTGAATATTGGAAACTTTGAGATGATGGTATAATGATATTTAATCCTCCTCTTGACTTGAAATTTCTCCTTGCCTGTGAGAAATCCTTTCCTAATCACAATGACCAAGAGAAATACATCACCCTTGGTCCTACTTCACCACATTCATTCTCACTATTGATAAACCTTTTCAATTACTTTTTCCTCCACTTGATAAGGAAAAATCTTCGCAAATACTCCTTCATCATGGTCTCATCACTCTGCCACCCCCTACTAGAATAAAACTTGCAAAAGAAAACAAAAAGTATTGTACCTATCACCACACCCTTGGACATCAAACTAATAAGTGCAAAGCTTTATAGTGTATATTGGATCAGCATAAGGATCCTGTACCTATTGAATTTATCGAATAGAAAATACACTTTACACACTTCACCAAATCCCTTTCTCATGCCATATTGAAGAATTTTCCATTCTCACTATTGCATGACCCTTCCCATCACCTATCTTGGCTCATTATTTCCTTACACTCAATGGGGGCATGAATTTGTTAGCCTTGTTCTTGTAATATGAATTTGTCTTTGTCTCTTAATTGTTTTATTTCTCTTCCACTTAAACTACTTGAGATTGAGAAGCCAATAACTTGGTTAATGTTTGAATTACATTTGCATTACTATCCCCCTTTATATTTTCCTTTCTTTTGATTTCATGTGTGTATTGTGTTCCCCCATAACATATGTTTGATGTTCTCCCTCTCTTTGTGACCTTCCTCCATTTGCACCTTCATTTTTCTATATCTCATAAATCGCTTTTTCCTTTTTTCCTTTTGTTTTATGTTCTCCTTTTGGGGATGACACAAATTGTAGAGATGCCCTATGTCTCTTCCATGTTGACCCAAATGGCCTCTTTTCCTTTTCACTTTGTCTTTTTCATTTGTTTTTCCTTTTGGGGATGATGCAAGGCATCAAGACTGAAATGTATGCTTCATTTGATCCAAAAGAGTTTCCTTTTCTTTTTCCCTTTTGTTTTCTTTTTCCTTGTGTTTTCCTTTCGGGGATGATGCAAAGAGTAGAGACACCCTATGTCTCTTCCATGTTGACCCAAAATTATTTTTTGTTTTTTTTTGCTCTCTTTGTATCATTCTTCCAATTCTATGTATTTAGGGAATGATGATAGTTCCTATCTCTTTAATCAAAAACTTGCAACTATGAACATAATAACCCAAAATCCATAGATCCCTTATGTGTTTGGTGTGTTCCTTTCTGGGGAGAAACTCCCTTTTCTTTTGTTTTCTTGTTCATTTTACATGACACGACTCTACTTGGAAACATATGACATGGCATAGGGGCTTTCCAAGTTGGCTCTCATGTCTTTTTTTTCTTTTTTCACTATTTTTCTGTTTGCTACTTTAAAGTATTTGCTCACAAAACAATGTGTAGCAATTCCTTTAAAGTGGGGGAAATACATTGGCATCATTTCATTTGCATTCATGGTTCTTAGTGTAGCCTTGTCACTTCATATGATGTGTTTGTAACTTTGTGGATGACATTGGGTGTGATGTCCTTCATAAGTGTGATCTACATTAGCATATTACATTCCTCTTGGTGGCCTGATGTGACACACCGCATCCCTTAAGTTGAGAACATTTTATTCTTTGATTGGTCCTCTCTTGGAGACATTCTAGGCATGCTGAAACAAGAATTTTCATAAAAATTCTACGTATTTTATTGATTAAAATCCAAAATTCTCACTCTTATTTCCTAATAAATCACATTATCTCCATTCAAAAATTCATTTTGAACCTTTACCACAATACCACTATCACATTACCCACCCCTCATAACACCCATACCATGCCTCTCAACCGTAGTTCATCAACAAGTAGCTCATGGTAGGATGGTGAGAGGATCCACTACCATATACTACATCCTTCACACTATACTGCTATACCTCAGGGGATCAAGGAAAATCCCACAATAGAGTGGTACATTGAAGAAAGGTACTAAATACACAATGTAGTACTGTAGGGGTGTAGAAAATGACATGATGTAGAGTGGTAACTAAGTCATTGGGTCATTTAAAACACACCAATCACATCATTAAACATCAAAAAATAAAATTGAGCTTGACACAAAGTTTTTAATTGTGCAAATTTATGAGCCATGAGTAAATGTCTCTCAATGTTGAAATACAAAAAACAAGTTGATATTTTTCACTCATATTTAGCTAAAAAAGTAGTTACAACAAGCCACCATAGTGAGAGGAGACGAATTAATTTTCTATCACCCACCTGTCCAGGCAAAGGATCCACAAATACAAAAAATGAGAGATGAAATCGATAAGATGAAGAAGCATAGCATGGACGATGCCAAGCATCACATCAGAGAGACTCTAAGGAGGATATTAGAGCAAAGAGTTAGGATATTAAAGGAGAATACAAATGGATTACATGAAAACTTCAGCAATCTAATTAAAGCTTTAGAACAAATAAACACTAACTCCCCCGTCCTTGAAGAGCTCCAAAAGAGATGGCAACCCATCTTCCACATACTCACCACTTTATGCAAAGCTACACATAGGGATTCAGATGCCCCATCAAGGCTCAAACCTACACAAGAAATGGTAAAAGGTGTGATTGATGAGTATAAGTATTTGGTGGATATAAGGAAGAAAGTGGAAAGTAGGAGGAGTACATTTTCTTCCATCAAATACCTCTCCAACCAATTAATCTTCAAAGATGAAAATCAATTAAAAGGTATAGATGAATGGAGAGAAGAATTTGATCAAATGATTCATAAATGCTTGGCACATATAAAGGATGATGGGGAGATTAATCTCAACAAGTTCCATACTTTACTTGATGGGATCATCATGTTGGATAGTGGATATACAAATTTCATGGTGGATGTCAGAAACCTCCAGGATAATAGATTGAAGAGTCACCTTACAAAATTTGCAACTACATAGGAATTCAAATGGCCAAGCGACCTAACAATTAATAAGTGGCAAGAAAAATAATTGGGCTCTAAAGAAGATTGATTATGTACATCACATATAGGAAATATCTTGAACAAGTCATTGATGACCATGGGTACTTCTATAGAGATTAATTGAGTGGAAAAATGTGTTTAATTATCTCTTTAATTCATGTTTTAGTTATGTCTAACAAACTTTATGAAAAGGCACTATGAAATGTTGTAACCGACCTGAAGCTTGTTTTCTTGTCGTGTATATAAGGGAACCCAAGGTTATCTTTAAACATCAATTTTAATTAGAATTCCTGCCAAGAAAATTATCATTCTTCATGAATCAGTTGCATGCTCTAAATTTTGAAGAATCAATGAAATATCAATGAGTTCAATCCATCTGTGGCATTTATTATTTGTTGACCAAAAATAATTGCTCGATTGTCTCCAGTAGTGCTATCTTATATTATTTGAATCTATTCCAAGTGAATATCTAAATTTAGTGGGAGTATTTCATGCTTGTGCGGTTTATTCATTTGAGTTTCTCAAGTAGGAATTAAATTCATGTGGATATATCACAGTAATTAAGTTAAGCTTCTAGATTATTGAAGAAGAATCAACAATTGAGTGTTATCATTCTCTCTCAATTGTGTTATTAGAGGTTGTTCAATTAACATATATCAAGTATATACTTTGTTGTTAGTGCATAACTGTGTGGCCTTATTCAATTGCCTCCTTCAAGAAAGGGTTAAAATACTTTTGGGTGTCATAGCAGCCTAGTAATAAATCGGTGGATCAATAAGAAGAGTTTGATAGCCACATTCATGCATACTTGTACAAGATACAATTTTTTCTTAGTTCCAAATAATTAAACTTCCTACCATAGTAGTCCTACTTTAAACTTCATTAACTCCATCAATCAATAAGGCACTAATCATATTCATCCCATAATCCAAACCCATTTCCATTACCTTAGGAAATCTTCTATTTAACCACATTTGTTAACTAAATGTATTCATTCATTTTCTTAATATTGGTTATACAATTTATACCAAATTTCCCTTTGGATCTATCCCACTCATACTTTCCATTGTGGATAGATTGCCAAAGTAAGAAACACATCACCTAAATATACTCATCCATATAAGTATACCCACTTGTGTCTGATAGATCCTGAAGAGAAGAAGATTCAATTACATTAATTGGTCTTTTTCAATGGAAAAAATTGTATCAAGAGCTTGGCAACCTCTTGTGGTATCAAACAAACATTTTTGAGTTCTAACAAATTGGCATCTCTGCTAGGGAATCAAAATATCCAATCTCAAGTTGAGAATCATAATAGAAGCAAAAGAAATTGATAGTTAACTATACTAGGAAAAGGGAATTGAATCTCTGGTTAGTAACTAGCGATCATTCATCCCACTCTTTAGAGGTGGGAGGTGACTCCATAAAACATTGTAACTAATAAAATAAAGTACACATTAGAAAGAACAAACCCCAGAGTTTAGACCATCACAATAGCTCACAAAATGCATGGCATAAGGTCCTTGTATAAAGAAGTTTCTAATGACAATGCTAAATAGACACATAAGAATGATAAAGGTAAGAAGGCATCTGATGAAATGTGCATAAAAAATAAGCATAAAACAATCAAAACCATAATTTCAAATGTATAATCCCTATGATACATTTACAAATGAAAATAACTCATCTAGAGAACCTCACACTCCTGAAGAAAAAAGGAATCCTTTCTTTCAGTCAGATCCTAAGAAAGTGGAAGAATTCATGGTTGGATTTAAGGTTGACAAAATCAAGAGACAACATGAATATGATCATAAAATGGCATTACTCCAAGGGAATCAAAATGAGCTTTTTGATAATGTAGCCTCTAAAGAAAATTATGAATATATGACTAAGGAAGAATTAAATGCGCAGTTGGAGTATGAAAGAAAAGAATTGGAAAGAAAGTAAATAGAATATGAATTGAAACTCCAAGTGATAAAAGAACTCTAGGATTTGAAGCTGCAAAGAGCCCAATTTGATACTTAGATAGCTAACCTCCCTAAATACACACCACCTCATAGGAAAAATAATACTAATCCAGGACCTTCAAATCCACCAAAAGCACCACAAAAGCAATCCGGGAATCAATACAAATCATCAAAAGCTCCACCTAGAAATCCATCACAACACCCAAATTCTCAACCATCCCTTGGCCAAAAATATATACCACCACCCCATGTACAATACAATAATCCATTATACCAATATCAACATCCTCAAAACACACCTCCTCATCACTACACAACTATGATCAGACAATTTGACTTAGCAGGATTCCAAGTGTATCCTTGCCCTATGGACAATAGTTGGAGAGGTCTTGTCCAAAAATTTAGAGGAAGTAGTGTAGTCATAGCTAAGGAACACTTAAGGAATTTTAATGCTTTTATCCAAGATCTTGATATGCAGTATGAAGATGTACATATGAAGCTATTTATCATGTCACTAATTGAAGAAGCTAGAGATTGGTTTAATAGTTTATCAATAGCTTCAATTGCTTCCATTCAAGAGTTTCATGATTAGTTCCTTGAACAATATGGAAATAAATGTGCACCAGAGTTCACTTTACATGAACTCATGACCATAAAAAAACATAAAAATGAGATAGCCTATGAATTCAATTAGAGGTTCAACAAAGTTTACAACATAATACCATCTCAACTTTGTTTGATCCTACAACCAAAAGCATATATTTGAAGGCTTTTGATCCCAAAACTAGATGAGATTAGGAACAAAAACCCAGAAAGCCTAGTTGAAGCACATAAAAGCAACACTGACCATTGAAAATAACAGAAAGGAAACTAGAATGATTGGAAAAAGGGATAACATCATAATCCCACAAAATCCTAATAGCCCCCAAAAAAGATATGATAGCCAATTCAAAAATGAAAGAAAAAGGCTACAAGATATGTCATATAATATGAATTGGAAGGATGAGAAACCTCTCAATGATAGACTAGAATTTAAAGAAACTCTCGTTCCATTAAAAAGAAAAGGAGCTTATATGGTGGATAAAAATCCATGGTGTGAGGTCTTCCATGTACCACATTCCCCAAAACATTGTGTGGTAGCAAAATCAATACCACAAGAAGAAGAAATACAATATGATGAGGAAGAAAATGATCACACTATTTACATGGCTTCACAAAATTTTCACCAAATGGAAGAAGAGTACTCATCCTCAAAAGAAGGGGGTTATGAATATGATGTGAATAATTAGAGATATCATATCAAAATGGTTGAACAACAATTTTTATTTGATCATGACAATTAAAGTCAAGAAGAACCATCCATGTGCCCTTTTCCTAAATAAAATAAATACAGGTTAAGCAGACCCATAGAAGAAGAGATTGAAAAATTGACTGTTGCTACCGTAGAGAAAGCAAGGAGCAATTACAGGCTGAGGAATAGAATAATAAATGTATACAATGGAACTCCTTGGAAGATGGTTTTTTATTAGAGATAAGGAGATAGCACATCATAAATCAAGGAAAATCAAAAGCAAATGGCTAAATAAAAATCAGCAAAAACATATTTCAAGAGAAGAAAATAAGGAAATTTATAGAAATGATAAAAAGTATGATGAAACTAAAATAGAAAAGGAAGAAGATAAAAGAGATCCCTTGGAATAAAATAAGAAACCCAAAATAGAAAATGCTAATTCATTTAACTTTACATAAACATTGTCCCAAAAAAAAAAAATTGTGCCACTATTAGAAATGATGAAAGTAAAAGAATATAGGGACAACGCTATTCAACTAATATCAAATGAAGCAAAAGGAAATGTGGGAAGCAAATAAATCATTCAAATAAATGATTTCAAGTAGGGACCCACAAATATACTAGAATTTTGTTTGAATGATGAATTCATAAAGCCTCCACAAGTTGAACTATTCTTCACCACTATGTTGATCAACAATAAACTAGTAAGAAATTGTATGATTGATTCAGGCACAATCATTAATATCATGCCTGTGGGAATAATGAAACAACTCAGTATGTCAGTAGACACTAATGGTGGAAAGTGTTATGCCATGGATAGCAAGCATGTCCATGTCATAAGAGTCATGAAAGATGTGGAACTGAAATTGGCTACTTATCCACAAGTAGTATACAGGGTAGACATAACTGTAACTGATACACCACCACACTTTATGATGATAATATCAAGAAAATGGACTACAACAGTAGGTGGAAATGTAAAATTTGACTTGTCATATGATACTATACCAATAAATGGAGAATAGGTCAAACTATATAGAGAACCAAGGGTAGAAAAAATTGTAGAACAAGTCAATCCAAACTAGCTCAATTGCTTTTGTGATATCAACTTGGGAAGTTTTAGGATTGAGCCTATCATACCTGAACTAAAAAACACAAATCCAATCACTAGAGAGGTTAGTAATGAAAAACACAAGATTTGGAAGACGTTTTTTGATGAATCCTATAGCAGAGAGGGTAACAGGGTGGGATTTTTCTTCATATCTCCTGAGGGTAAGAAATTCAAATATTCATTCCTATTTCCATTTGAATGTACAAAAAATATAGAATAGTATGAGGCTTTGTTGACAAGATTAAATATAGCCACCAAACATGGAATAAAATTCCTGACTATTTTTGGAGATTTAGAATTGGTGATTTCAAAAATAAGATCAAAATATTCTACCAAAAATAAAAGATTAAAACAATATAGGAATGTCATGTGGGATACAATTGGACTATTTGATACATTCTCTATTCAATTGATTGACGGATCAAAAAATACCATGGTAGATTTCTTGGTGAATGTTGTAATGAAAATGGATGATGTCACTATGTCAGGAATTGTAGAAGTGGAATATAAAACTAGACCAGCAGTCCCATACAATATGTACAATTGGAAAGTTTTTAATGATGATGAAGATCTTCTTAAGATCCTCCATTGAATTGATCAATATGAATCGAAAGAGATCGAATTTAATACTTTTGTTGAAGTAAAGGATGGGAAGGAGACTGCTTTTAGACAAGAAGTTGTCTAGTTAAAAACAAATAAAATACCAAAGGGATTGATAGCATTGGAAAGGGTGTATCATAACAAATACAATTTTTTTTAAAAAAATCTCCAGTCAAACAAGAAAATATAGAAGAGATTAATCTTGGGATGGAGGCAACTCCAAAGAAAGTCTATATTGGTAAGAAAATTAGTCCAAAAGTGAGAAATATGTTGATTTCCTTAGAAATTAAAAACATGTACTTGCTTGGTCATATGAAGACTTGAAAGCATACAAAGAAGATCTATTCTATCATGAAATACCTCTTAAACAAAATATCAAACATTTTAGACAAAAACAAAGGCCTATTAACCCTAACTTGGAGCCCAATACGCAGGAGGAACTGGAAAAACTTAGAGAAGGATGTATTATTAAGCCCATTAGACATTCAACATGGATCTCGAACTTTGTCCCAGTAAGAAAGAAAAATGGGTATATTACACTATGTGTAGACTTTAGAAATTTAAATGTTTCCTCCCTTAAAGAAAATTACGCTCTCCCAAATATGGAAGCCATATTACAGAGAGTGATAGGATGTGAGTTGCTATCAATAATGGAAGGATTTTCTGGGTATAATAAGATCAAAGTTAAAGATTTTGAGCAATACAAGACAACATTTACTACACTATGGGGGGCATATGTCTATGTGAGAATGCCATTTTGTCTCATAAATGTAGGGGAAACTTTTCAAAGGGCCATGGATGTGGCATTTGTAGATTTAATCAATATTATAATGGTAGTGTACTAGGACGACCTCACTGCTTATTCCAAAAGGGAAGAGGACCATGTAGAACACTTGGAGAAAATATTTATTAGGGCTTTGGAATATGGTATCAGTATCAATCCTAAGAAATGTTACTTTGTTGTCACAAAGGGTAAGATTTGTTAGAAACCAAGATCAGATTTGCAAACCAGAATATCCTTCCATAGAAGAGAAAAACAAAAAAAGTAGAGAGGTTACAAAAAGATGTGCAACATAATATTATTCGAGAATTCAATAATTACAAGATAATGATTTTTTTTATAAAAGAAAAGATGCATAACCCTAATCTTATCTTGAGCAACAAGATAGCTCAAAAGATAAAGATAAGAACCTATAAAAAGTAGAGCCATAGAAAAAATCCCCATTCCCAAAACTATCAAAGCCATTCAATCATTTTTTGGATAAATTATCTTTGTTAGGAGATTTGTTTCAAAGTTTGATGAGATTATTAAATCTATATCAAAAATGATGAAGAAGGGAGAAAAAATAGATTGTACTGCAGAAGCCCTGGATGCTTTTGTATTCATCAAGAAAGCCATCAAAGAAGCCCCAATTCCAAAATATCTTGTTTTCTCCAAACCCTTCCAAATATTTTCATTTGCCTCATTCCACACCATAGTAGTTGTTATGTTACAAAAGAATGATGAAGGGTATGAGCAACCTGTATCCTTCTTTAGCAAATCACTGTAGGGGTCAGAATTAAAGTATGATATGATCAAAAAACAAGCTTATGCATTGGTCAAAGCAATAAAAGCTTTCAAACCATAATTATTTGCAGCTAAAGTGATTGCATGTGTATTACATGTAGTTGTAAAAGATATCTTTGTACAAACAAAGGTGATAGGGAGGAGATGTATATGGAAAACTAAAATCCAAGAATTTAATATGGAAATTCAGATTACCAAGTTAGTAAGGGGATAGGGTCTAGCAAAACTAATGGAAAAAGAAAACATTGAAGCTAACCAAATCTGTAATGTGGAGAATGAGGGTAAAATTGCAAGCATTGAGCATACTCCTTGGTACAAAAACATAGTGTGTTATCTCAAACACATGAAGTTCCCTAAAGGATTGAATGATAATTAGAGGAGAACTCTAAGGTTACAGGCATCCAAGTACGTGTTCATAGAAGGGGATCTATTATGGAAAAAATAGGGATGGAGTGCTATTATTGTGTCTCAATGAATCACAAGCAAAACATGTCTTGAGGGAGATGCATGAAGGAGTGTGTGGAGGTCATTATTCTACCAAAATTATTGCACATAAGATTCTCAGGGCAGGCTATTACTAGCCTAAGGTTGTCAATGACTCTTTTGCATATGTAAGGAGGTGTGAATCTTGTCAGAAATTCTCAGGAAAGATGAATATCAAAGAGCTCTACCACTTAGACCTTTACAAGAAGAAGTCACTTTCCATCAATGGGGAGTTGATTTTGTTTGGGATATATAGGAATAGTCAAGTGGAGGGCATAAATGGATACTAGTGGCAAGTGATTATTTCACTAAATGGGTGGAGGTAATCCCAACTAAACAAGCAACAAGCAAGGTGGTGATTAATTTTCTAATGGAGAATATCATTTAACTAGATTTGGGACACTAGTAAGGTTGATCATAGACAATGGGATGTGTTTTAGGTTTGATGAATTCAAAAACTTCTATAACACATATGGCATTATTGTTTCTTATGCCACCCCTTACCACCCACAAGCAAATGGTTAGGAAAAATCTAGTAATAAAAGTCTTTTGAAAATAATAAGAAGAATGTTAGATGGGAACAAGAAGGCATGTGACTCAAAGTTGAGAATGGTTGTGTGGGCTGATAGGATTACTGTAAAGAAGGTGATTGGAAAGTCTCCATTTGAACTACTATATGGAACACAAGCCAGGATACCATTGCAAAACCTTTTTCTAGTTTACAAGTTCATCCTTGAAGAAGACTTAGATATTCTAGATCTAGTGGAAAAGAGGCTGGAGTAGCTTGTAGAACTTGATGAAGTAAGGACAATAGCCCAAAAGTAAAATATGAAGTTGCAATCAGAAATGAAACATCTTTTTGATAAGAAAACCAAAGATAGAAAATTTGAGGTGAATGATTTGGTACTAATGTGGAATTTTAGATACCAAGTAAAGGGAAAGCATGGAAAGTTTGAAGCCTTGTGGTTAGGTCCCTTTATTTTCATTGGAAAAGGAGGGGAGGAATCTTATTATTTTCAAAACATGTCTATAGAAGAACAATAATTTCCAGTACATGGACAACTCTTAACAAAATCTCAAAGATAATACTATTCATACCATGCACAGTAGTTTAGGAAATCAAAAGGGGACTAGGACTTGCTAGTACATGGATGATCCTAGAACTCCCTCAATAAAAACAAAGTTTCTTTCCATGTAGAATAGTATAGGATCATTTCCATTTCCATCATTTTCACCTCCATTTGCATCTTCATTCTATCCTCACCACAATTCTCCTTTTTCATATCCTCTAAAAACCATATTAAGGGGACACCTGGTCTACACCCAAAGATATTTTGGATTCTTACAATGATTGGTAAATCACTCATCCCCAACTGGAGCCACTATTGAAACCAAAATTTTCCTAAAAATTCTAAGTATTTTATCAATTAAAATCCAAAATTCCCACTCTTATTTTCATAATAAAACACATTATTTCCATTCAAAAATTCATTGTTACCCTTTACCGCAATACCGCTCACATTAGCCACCCCTCATAATACCCATACCATACCTCTCTACCACAATTCATTCCCAACAAGCTTGCAGTAGGATGATGAGAGGAGCCACTTCCATAAATCACACCCTTCACACTATAATGCTATAACTTGTGGGGTCAAGGTAACTTGTAGTAGAGTGGTACATTAAAGAAAGGTACTAAAGACACACCATAGTACTACAAGGGAGCAGAAAATGACATGAGGTAGTGTGGTAACTAAGTCATTGGGTCACTTAAAATACACCAATCACATCAATCACCATCAAAACATAAAATTGAGATTGACACAAATATTTGAATTTTCCAAATTTATGAGCTAGGAGTAAATGTATCTTGGTCTTGAAATACATGAAACAAGTTCATATTTTTCACTCACAAAGCTAAAATAATAGTTGCAGCAAGCCACCATACTAAGAGGAGATGAATTAATTGTTTATCACTCACCTGTTCAGGTAGAGGATCCACATATGCAACAAATGAGAGATGAAATTGATAAGTTGAAGACACATAGAATGGAGGATTTCAAGCATCATATCATAGAGACTCTAAGGAGGATATTAGAGTATAGATTTAGGATATTAAAGGAGAAGATAAATGGAGTACATGGAAACTTTAGTAATATGATTAAAACATTGGAATAGATAAACACTAACTCCCCCATCCTTGAAGAGCTTCAAAAGAGATAGCAACCCATCTTTCACATACTCAACACTTTATGCAAAGCTACACATAGGGATCTAGATGCCCCATCAAGGCTCAAACCTACACAAGAAATGGTAAAAGGTGTGATTGATGAGTATAAGTATTTGGTCGAAATAAGGAAGAAAATGGAAAGTAGGAGTACATTTGACTCCATCAATACCTTTTCAACCCATCAATCATCAAAGATGTCAATCAACTAAAAGGTATCGATAAATGGAGAGAAGAATTTGATCAAATGATTCCTAAATGCTTGGCACATATAAATGATGATGGGGAGATTAATCTCAACAAGTTTCATACTTTACTTAATGGGATCATCATGTTGGACAGTGGATACACACAATTCATGGTGGATGTTAGAAACCTCCTAGATAACAGATGGAAGAGTCACCTTACAAACTTCATAGGTACACAAGAATTCAAATGGCCACGTGTCCTGACAATTAATAAGTGGCAAGAAAAATAATTGGGCTCTAAAGAAGATTGATTATGTACATCACGAAGAGGAAATACCTTGAATAGATCTTCTATGACTATCGATACTTCTATAGAGATTAACCAACTATGACTATTTGATTAATTCATGTTCTAGTTATGTCTAAAAAAATATATGAAAAGGCACTATGAAATGTTGTAACCGGCTTGAAGCTTGTTTGCTTCTCATAAATATAAGGGAGCCCAAGGCCATCTTTAAGCATTAGTTTTAATTAGACTTCCTGCTAAGACAATTATCATTCTTCATGAATTAGTTGCAAGCTCTAAATTTTGAAGAATTAATGAAATATCAATGAGTTTTATCCATCTATGGTGTTTATTATTTGTTGACCATAAGCAATTGTTAGATTGTCTCCAGTAGTGCTATCTTATATTATTTGAATCTATTCCAAGTGAATATGTAAACACAGTAGGCCTATTTCATGCTTTTTTGGTTTATTCATTTGAGTTTCTTAATAGGAATTAAAGTCATGTGGATATATAATAATAATTAAGTTAACCTTTTGGATTATTGAAGAAGTATCAGCAATTGAGTGCTATCATTTTGTCTCCATTGTGTTATTATTGGTTGTTCAATTAATGTATATCAAGTATATACCTTGTTGTCAGTGCATAACTATGTGGTCTAATTCAATATCGTCCTTCAATAAATGGTTAAAATAATTTTGGGTGAGTCATAATAGCCTAGTAATAAATTAGTGGATCAATAAGAAGAGTTTGATAGCCACACCCCTACAAACTTGTACAAGATACAAGTTTTTCTTTGTGCCAAATAATTAAGAATTTTGCCACAGTAGTCCTACATTAAACTTCATTGAATCCATCACCCAACAAGGAACTAATCATATTCATCCCATAGATGAAACCCATATCCATTACCTTAGGAAATCTTCTATTTAACCACATTTGTTAACTAAACGTATTCATTCATTTTCTTAATATTGATTATACAATTTATACCAAATTTCCCTTTCGATCTATCCCACTCATACTTTCCATTGTGGATAGATTTTCAAAGTAGGAAACACATCACCTAAATATGCTCATCCATATAGTTATACCCACCTAGGTCTAGCAGAGCCTAAAGCGAAGAAGATTCCATTGCATTAATTGGTCTTGTTTAGCCAAAAACGTATCAAGAGCTTAGCAACATCTTGTTGTTACAAACCAATGCTTTTGAGTTCTAACAAAGCACAATGTCCCCTAAGTGACACACCTTGCATGAACTTAACAAGGCTCCTTTGAACATCATTTACATTTTACATCTTTACCACCTTGCATAACACAACTTGCATTCCTGTGGTACTATCCTCTTTGTTCATGAGTTCTAAGCATACAAAGTTTTGCTTGTATCATGAAGCATGAACTAAAATTTTCCCTTTTGGTACCTTATTAAAGTTATCAAGAGGTACAAATTTGGTATGGATGAGCGGGAAGCCTATTCAGCAACACGACTTTCCCCATAGCCACCTATGTGTTTGTGAGTGCATACCAACTAGTGTATGTATTTCACCATTTGGGACTTCTCATCTGGTAGACCACCATGAGTTATATTGCCCTAGAGTGAGTATGCATTCTATCTTTCTCACAAACAACCTAGATCTAATCCATAACTAATTGGACAAATGATCAAAATTGATCTGATACCCCCTTTTCTTCTTCTATTTCACATGTATGTTCATTTGTTCTTATGCTTAGTTTTCCATGGGATCTTCATCTTGGGGGCTTGATCATCCCTCTTGATCATGTTTATTCCATCTTGCTAACATAAGTGCATTTAGATTCCTATCGATGTGCATGGTTACTTTAGTGTGAGTTTGAATAAAGTTCATCCTCTCACTAAAGTGGGGGAAAAATGTACCATAAAAAATGGATCATTTACATTTTCATGGTATTTTAGGTCTTTCTCTCATGATGCTTGGTCTATTTTTCTTTGATTTAATGTTGCAATGTAACTTATACATTCACATTAGGTCCTTAAAATTCAAGTTATGACATCTTGTGAAAGTGTTGTTAAGTGTTGTAACACATTTATACACTTTTCTAAACTCTTGTCATTATAATTCACCTAAAAATCACCTTTTCATCACTTATCACATCCTATTTTGAAGTGTTGTAAAGACTTGTAACAAGATTTCATGCTTTTATAGGATTAATTTCACTATTTACACCTTTCTTATGCTTTATATGACCCCTTTATGCACTCATAAGGCTTGACTAAGTTTATTTTTGAATGTAAACATGATAAAAAACATTTAATATGACATAATTCTTGACACCCACTTACAAGTCCAAGGTGGGACCCATTCACCATGGGTGGCGAATGAGTCCCTCTTGGCTCCAAATTCAAAATAATTCAAATTTCCTTTTAGGTTTTTATTCAAAATTACTTTATGTCAGCCTGTAATGTTGTATTATCTAGTTTTTAGGGAATAATTGTGTATAAATAAGTGTTTTTCTCCTCATTTTACATATCCTAATCCATCAAGTTCACATGTAACATCAATTACCATCCAAGCACTTTACATCATTTAATCAAGCATTTATCAAGAATCTTGGAGTAGCCATTGACATATCTTTATATTTCTTTAGCAAGGTTGGTGAATTTAGGACATTTGCATGTTGTTATTCATCATTTCCTTGTTCATTTCATTTTATTTATTTATTCAGGGTTTGATTACCAAAGTGGGATTCTAAAAAGGAAAATCCCTATACTCTAACCCTTAACTATTTTTCCCCTTTTGCATGTTAGATTGTAGACTTTTGTATGCATATTTTTCAAGAAATTAGGTGTTGAAAGGTGGAGTATAAGTCAACAAAGTTTTTAAAGTTAACTAAACCCTATTTCAATCTTGGAGACAACCTACGGTCTCTTTTTTGCATATTTGACCTTGTCACCCTGACAAGAAGACAAGTGTAGATCTGGAGCTACTGTATTAACCTTTGACTTCACAAATTTTTGGGGGATAACTAATTCGCCATTAGTGGCAAATGAGTCCCACCTTAAGAATGGAAAATGTTATATGTTAGATTCCAGTTCCTGACATTCAGAAACAAATTTTCAGGAGTTTTTACCAATAGCTGGATTGATTCACCATCAATGGCGAATGAGTCTCACTAGTGATTTACAATGATTTTTCCATCATTCCATAATATTCTCAGGTCTTCAATATTCCTCTAGGTGCGCTATGTTCAACCTCATTTAGTTTTGTATTCATTTTTTCATGTTTTTACTTCATACTTGCATATCTCACTGCATTTTCAAACATTGCATTTTTCATTAGTTTAGCATTCATAATTAGTCAATTACATCATTTAGTTGCATTTACAAGATTGAATTTAGTCATACACATATCATACAATCCTCTATTTGTGTGAACCACTTCAATTTTGGGGTTCTATCTCTCTCCTTTTAGATAAAAGATCCTAAGAGTGCTAGATAAGTACATAAAACCACAAAAAATTTGGTTCAAGAAAAAATGAAGGGTTTTTCATATTCATTAGCAGTTGGGAGTGTCATGTATTCCATGGTTTGTACTCATCTAGATATTGCTCAAGTAGTGGGAGTTGTGAGTAGATTTACGAGTAATCTAGGTAAAACTCATTGACAGGTAATTTAGTGGATTTTAAGATACTTGAGTGGTACCTCACACCATGTTTTATTTTTTGGTGGAAAGGACACTCAACTGCAAGGTTATGTTGATTTAGATATGGATGGATATTTGAAAAAATAGAGGTCTACTATAGGTTATGTGTTTAGATTTGTCAATGCAACGATTAGTTGGGTTTCACAGTTGCAACAGGTGGTTTTGCTCTCATCTATTGAGGAAGAATACATTACTCTCATCAAAGGAGCAAAGGATATGATATGGTTACCGTGGTTGTTGGGTGAATTCTAGTCTAAGCAAATTTTTTTCTCTTTGTTTGGTGATAGCAAAAATGTTATTCATTTGGTGAAAAATTATGCTTTTCATAATAGAACAAAGCATATAGAATTGTGATATCATTTCATTTTCCATGTTCTTGATGAGGTTAAGCTATAGGTGGAGAAAATTGACATGAAATTCAGTCTAGAGGATGCATCGAAAAGGTTGTACCTTGAGAGAAGTTTAAATTTTGTAGAGCTTCTCTCGACATTGTCCCAATATGACAATAAGCCTAAAGTGGGGGATAACTTTTAGTAGCTCTTTTCCAACCGTGATTGGTCTTCAAGTAGGAGATTGTTGAATATGAAGCCCAATCAACTAACCTTTTTCTTTATTTGTAACAACTATCTCTTAGCCTTTCATCTCCTTTTCTTGGCTATTCATTATCCATCATGGGTTATGCTCTTTTCTTTGGAGCTTGTATGTAGATGAGAATAATTGTGAAGCATTGAGTTGTTGGTTTTATGTATTTGTTACAAGATTAATAAGAGATTCCCCTGCATTGAGAGTGGATGCAATCATTTATGATGAACCACTATAATTTTTTGTGTTCTCTATGATTCTTAGTCTATTGTTTTTTTTTTTGGTTTTTAATTTCTACAATTTATTTCTTCAATTGTCTGCAACATTTATCAATAGTATGAAGACATAATTCATTTGTTTACTTTTATTTATTCCCTCTAGTCTTCACGGGAACTCCATTAATATGCTTTTGTTCTTTTGGCAATCAAACGTGTTACACTTTTTTCCATTGGATTGTCCTCCTTACCATTTATATTTTCTTATGATTTAAAAATGGGGAAAACATGAACTCATCATATTCACCTATTTGTACGTCAATTACTATTTTGTATTGAAGAATATGCAATGAAATTAATAGTGTTTAACAATGTTAAAGGGACATATGTACTGTTAAAATTGCATTAACAATGATCTTAATATGTTTTTTTGTCATGACTTATGATTACAACATATTGTTTTGCATAATTGAATAAATTAATGCATAGTTCAAGAGTGAGACATAGTATCACATTTCAATCCATAATTAGATTCAAAGACTAGACTATGTTATGCATTATATTCTAATGCAAAAATACTAATAATAGAATTTGGTTTATATATGTCTAATGCTTAGTGGTTAAGAGTGACATTTTGTGGATTTGTTCAATTTCATGATTGTTATTTAGTGTGTCAAATAAATTAAATTGAATGTTAAAATCATGTATTCATGACATCTATGTAAAGTGACATAAATTAAACAAGTAATTGTGCAAGATAGGAACTTTTATGTCTTATATTTTCTCCCACTTTAATCTACATGAAAATATAAATGAGTATGTATGCCAAAGTAAAATTATGAAAATCTAAATGAGTAGGGGAGAGGGCCCAATAGTAGTGCACCCTAACTTTATGGGTCAATATAGCAATGAACATGTAGCATTAACATTAAAAAATTATACCCCTAAGTGGCCAGTGATGTGGACATTTCGAATATTTTGTTTCACCTGCATAGACGGAGAAAAAGTGTCTCATCAACATGCTTTTTGTTGAGGGATCATAATAGGCCCCTCCAAAAAGTTAGACCAATAGTGGTGCATTAATTCATGTTTTTTACTGTGTCAATGTTGCATCATATGATTTTTGCTTTTTGAATGTAATGGTCATATTCTACTCAACTATTGGGTCCTTTCTTATAATTACTAGTTCTATACTTTTAAAATATTGAGCTTTGAATGTACATGTACTATGAAAACTATTGGTACCTGCACCACTATTGGACCCTCTCCCCTATATATTCCAAAGCAAAATTGAAAAAAAATAATAATCAAGAAATTTTGGATTTTGAGTAAACTAGATCTAGCATGTGTTCTCTTTGTTCACAATTTACAACAGTTGTCAAGACTATCATATCATGAAAGAAAAAAAACAAACTAATGAATTATTGCAAATAAACTGAAAATGAAATTATCATTAGAGTTAAAACATACTAGTGTATCCCCCTCTTAGGTCACAAGCAAAGATGTGAAACATATGTTGCACTCAAATATGCATAGTCCATTTATGCATAGTTCATTAAGAGGAGTAGTTCAATTAGATCTCTATTGATCAAACTAGTGTTGAACACCATGTTAGTAAGATGTCTAACCAAACGGTTGTCTAATTCCCAAGGTGAACCAAGAAAAAATCCTATAATTTAGGTAGTAATGCAACAAAATTATGTAATGTGTTAAAGAAAACATAAATCTACAAACCAAATAATATGAAATGCTAAAGGTTTGTGCCACATTTTGTCACTTCTATTTAGAATAGATACGGTGAATGTATAGAGAGGAAAAATGAGAATTTCGATAATGCCCTTTGTATTTTACAAAATATATGCTATTAAAGTAGGCATTTATACATGTAGGTCATCAGTCGGGTTCTATAGCTATGATGTCAATTGTCATGTGAGTATGGTGCACTAATTGTATGGACAAGAGGATGATATTTATTGAACCTATAGGTTTCCATTTGCATTGTAGAGATATGTGGCATAAATGTTGACATGTGTCCCATGTATATTCTTTCAATTTTATGTTGATGCTCTATGACACAAAGGTCAATAGATGACATGCACATATGTAAGCATAACATATGCATATAAATATTTCTTATATTGCACATGTATGATCTAATTAGACATTGACATGTACAACCATGTTCAAAGTGATGATGTGTGAAAACTATACATATATGTGTAAGTATTATTTTGTATACATTAAAGAAATTTAAGTATACACATGATGATGTTATAAACGAGATGAGAGATTATGCTTTAATCATTCACCTTCCTTAAAGGTAAAAGATTCCCATTGGGTTAGTGATAAGCTGAAAAAGTTGCATGCACAATGGTTGAAAATTATAACAATTAACGTGATCAATGTCCCACCCAATCGTGATGACTCAAAAGAGTTAGACAACTACTACTGCAAGTATAATTATTGGTCGTCATTAATAATAAACTCCTTTCTTTGCTAATTCTTGGAGATTCGTAACACATCAAAATGGCAGCCAGAAAGGAAAAGACGAAATATCTTCTCTCCTGGCTTCTTGTTTAATTATTCTCCTTCTTTTAAGACTGATGGATGGACGTCTTGAAACTTCATGTGATTTCCTGTATGAACTTTACTTTTATTTATTCCCTGCAATCTTCGTGGGAACTCCATTAATATGCTTCTGTCCTTTCAACTCAATGATATTGGCAGTACGCTTTTGTACTGAGTGATGATTTTGTCTATTAAATCATTTATTCTTACCATTTTCTTACATTAGGAAAGAGGGACAACATGATCTCAATCATATTCACCTGTCAACTTCACGTATCACTTTTCCTTTTCTAAATCGTATGCCAAATTTTTAATTAAATTAATAGATTAATGATAGGCATGTCCCTATCATAGGAGTCGTGAAAGATGTGAAACTGAAATTGGTTGCTTATCCACAAGTAGTATACAGGGTAGACATAACTGTAATTGATACAACACCACACTTTAGGATGCTACTATCAAGATAGTGTACTGCAGTAGTAGGTGGAAATGTACAATTTGACTTGTCATATGCTACTATACCAATAAATGGAGAAGAGGTAAAAATATATAGAGAACCAAGGGTAGAACAAGTTAATCCAAACTAGCTCAATTGTTTTTGTGATATCGACTTGGGAAGTTTTGGGATTGAGCCTATCATACTTAAACTAACAAACACAAATCCAATCACAAGAGAGGTTAGTAATGAAAAAGACAATATTTGGAAGATGTATTTTGATGGATCCTATAGTTTAGAGGGTAACAGGGCAATATTTGTCTTCATATCTCTTGAGAGTAAGACATTAAAATATTCATTCCTATTGACATTTGAATGTACAAACAATATAGCAGAGTATGAGGCTCTATTGATAGGATTAAATATAACAAGCAAACATCGAATAAAATTACTGACTATTTTGTAAGATTCAAAATTGGTGATTTCACAAATAAGATCAAAATATTCTACCAAAAATAAAAGATTAAAACAATATAAGAATGTCGTGTGGGATACAATTGAACTATTTGATGCATTCTCTATTCAATTGATTGACAAATTAAAAAATACCATGGTAGATTTCTTGGTGAATGTTGTATTGAAAAGTGATGGTGTCACTATGTCAGGAATTGCACAAGTGGAATATATACAATTGAAAAGTTTTTAATGACAATGAAGATCTTGTTAAGTTCCTCCATTGCATTGATAAATATGAATCAAAAGAGATCGACTTTAATGATTTTGTTGAAAGAAAGGATGGGAAGGAAACTTATTTTGGACAAGAAGTTGTCCAGTTAAAAAAAAAAAAATAACCAAAGGGATTGGTAGCATTAGAAAGGGTGTATCATAACAAATACATGACATTTTTCAAACAAGCCCTAGTCAAACAAGAAAATATAGAAGAGATTAATCTTGGGATGGAGGCAACTCTAAAGAAAGTCTATATTGGTAAGAAAATTAGTCCAAAAGTGAGAAATATGTTGATTACCCTGCTTAGAAAGTACAAACATGTATTTGCTTGGTCAAATGAAGAATTAAAAGCATACAAAGAAGATCTATTCCAGCATGAAATACCTCTTAAACCAAATACCAAACCTTTTATACAAAAATAAAGTCCTATTAACCCTACCTTGGAGCCCAAGATGCAGGAGGAACTGACAAAACTTAGAGAAGGAAGTATTATTAAGCCCATTAGACATTCAACATGGATCTCGAACTTGGTCCTAGTAAGAAAGAAAAATAGGGATATTAGACTATGTGTAGACTTCAAAAATTTAAATGTTGCCTCCCTTAAAGAAAATTACCCTCTCCAAAATATGGAAGTCGTATTGGAGAGAGTCACGGGATGTGGGCAGTTATCAATGATGGATGGATTTTCTGGGTATAATCAGATCAAAGTTAAAGAGTTTGAGAAATACAAGACATCATTTACTACATCATGGGGAGCATATGTCTATGTGAGAATGTCATTTGGTCTCATAAATGTAGGGGAAACTTTTTGAAGGGCCATGGATGTGGCATTTGTAAATTTAATCAATATTATAATGGTAGTGTACTAGGATGACCTCACTGCTTATTCGAAAAGGGTAGAGAACCATGTAGAACACTTGGAGAAATATTTATAAGGGCTTCAGAATATGGAATCAGTCTCAATCCTAAGAAATGTCACTTTGTTGTCATCAAGGGTAAGCTTTTGGGACATTGTATCAAAAGGAGTTAGAATAGACCCTGAAAGAGTAGAAGCCATAGAAAAAATCCCCTTTTTCAGAACTATCAAATCCATTCAATCATTTTTTTGATAAATTATCTTTGTTAGGAGATTTGTGTCAAATTTTGAAGAATGGAGAAAAGGTAGATTGGACTACAGAAGCCCTTGATGCATTTATATCCATAAAGAAAGCCATCAAAGAAGTCCCTATTGTAAAATCTCTTATTTTTGCAAAACCCTTCCAAATATTTTCATTTGCCTCATTCCACACCATAACAGTTGTTATGTTACAAAAGAATGATGATTGGTATGAGCAACCTATATCCTTCTTTAGAAAATCACTGTAGGGGTCAGAATTAAAGTATGATATTATCGAGAAACAAGCTTATGCATTGGTGAAAGAAATAAAATCTTTCAAACCATATTTAGTTGGAGCCAAAGTGATTGCATGTGTACCACACATAGTTGTAAAAGATATCTTGGTACAAACATAGGTGAAAGGGAGGAGATGCAAATCTGGAACAACAAAATCCAAGAATTTAATATGGAAATTCAGATTACCAAGTTAGTAAGGGGATAGGGTCTTGCCAAACTAATGGCACAAGAAAACATTGAAGCTAACCAAATTTGCAATGTAGAGAATGAGGATGGTACAATTGCAAGCATTGAACATACTTCTTGGTACATAAACATAGTGTATTATCTTAGAAACATGAAGTGCCCTAAAGGATTGAATGATAATCAAAGGAGATCTCTAAAGTTGCAGGCATCTAAGTATGTGTTCATAGAAAGGGATCTATTTTTGAAAAATAGGGATTTAGTGCTATTATTGTGTCTAGATGAATCACAAGAAGAACATGTCTTGACGGAGATGCATGAAGGAGTGTGTGGAGGTCATTATTCTTCCAAAACTACTGAATATAATATTCTCAGGGTAGGCTATTATTGGCCTAAGGTTTTCAATGACTCTTTTGCATATGTAAGGAGGTGTGAATCTTGTCAGAAATTCTCAAGAAGGATGAAATATCAAGGATCTCTACCACTTAGACCTTTACAAGCAGAAGCCCCTTTCCATCAATGGGGAATTGATTTTTTTGGGAAAATACAAAAAAAGAGTCAAGTGGAGTGCATAAATGGATACTAGTGGCAACTGATTATTTCACTAAATGGGTGGAGGCAATCCCAACTAAAGAAGCAACAAGCAAGGTGGTGATAAATTTTCTAATGGAGAATATCATTTAACTAGATTTGGCACACCAATAAGGTTGATCACAAACAATGGGATGTATTTTAGGTCTGATGAATTCAAAAATCTCTATGACACATATGTCATTACTATTTCTTATGCCGGCCCCTACCACCCACAAGCAAATGGTTAGGAAGAATCTAGTAATAAAAGTGTTTTGGAAATCACAAGAAGGATGTTAGATGGGAACAAGAAGGCATGGGACTCAAAGTTGGGAATGGATGTGTGGGCAGATAGGATTACTGTAAAGAAGGAAATTGGAAAGAGTCCATTTGAATTGGTGTATGGAACACAAGCCAGGATGCAATTGCAAAACCTTTTTATAGTTTGCAAGTGCATCCTTTAGGAAGACTTACATATTCCAAAACCAATGGATGAGAGGATGGAGCAACTTGTAGAACTTGATGAAGTAAGGACAATGACCCAAAAGAAAATTATGAAGTTGCAATTAGAAATGAAATATCTTTTTGACAAGAAATCCAAAGATATTAAATTTGAGGCGAATGATTTGGTACTAATCTGGAATGCTAGATTCTAAGAAAAGGGAAAGCATGGAAAGTTTGAAGCCTTGTGGTTAGGTCCCTTTGTTATCATTGGAAAAGGAGGGGAGGACTCATTATTTCCAAAACATGTCCAGAGAAGAATAGGAATTTCTAGTGCATGGATAGTTTTTAAAACTTTTCTTTTCATAAAATCACCAATTCCATGCACTATAATATAAAGAGGGATAAGTGGTTCTAGTCCATGGACAAATCTTAACAAAATCTCAAAGATAATACTATTCATTCTATGCATGCAGTAGTTTAGGAAATTGAAAGGGGACTAGGATTTTCCAGTACATGGATGATCCTAGAACTCCCTCAATAAAAACAAAGTTTCTTTCCATGTATAGTAGTATAGGATCATTTCCATTTTCATCATTTTCACATCCATATCCATCTTCATTCAATCCTAGCCATAGTTCCATTTTTTCATATCCTCTAAAAACCATATGAAGGGGACACCTGGTCTACACCCAAAGATATTTTGGATTCTTGAAATGATTGGTAAATCACTCATCCCAAACTAGAGCCACTATTGAAACCATAATTTTCATAAAAATTCTAAGTATTTTATCAATTAAAATCCAAAATTCCCACTCTTATTTTCATAATAAATTAGATTATCGCCATTCACAAATTCATTTTTACCCTTTACCATGATACTGCTATCACATTATCCACCCCTCATAACACCCATACCATACCTCTCTATTGTAGTTCATTCCCAAGCAACTCATGATAGGAGGATGAGAGGAGCCACTACCATATACCACACCCTTCACACTATACCTCTATACATCGGGGTGTCAAGAAACAACTTGCGGTAGAGCGGTACATTGAAGAAATGTACTAAAGAAACACCAAAATACTACAGGGGAGTGGAAAATGACATGAGGTAGTGTCGTAACTAAGTTGTTGGGTCATTTAAAACACACCAATCACATCATTCAACATCAAAACATAAAATTGAGCTTGACACAAATATTTGAATTGTGCGAATTTATGAGCTAGGAGTAAATGTATCTTGGTCTTGAAATACATGAAACAAGTTGATATTTTTCACTGACAAAGCTAAAATAGTAGTTGTAGCAACTCACCATAGTGAGAGGAGATGAATTAATTATCTATCACTAACCTGTACAGCTAGAGGATCCACAGATACAACAAATGAGAGATGAAATTTACAAGCTGAAGAAGCATAGCATGGAGGATGTCAAGCATCATATCATAGAGACTCTAAGGAGGATATTAGAGCATAGAGTTAGGATATTAAAGGAGAAGATAAATGGAGTACATGAAAACATCAACAATCTGATTAAAGCTGTAGAATAGATAAACACTAACTCCCCCATCCTTGAAGAGCTCCAAAAGAGATGGCAACCCATCTTCCACATACTCACCAGTTTATGCAAAGCTACACATAGGGATCTAGATGCCCCATCAAGGCCCAAGCCTACACAAGAAATGGTAAAAGGTGTGATTGATGAGTATAAGTATTTGGTGGATATAAGCAAGAATGTGGAAATTAGGAGGAGTAAATTTGACTCCATCAATACCTCTTCATCCCATGAATCGTCGAAGATGTCAATCAGTTAAAAGGTATAGATGATTGTAGAGAAGAGTTTGATTAGATAATTTATAAATGCTTGGCACATATAAAGGATGATGGGGAGATTAATTTCAACAAGTTCCATACTTTACCAATGGGATCATCATGTTGGATAGTGGATATACACTATTCATGGTGGATGTCAGAAACCTCCTGGAAAACAGATGGAAGAGTCAACTTACAAACTTCATAGCTACATAGGAATTCAAAAGGCCATGCAACCTGACAATTAGTAAGTGGCAAGAAAAATACTTGGGATCTAAAGAAGATTGATTATGTACATCACAAAGAGGAAATATCTTGAACAACTCTTTGATGACCATGGGTACTTCTATAGAGATTAATCAAGCAGGAAGATGTGTTTAATTATCTATTTAACTCATTTTATAGTTATGTCTAACAAACTTTATGAAAAGGAACTATGAAATGTTGTAACCAACCTGAAGCTAATTTGCTTCTCATATATATAAGGGTACCCAAGACAATATTTAAGAATTAGTTTTAATTAGAATTCCTACCAAGACAATTATCATTCTTCATGAATCAATTGCATGCTCTAAATTTTGACTAATCAATGAAATATCAATGAGTTCGATCCATTTGTGGTGTTTATTATTTGTTGGCAAGAAACAATTGCTTGATTGTCTCTAGTAGTGCTATCTTATATTATTTGAATCTATTCCAAGTGAATATTTGAATTTAGTGGGACTATTTCATGCTTGTGTGGTTTATTCATTTGAGTTTCTCAAGTAGGAATTAAAGTCGTGGATATATCACAGTAATTAAGTTAAGCTTTTAGATTATTGAAGAAGAATCAACAATTGAGTGATATCATTTTGTCTGCATTGTGTTATTATTGGTTGTTCAATTAACATATATCAAGTATATACATTGTTGTTAGTGCATAACTATGTGGTCTTATTCAATTTCCTCCTTTAAGAAAGGATTAAAATACTTTTGGGTGAGTCACAACAGCCTTGTAATAAATCACTGGATTAATAAGAAGATTTTGATAGCCACATCCTTGCATACTTGCACAAGATACAAGTTTTTCTTAGTGCCAAATAATTAAAGTTTTTTCCACAGTAGTTCTACATTAAACTTCATTAACTCCATCACCGAACAAGGCATTGATCATATTCATCCCATAATCCAAACCCATATCCATTACCTTAGGAACTCTTCTATGTAACCACATTTGTTAACTAAACATACTCATTCATTTGCTTAATATTTCTTATACAATTTATACCAAATTTCCCTTTGGATCTATCCCACTCATACTTTCAATTATGGATAGACTGCCAAAGTAGGAAACACATCTCCTAAATTTTCTCATCGATATAGGTATACCCACCTAGTTCTAGTAGAGCGTGAAGAGAAGAAGATTCAATTTCATGAACGGGTCTTGTTCGTTAGCCAAAAATGTATTAAGATCTTGGAAAGCTCTTGTGGTTTTAAACCAGCATTTTTGAGTTCTAACAATGTATAATTTCCGCTAAGTGATAGACCTTGCATGAAATTAACAAGGATCCTTTGAATATCTTTTTCATTTTACATCTTTACCACCTTGCATAACATAGCTTACATGCCTATGGTACTATCCTCTTTGTTCATGAGTTCTAATCATATGAAGCTTTGCTTGTCTCATGAAGCATGAACCAAAATTTTCCTTTGTGGCACCTTATTAAAGTTATTAGGAGGTATAACTTTGGTATGGTTGAGCGGGAAGCCTATTCAATGACACAACTTTCCCTATAGCCACCTATGTGTTTGTGAGTACACACCAACTAGCGTATCTATTTCGACTTTTGGGCCTTCTCACTCGGTGGACCACCATTAGTTATATCACCCGTATGCATTCTCTCTTTCTTACAAATAGCCTAAATCTAATCCATAACTAGTTGGACAAATGATCGAAGCTTGATTCAATTCTCCCTTTTCTTCTTCTATTTCACATGTGTGCTCCTTTGTTCTTATGCTTAGTTTTCCATAGGATCTTCATCCAGGGGGCTTGATCATCCCTCATGATCGTTGTTATTCCATCTTGCTAACATAAGTGCATTTAGATTCCTATCAATATGCATGGCTACTTTAGTGTGAGTTTGAAGCAAGTTCATCTTCTCACTAAAGTGGGGGCTAAATGTGTCATAGAAAAATAGATAATTGACATTTTCATGGTATTTTAGGTCTTTCTCTCATGATGCTTGGTTGACTTTTCTTTGATTTAATGTTGCAATGTACCTTATACATTCACATTAGGTCCTTAAAATTCAAATTATGGCATCTTGTGAAGGTGTTGTTAAGTGTTGTAACACATTTCTACACTTTTCTACATTACAATTCACCTAAAAATCACCTTTTCATCACTTATCATGTCCTATTTTGAAGTGTTGTAAAGTCTTGTAACAAGATTTCATGCTTTTCTAGGCTTAATTTCACTATTTACACCTTTCTTATTCTTTATATGACCCCTTTATGCACTCATAAGGCTTGATTAAGTGTATTTTTGAATGTAAACTTGACAAACAACATTAAATGTGACTTAATTCCTAACAGCCAATTACAAGCCCAAGGTGGGACCCATTTTCCATGGGTGGCGAATGAGTCCCTCTTGGCTCCAAATTTAAAATAATTCAAATTTCCTTTCGAGTTTTTATTCAAAATTACCTCATGTCGGCTTGTGATGTTATCTAGTTGTTAGGGCATACATGTGTATAAATAAGTGTTTTTCTCCTCATTTTACATCTCCTAATCCATCAAGTTCACTTGTAACATCAATTAGCATTCAAGCATTTTACATCATTTAATCAAGCATTCATCAAGCATCTTGGAGTAGCCATTGACATATCTTCAGAGTTCTTTAGAAAGGTTGGTGACTTTAGGACATTTTCAAGTTGTTATTCATCCATTTCCTTGTTCATTTCATTTTATTTCTTTATTAAGGGTTTGATTACCAAAGTGGGATTTGACCAAGGGAAATCCCTATACTCTAACCCTTAACCATCTTTCCCCTTTTGGATGTGTGTTTGTAGACTTTTGTATGTAGATTTGTCAAGAAATTAGGTTTTGAAAGGTGGAATATAAGTCAACAAGGTGTTTCAAGTCAACTAAACCATATTTCAAGCTTGCAGACAACCTACAGTCTATTTTCTACAGATTTGGCCCTATCACCTCGACAAGAAGACTAGTGCAGATCTAGAGCTACATGATTGACCTTTGACTTCACAAATTTTTGGGGAGGACACATTCACCATCAGTGTCAATTGAGTCCCACCTTAAGACTAAAAAAAGTGATTCTATCAAATTCTAGTTCATGACAGTCAGAAACCAGTTTTCAAGAGTTTTTACTACTAACAGGACTAATCCACCATCAATGGTGAATGAGTCCCATTGGTGATTTATAGTGATTTTTCCAACATTCCAGAATCTTCTCAGGTCTTCAGTCTATCTCTAGGTGCACTCTATACAACCTCATTCAATTTTGTATTCATTTGTTCATGTTTTTAGTTCATACTTACATATCTCATTGCATTTTCAAACATTGCATTTTTCATTAGTTTAGCATTCATAATTAGTCAATTACATCGTTTATTTGTATTTACAACATTGCATTTAGTCATACACATATAATACACTCCTCTATTTGAGTGAATGACTTCAATTTTGGGGTTCTATCTCTCTCCTTTTAGGTAATGATCCTAAGAGTGTAACAGAAGTACATAAAACCACAAAAAAATTGGCTCAAGAACAAATGAAGGGTGTTTCATATATTTATCAGTAGTTGTGAGTCTCATGTATGCCATGGTTTGTACACATCCAGATATTGCTCAAGCAATGGGAGTTGTGAGTAGATTTATGAGTAATCCAAGTAAAACTCATTGACAGGAAATTCAGTGGATTTTACGATACTTGGGCAATGCCTCGCATCATGTTTTATGTTTTGCTGGAAAGGACACTTAGCTACACTTGGTTATGTTGATTTGGATATAGATGGATATTTGAACAAATAGAGGTCTACTATAGGTTATGTGTTTACATTTGTTGATGCAACGATTAGTTGGGTTCACGATTAGTTGGGTTTCACGATTGCAACATGTGGTTGCGCTATCATCTATTGAGGAAAAATACATTTATTTCATCAAAGGAGCAAAGGATATGATATGGTTACAATGGTTGTTGGGTGAATTTTGGTGTAATAATTATGTATTCACTTTGTTTTGTGATAGCAATAGTGCTATTCATTTGGCAAAGAATTATCCTTTTCATAATAGAATGAACCACATAGAACTGTGATATCATTTCATTTTTCATGTTCTTGATGAGGGTAAACTACAGGTGGAGAAAATTGACATGAAATTTAGTTCAGAGGATGCATTGAAAAAGATTTTACCTTGGGAGAAGTTCAAATTTTGTAGGGCTTCTCTTGACATTGTCCCAGTTTATGACAATAAGCCTAAAGCGGGGGATAACTCTAAGCAGCTCTCTTCTAGTGGTGATTCGTCTTCAATTGGGGGATTGTTGAACATATGAAACCCAATCAACTAACCTTTTTATTTATTTGTAATGACTGTCTCTTAGCCTTTTGTATCCTTTTGTTGGCCATTCATTATCCATCGTGGGTTATGCTCTTTTCTTTAGAGCTTGTATGTAGACAAGAATAATTGTGAAGTATTGAGTTGTTGGTTTTATGTTTTTTTTACAAGATTAATAATAGATTCCCTTGCATTGAAATTGGATGTAATCATTTATGACGAACCACTATAATTTTATGTGTTCTCTATGATTCTTAGTTTGGTGTTTTTTTTTGTTTTTAATTTCTACAATTTATTTCTTCAATTGTTTGCAACATTTATCAATAGTATGAACACATAATTCATGTGTTTACTTTTATTTATTCCTTGTAGTCATCGTGGAAACTCCATTAATATGCTTTTTTTCTTTTGGCAATCAAATGTGTTACACTTTTCTCCATTAGATTGTCCTCCTTACCATTTATATTTTCTTATGATTTAAAAATGGGGACAACGTGAACTCCTCATATTGACCTATTTGTATGTCAATTACTATTTTGTATGGAAGAATATAGAATGAACTTAATAGTATTTAACAATGTTTAAGAAACATATGTATTGTTAAAATTGTCATTAACAACAAGCTTAATATGTTTTTTTGTCATGTCTTATGACTACAACATATTGTTTTGCATAAATGAATAAATCAATGCATAGTTCAAGAGTGAGACATACTATCATGTTTCAATCCATAATTAGATTCAAAGATTGGACTATGGTATGCATTATATTCTAATGCAAAAATACTAATAATAGAATTTGGTTTATATATGTCTAATGCTTAGTGGTTAAGAGTGAAATTTTGTGGATTTGTTGAATTTCATGATTGTTATTTAGTGTCTCAAATAAATTAAATTGAATGTTAAAATTATGTATTCCTGACATCTATGTAAAGTGACATAAAACAAAGAAGTAATTGTGCAAGATGGGAACTTTTATCTCTTATATTTTCTCCCACTTTAATCTACATGAAAATATAAATGAGTATGTATGCCAAAGTAAAATTATGAAAATCTAAATGAGTAGAGGAGAGGGCCCAATAGTGGTGCACCATAACTTTATGGGTCAACATAGCAATGAACATGTAACATTGACATTAAAAAATTATACCCCTAAGTGGCTTGGGATGTGGACAATTCAAATATTTTGTTTCACCCACATAGACGGAGAAAAAAGGTGTCATCAACATGCTTTTTGTTGAGGGGTCATAATAGACCCCCCAAAAAGGTTAGACCAAAAGTGGTGCATTAATTCATGTATTTTAGTGTCAATGTGGCATCATATGATTTGTTGCTTTTTGAATGTAATGGGCATATTCTACTCAACTATTGGGTCCTTTTTACAATTACTAGTTCCCTACTTTTAAAATATTGAGCTTTGAATGTACATGTACTATGACAACTATTGGCACCTACACCACTATTGGACCCTCTCCCCTATATATGCCAAAGTAAAATTGAGAAAAATTAATAATCAAGAAATTTTGGATTTTGGGTAAACTAGATCTAGCATGTGTTCTCTTTGTTCGCAATTTACAATAGCTATCAAGACTATCATATCATCAAAGAAAAAACAAAAACTAGTGAATTATTGTACATTAACTAAAAATGAAATTACCATTAGAGTTAAAGCCTACTAGTGTATCCCCCTCTTAGGTCACAAGAAAATATGTGAAACATATGGGCAGGTGCATGAAGTTGGGTACTAATTTTCTGGCCACTTATGATTTTTTTTTAAAAACGTGCTCACGTTATAATGCGAGCGTGTTATAATGTGCACACGTTATTTCATGTTAGAAACAAAGAAACAATTGAAATTATTTTCCTTGGAATACCAACCCATAGGCTTGGAGGGAATTCCCAACAAGGCCAGAGATGTGTTTTTGCAAATTCTACAATTTTTCACATAATTAGGTTCGTGCTCACCATCAAGATTGCATCTAGTTCAATATTGACAAAATAAAAAATATGGGTAATGTTAGGTTCTCTCTTAGCTATCCAATGATGTAATTTTTTTCACTTTTCAACAATGTTAAGCCTTTCATCCATAATTTTTTTGGTTTGTATGTCTATTTTTTGCCAAAAAGAAGTGTTTAGTGTTGTTTTTTTTATAAATTAACCGTTCATCAAAATTTCAAATAAATTACATTTTTAGAAACTAGACTCCATTCTACAAATTTAAAAAAACAAAAAAAAAATCAATTATTTTCAAAAAATTGCAGGGGGAGCACGACCAAAATTCTTCTTTTCAGGAAGTGCCCACTTAGAAAATTAGTAAAAAATCAAATATTCATTAAAAAATTATACGAAAAATTGTGCACCAACTAGATGCTATTATCTAACTTTTGACCGTAGCGATTTTAAAAATACTACAAAAAAGTTCACCGTGCTCAGGTCGTACAAGAGTTGCTATGTTATGTTTTTCTGACAAAAACAACATCAATTTCTATACATCCATCTTTTGAACTACTTAATCTCAACCATTTTCAAAATAAATTAGTAGTTTAGAAAGTAGACTCGGAGCACTTTGATCCTTGTTTTTGTTCCATCTCAAAATTTTGAGTGTAACTATCTTCAATTTCACGTCCAAGGTTAGCATTTCCTGATTTCAGAAAAAAAGTGGCCATGTAAGCCCCCTTTTTGGGAACCATCTTGGTGCACTTACCCATATGTTGCACTCAAATATGCATAGTCCATTCATGCATAGTTCATTATGAGGAGTAGTTAAATTAGATCTCTATTGATCAAACTAGTGCTGAACACCATTTTAGTAAGATGTCTAACCAAAAGGTTGTCTAATTCCCAGGGTGAACCAAGAAAAAATCCTATAATTTAGGTAGTAATGCAACAAAATTATCCAATTTGTTAAAGAAAACATAAATATACAAACCAAAACATATGAAATGCAAAAGGTTTGTGCCACATTTTGTCACTTCTATTTAGAATAGATACGATGAATGTATATAGAGGAAAAATGAGAATTTCGATAGTGCCCTTTGTATTTTACAAAATATATGATATTAAAGTAGGCATTTATACATGTAGGTCATTAGTTGGGTTCTATAACTATGATGTCAATTGTCATGTAAGTATGGTGCACTAATATTACGGACAAGAGGATGATATTTATCGAACCTATAGGTTTCCATTTGCATTGTAGAGATATGTGGCATAAATGTTGACATGTGTCCCGTGTATATTCTTTCAATTTTACGTTGATGTTCGATGACACAAAGGTCAATAGATACCATACACATATGTAAGCATAACATATGCATATAAATGTTTCTTATATTGCACATGTATGATCTAATTAGACATTGACATGTACAACCATGTTCAAAGTGATGATGTGTATGTGTGAGTATTATTTTTTTATACATTAAAGAAATTTAAGTATACACATGATGATGTTAAAAATGAGATGAGGGATTATGCTTTAATCATTCACCTTCCTTAAAGGTAAAAGATTCCCGTTGGGTTAGTGATAAGCTGAAAAAATTGCATGCACAATCGTTGAAAATTATAACAATTAACGTGATCAATGTCCTACCCAATCTTGATGACTCGAAAAAGTTACTGTTAGGCAACTACTACTGCAAGTATAATTATTGATCGTCATTAATAATAAACTCCTCTCTTTGCTAATTCTTGGAGATTCGTTACACATCAAAATGGCAGCCAGAAAGTAAAAGAGGAAATGTCTTCTCTCCTGGCTCGTTGTTTAATTATTCTCCTCCTTTTAAGACTGATGGATGGACGTCTGGAAACTTCATGTGATTTCCTGTATGAACTTTACTTTTATTTATTCCCTGCAATCTTCGTGAGAACTCCATTAATATGCTTCTGTCCTTTTAACTCGATGATATTGGCAGTACGCTTTTGTACTAAGTGATGATTCTCTTACCATTTGCTTACAATTAGAAAAGAGGGACAGCCTAATATCAATCATATTCACCTGTCAACTTCACGTATCACTTTTCCTTTTCTAAATCGTATGCCAAATTTTTAATTAAATTAATAGATTAATGTTGAACTTATAAAAAAATTATTTTATTTCTTAAAAAGAGATTCTTAATATTACTGTTGCACGTAAATGTACTAATAAATGTAAATTTTAGTGGAAAAAAATAATTTATTTAGTAAGAACAATTTTAGAAATTTAGATTTGAGATAATTTTAATTATTTAAAAGTAAAACAGAGACACATATTTATTCATAATTAATAGAAGAAGAATTTATTTTTTGGAGAGCTTTTTAATTAACGAAAAGTAATATTATAATTTGACATGACCATTTTAATAGGGTTGTCTAAATACTAATTTATTTTTAATGAAATTAAGAATGTGCATCAAAGTTAACATCAATATTTAATTATTGTAGAGAATAAAAGTGCATACTTTGTATTCATAACATTTTACTTAATGTCATTTTGCATTGGTATCATAAGTTTATAGTTTATCATTCAATATGATTTATTTGGTGCAATAATTGAAAACCACACTTGCACTAGTTAGTGACGTGTCACTCTAGCAATAAAAAATCAGCCATGTCAGTCTTAACCTTTTTTTTTTTGTATTAATAATATGTTGTTAACCAGATCCAATGTTCCAAAATAAACTCAGCTGTACATTCCTAATACAACACTATTTTAAGCTTCATATACATGTTGAGCAAACTATACACATATTGTCTTATAAACGCTGTAGAGTTAAGTTCAAAAAATGAAACATAGCTATACAATGTAAGCATTATATATAGTCAAATTGATTCAAAAAGGAGACACCATATTAGATTCCAGCTACTGCCGATTCCAGCTACTGCCCCACTAGCAAGACCATCCTCTTCTCCACCACCATCCTCCACGCTGCCACTGTTGGGACCAGCTTCCCCGACCATGGAATGTGCACCAATTTGTTGTTGCTTGGGAGGCAGAGGGTGTTTGCTCCTTCCTTGAACCTCTAGATTCACAATAAAGTGCCTCTAAAACTCGTTGATGACCTTCATAATGACCTCTTGATTTGCTCCTTCTAGCTGGCAAGTATGTTCACGTCTTATCAAACTAACAAACTCTGGCAAGGAGATATCGATGTGTAAGGAGACCTACAAGGTAACAAAGAGAAATGTGAGTCATTTGCATGAGTTAGTAAGGGACCTCCTACTCCCTTTAAACTTTTCATCATTCCTTCTTTTCCAATTGTGCCACATTATTTTCATAGTAAGAAGTAACCATAAAAATTTACATTCCTTATTTAGTTTCTTATCAAGCACTAACACATCTTTCCAAATAATTCTATCATTAGCATCCCAATTTTCAATATTGCCACAAAACATTTTCCAAATTTCCTTGGCATACATATAGTCAAATAAAATATGTTTTACAAATTCGGGAGTCCTACAAATATTACACAGATCAATATCATCATAATTAGATTTAAAGGGAATTCTTTGCAGCAAAGCCATCCACCTAAAACAAGCCTTCTTTGGCTCCAAACCGCAATGCCATAATTCAAAAAAGATAGATTGCCACTCTTTATTACTAAGATTTAAATTCGAAGAAACATTGAGGTGAGCAAAAATATAGTTATCAGTGGTTAAGCTTTTATAAATTGTTTTAGCCTTAAGCACAAGGGGGAAAAAATGACATCATTCCAAGCTACATAGAGTTATCATTGGCCAAATCTAGGGTTCTACCAACCACAAGGGGGGAAAATGACATCATTCCAAGCTACAAAGAGGATGGAGTAGGTTCTCAAACTAGTAGCAAGGAGGTCAAATTAAAAAGCCAAATCCACCCAACTTTTGATCTTTCCTCCTGTGAGTATGTTACCAAAGGTTCTAACACCTTTTTGGTTCCACATTTTGGCTAAACAATCTTGCAAAAGAGTAAGGGGCTTGCCCTTGTGAGATGTATTCCACCATAAGGAACTAAAACCATGACACTTAGTATTATTTCCAAGGGTGATGTTGTTGGTTTTGAATTGGCAATTTTTTTTAACTAACTCCCATGCTTTCCATAAGCTTTTAAACACCACTGAGCTAGTAAGGGACATTGGAATTTTCATCATGAGAATGTCACTCAAGGGTAGCATTTTCTAGGATTTTGCATGTTTGGGGACAATTAGTTGGATATTATTCCTCACTAGAATCTTCCAAGGCTCATTTCCAACCAGTGATTTCATGATCTACTTGGTAGCTAGTGTAGTGCCTTGCAGCCTAAGGTCTTTCAACCCAAGCCCACTTGCAAGTTATCCATGCAGTTCACCACTCCCACCTTATAACATTCTTTTTCCTCTTTCCCTTCCCATCCAACCAAAGAAAATTCTTTATTCTTTTCTAAATCTCATTGACCTAGTAGCTACATAAGAACCAAACTGAGGAAAAATAAATGCTATAGGAGGAAAGAATTTTCTAGCAGACCCGTAACCTCACCAAAGGACAAGAATTTCTTATTCCATCCATCTAGATTTTTTTCAATCTTACTTTTGATCCAATTCCACATTTCCTTGAGGTTTGGATCCCATACTAAGGGGATACCAAGGTATCTCACTTGCAGATTGGGACCCCCCCATTGAAAGCTAAAACCTTTAAACCATTGAGGAGGCTTGTCATCCCACCCAAGGGAAATAGACTTAGCATTAGAGATCTTTTCCCTAGAGGCATTACAAAATAAAGTGAACTTCAAAATCAGTGAATCTACATTCTTCTTTTCCAACTCCAAGTAGAGGGTAGTGTCATCTACAAACTAAACATTTAGTAGTTCCCCTCCTTCTGAAAGCTAAATGCCTCTAATCTTGGGAGAAACTGAGCTATCTCTTAGCAGGTAGAACAAGGAATCAAATGCAACCACAAAGAAGGTAGGTGCTAAGGGACAACTTTGCCTAAAAGAACATTCAAGTTTTATTTCTTCAGAGAGAATACCATTTGCATCAACCTGAGCATTGGCATCCTTAAGAAGGGTGTCCACCATTTTACAAAGCTGGTTAGGGAAACCAAACGCTTGAAGGACATTCCTTATAAAATCCCATTCCACCTTGTCATATTATTTATCAAATTCTAGGAGAAGCATTGTGGCTTTTTGGTTGGAGGTCCTGGCCCATTGCATGGCTTTTGAACTTGTGATCAAGTTTTCCAAAATATATCTGCCCTTGATGAATCCTGTTTGAGTGATGTTTACAAACTTAGGTAGGATTAGTCAATCTTCTAGCTAGGACCTTGGCCAAGATTTTGTATGATACATTCAAGAGGGTAATTGGCCTCAGTTCTTGAACAAAGTTTTGTGTCCTCCTTTAGGGAGGAGCCTAATGATTCCTTTATTTATCTCTGGTCCTAGGGAACCCTTTGCAATGGCCTCTTCATAAACCAATAGTAAGTCTTCACTCACCCACTCAGAGAAGGATATATAAAATTCCACAAGGAAGCCATAAATCCCTGGGGACTTTTCATTGTTCATAGAAGAAACGGATTTGTAGATTTCTATTTATGTTTTTTTATCACTTTCTCAACACAGGCAGTGCATAGGTGCACTACCTCTCTTGAAAGGTAGGAATTCACAAGTGAGTTACCAATCACTATCCCAAGGTCTCTCTAGTGTCAGGTCATGACGTGCATAGAATTTCTCAGTTGATGTTTTGGTGTGATTTTTTTCGTAATCATAGGGTGGACTTACGTAGCTAGATGCAAGATGGATCTTAAAATTGAGTTCCTAAGATGGGAAGTTAGAGTGCAGTTTGTTGTAGGTTTGAACAACAATCATAAACTCTTGGTTTATCTTAAGATTTGGCTTTACAGTGTGCAATGAAACTTAGCACAGGTCACTTACTACATAAAAGGAAAAAGGAAGGGATGAGAGGAGGTTCCTAGTTATGAAACTAACTATGAATAGTGATCATGGAGGGTTCTACTATGGACAACTTCCTTAAAATAGAATTTCACTTAACCATAAAACTCACAATATCATGAAACTTGTCCTAGCTTTTGAGGACAGCAAATTTTCTACCATTCATTCATCATAAACATGCATGAACATAAGAAAAAAATTTGGAGCAGTTTTCAATCTAATTTCAGACTAAATTTACAAAACTATCTACTAGCAGTAAACAACAAAAAGTATGGACAAGAAATTCATCAACACAACAAAAATATACACAACCATTGAACAAAATCACTAAATCTATCAGAGCAATCTAAGATCATGAAGAACAAAAAAATTAATCTGTCTCAATCACCTATGGGAGATGAATCATGAAACATGCAAAGAAACTTAAAAATTCACCAAATTCAATGTATTTATATTAAAAATTTTCCATGTCATTACAAAAACTCAAATCTCCTTGAAAATGAGAGGAGACCCCTATTTATAGTGCCCAAAAAGTAGAATGAATGACCAAGATTGATTTGCATTGTGTGGCAAAGATTCACTGCAAACTAGGGTTTCACCTACCCAAAAATATATTACAATTTTAAACTACATTATTTGTCCATTTCCCTATTTTGTCTTCTAGTGGCCACACTATAGCATTTTTTCTTCTTGTTGATTGCCTTTGTTGCAACTATTCTATAAGGATTTCATCATCAATAATAGGGTTCCCTTCTTGCTTCTTCAGAGTGGGATATTCCATGAAATTTAGGATTAATGGCAGGAGCTTATCAACTTCCATAATTTTGGATTGTAGCACTTGGTAACTCCACTGCTTGGACCTATCGATAAGCTTTTTCCAATGTTCATCATATTTGGTAGTGTGGTCTCTAAATTGTTTAGATTGGGGGAGGAATCGGGTAGCAAAACTCATGAAATCTATGGCGATATCGACTGACATTCCATCTTCCATCTTCTTATGGAAATGAGCCTTTACCTTTTCTGGATCAATTTGAGCAATGGGCATATCATATCCTGTCATTAGTTTCAAATAATGAATGCAATCCACCGTAACATTCTTGGCCCAATCAATATCCAGATCCACCTTATAAATTACCTACTCCAATATTTCTTATCGGTGCTCGAAGTCTAGCTTCCACCTATCCACCAGCCAATGATCATCTTCCTTGAATGCAAGCTCCTTTTCCCAAGTTTTCTTTGGAAGTTTAAGGATGGGCTCAATTTTGGGGTAAGTAGACCCATACATTTTTGGGAAGTCAACACAGAAATTCCATATGCCCTAAAGAGACTTTTACACCTCCAAGAACTTGTTTTTGTCCTAATGACATGATTGATGCCCATGTTTCAAACACATCAGACCTGCCAGAACCATTTTTTGATTTTTTTAGCCAAGTTCTTCCTTTTCACAAGCTTGTCAATTTTCCCTTTGGACAATAGCTGTGGAGGAGTCGAGGATGTGGTAGGAAGCTCTTTTGTTGATGACCATTGTTGAATGTAGGTTGTCAAATCAGTTGCCTACACCTTAAGTTCTTCCTTGGAAACCTTATCATGTTGTATCAAGTGTACCACCATGGCAATGGACTCCTGAAGGTTATCTACCTTTTTCTCCCTGGTGGCTACCCCCAAGTCGATGGTGGAAACATTGTAGCTTATCCCTTCTTTTCACACCACCAACATGGCTACCTACACCGTTTAGGATCTAGAGGCATCCATTGTCACCCTTGACCTAAATTTTGGCTTCTTCTCCTTTTTGGTGCTAATCTAAGCTTGAACCAAGATGGCCTCTAATCTTACTCTTGGATCCCTTGGAGTAGGAGCTTTTTTCTCTATTTGGTTTTCTAGTCACTTGGGCATCTAAGGCTTTTCCTCGAGTGATGCACCATCACCTTCTTCCTCATGCTTCCTGATTTCAATCTCTTTATCTTAAGAAGATTCTTTCTTTTTCCTTGTATCTTCCTCCTCCTCATCGAAGTCCCGAATGAACACCGTATGTTTGATAGGGGACTTACTGGGCAGGCGTTCCTTGGGGTTGTCTTCCCCTTTAGTATCCTTTTCTTCATTTTCTTCTTATGATGCCCATGTTCCTCAGGTTGCTCTATTTCAGGGCTCTTGTGGGTTTCAGCCTCCTCATCAGGCTTATCTTCTTCTTTACTTTCACTTTCCTTGTGTTGGGGTGGCACATCTTTATGTTCTTTCTTTTCTTGCTCATCCTACCCTTTTGAGAGAGGCATCTCTTCACTATGTTTGGGGCCTTCTTCTTGCTTCCCTACTGGAAGTTCAGTTTCTCCTTCTATTTTATTACTATACTCCTTTTCTTCTTCAGGAAGTGGACTTTATATTTCCTCTCTGACATCTTTTAATTATCAGGCTAGTTCTTCTTCTAAATCTTCATTGAAGGTTTCTACGATATATTTAGTGTCGACATCTTCTTCTTCGTCACCCACAAAGGATCATGTTTCTTCTCCCTCATAGACTACCTCATCAATTTTCAAGTGTTGGTGCTTGGGGTATTCATGGTAGTCATCAGCTTCTTCTTCCAGTGCCTTTTTTGCTTCCCTCTCTTGCCTCTCCAAATCCTTAGATATTTCCAATGTGGCCTTCATCGCTGGTAGTTTAGTTAGAGGAGTAGAGGTAGGAACGCTGGCAAGAACTTGTGCCAAGGTAGCTTGGATAGCTAGTGTAGACATGCAAAATTAACATTCTACATTTGATTACGTTCATTCATTAACTAAACTAGATTTCACATTAGGTCCATTCATTGATTCATCAGATTCACCTTCATTCATTTATCAGGTAATTTCATTAATTCCCATCTCCTAAGGTTATTCATTCAAAATTAAATAAAACATTATCATCAACCTTTTAATAAATGAAACATCCATTTAAATCAAATCCAAAATCATATTCCATCATTTTCTGATTTAAATAAATCAAATATCAAAGTCCTAAAAGTAAACTCACCTAATCATCATTAAACTAACATAATCATCATTTATTTAATCTAACCATGATTAAATACAAATCTCACCCACTTGCATTCTCTAGATATCTCCACTTGCACAAATAAATCAATTTTATTGATTTATTAGAAACCCTTATTTTCCCTCAACATGACAAGTTGATTTGACCCTCCAACATTGCATTTATTTCTATTTTTCTTGTCCCCCTCTCTAAATTTATTGCAAAATTTGAATTCAAATTCTCCCTCTCATGGGAACTCTTCCCAAATTTTTCACATCCATTGGCCTATCATCACTTGACAAGTGGCCTATTCTCATTGGTGGATCTTTAGTCCCACATTCACCCTCTTGGCCAATCTCTCATCAAGAAAATCTATAAAAGAAGGCCTTCATTCTCATTCATGGATCCACAACTTTTATGCAAGGTTACTCTCTTGATTTGAGAACTCATCTTGCTCATCATCTCCATTTGCATTTCATCAGTTTGGATTCTTAGCAAGGGTTGGGAAAGGGTCACTAGCACATGTCACACCAATCCACTATGGAATAGGTAACTTGTTGCTTTCATAATGCTTTTTAGTTTTCTTTCATTTCTTTGTTGCATTCTTGAATCACTTGCAAGGTATTTCATAGGAGTTATTCTGATAGATTTGTAAAATACTAACCCATGTTTGAGATGTTAGTATTTGTAGATTTAAAAAGATGCTCACAGTTTGGCGCTAGAAGGAGGGTATGAAATTGGTTTAAAACTCTTTTCTAATTTGGGAATCAGTCGATGCTTAGTATCAAGCTCATAGTTTAAATTTTGAAAATTCCATAAATCTTGATATTGCTCATCAATAGCTTGTTTAATAATGATTTGCATACATCTGCTTGCATTATAATTGGTGCCAAAATGTTTTTTTACAAACCTTTTCCTGAGTTCATTACAATTTTCTGAGAGTTTCTTCCTCAATATTCAAGATTTGCACATTTGCTAAATGATATACTGTTTGTCTTCGAAGCTGTCTTGTTGCCTTTAAAGTTGACATACAATCATTAACTTCCTTTGCTATATTCCTTGCTTTTTTAAGCCCCCGAGAGCTCAAATCTGGAATGTCAATTTATAACATTGTAATCTATTTCAAATCTACATGCATATTGGTTGGCAATGGACTCATTGATTTGATGTGAGAACACCTATTGAGGCTTCTTTATTCATACTGGTTGCAGTCTGTTCCAAAACGCCTCCTTACTGCCTGATGGTCGGTCTTTTATGAAACTACATATGGTTTTAGGTGCACATAGAATGTCAAGCATTTACCTCTACTCACCCCTATCCGCAATACCAGATAATATATTTAATATTTTGACTGTTGAGTTTTGATATTGCACTCAACCATGATAAATACCTAGCGCAGGTAGTAAGGGCACTCGAGAAGTTTGAAATTTAGCAGTATACCCACTAGTTTCATTCGCCTAGTACTTACCTTATGTGAGACATCTTTTGGCATGATTTATAAATAGTCCACGAGCCTTGTCTATGTGACCACATCTTGCGTACATGTTTGCCAAAGCAATGTAATTTGGTTATTTGACACCACCGTCACTCATTACTATTGCTCTACTCTGTTTCAAGCACCCATTCTGGGATAGGCAGGTGGAACGTGGGAAGCAGGGTGGAGTTAAGATGTACGCCTGTCAGTTGTATTTGCTTAAAATTTTCTAAAGCCTTTTCAAATCCATTTTGTGCAAACTTTACAATCATTACATTGCATCGATGACATCTGATTTGAAAACTCCTGACAAAGTGGCTATTCATGTTTAGAAATTTGTGTTCTCTTTGGTGATTGCTGGCTTCACACCTACTATTTTCATTTAATATTTGTGTTCTCTTTCGTGATTGTTGTATAATGTTATGGAGAAATAAATGCTATACAGACCAACAAAGATCTTTTTTCTTTCATTTTTTGCAAGGATCAAGATAGGAAGGCAGGGGCAGCGTATTTAAGAGGAGAAGGAGCGACACAATTACTTTCTCTTGACTTTTGGGCACATCTTTTATACTTGTTAAATGTATTTGCTTGAAAGTTGGACCTTTTCATAAGGATTCCCTCAAATTTGCATTAATGTGTTGACCTTCACCTTTGATTTGATGTTTTGAATTTTTTTTTTTTGAAAAATCTTTAGTCTTACAATGAAGAATGCCATTTCTTGTGCTCCTTTCAAAAAGCAAATTTAACACTATATTTGCATTAAATTTTTTGATTTTTTGCATTAAGAGAAACTTTGATCTTTATTTTTAAAACAAAGTGTTTTGTTCTTGGTTAATATTTTCTTTAAAAATTTGGTGGAAATCAGGATTCTTATGAATTATTCATCCATTAGTTAAAAAAAAAAAAACCATTACTATTTTTTCATTTAAAATCATTTTATGGTTTAAAGTAAAGGTTTAAAATGATAACTTTATTTTTGTGTCCTTTTCTCTTATAGGTACAAGGATAATGAAAAGGAAAAGCGAAGCAGGGAGGTACAAAAGCAAACAACGAATAACAAAGGTATAAACAAGGAAAGCGAAGGTGAAGCAAAGAGAGAAAACGAAAGGAGGAGGAATAATGATGATGGCTTGAGAAGCTTTAAAGTGTTATTTAACACTTTAGTGTTTATTTTTTCAATGATTCTTTACAAAATTGTTACCTTTTCGCTCCTAGGACACTAATTTTTGTTTGGGTCTAAAAAGAACAATTTGATTTTTTCCATTCACAAAAGGTTAAAATTCAAGCTTAGACACTTACTAGATTTCATTTTGGGCTAAAAATTGGACAAGCAATCTTCATATTTCATCTTGGTGCTTAAAATGAACTCACAATTTCTTTGAAAGGATAAAATGAATGTGTGTTTTCTTTGTTTTGTGGTTACTTACTTAAACTAAAGTCATTGAAAAGGACATATGCGCTTCTCTCGCGCTTCCAAGCAATCTTGAGAATCAAAAGGCCTTTTTGGTGATTTTGGCGTAAGATAAAGTGATCACCTCCACACTTTGATTTTGGCTTAAAATTGAACAACATATTGTGTGAGTGTGATTAAACATACGGCATGTGTTCTCCCTTTGTTTCTAAACAAAGGTTGATCGAACTATGAGTGCATTTTTTCGCTATTGTCTATCCTAGAGGGCCTGCCTTGGGGAAAAAGTACTCACCCAAGGGAACAACTCAACCAGTAACACTCTAAAGCCAAGAGTATTTCCAACAGGGATATAAATGTGGGTATTGGTTAAACGCCAGTATCACACAGTTGGCTCCGACAAGATGGATTTGAAAGGGGACTTTTGTCGTATGGGTCAATCTCCATGAATGGAAAGTCCTTACTAGAAACCATGTACTAGAATTTGTCAAAATCCTTGATCTATTTTTTGGTGCAAGAACGGTCATTTTGAAGCCACCCCATACTTTTATGATCTTTAGTAGAAATGGAAAACATGCCATGGGAGTTTCATGGGTGTTGATGCTTGGCTGCCCCGTTTAAGTGAGTGTCGTGGAGGGGAGCTAGTGGGGTCAAGCATCTAAACATTCACTAAAGATAAGCGTAGCTAGACTTGTCCAAGTGGGGATTCAACAAATATTGTCTTACACATCCATAGGGTTTGTACTTGTCTTGGTTTGAAAACACAGTGTTGTATTCAAAAACATTTGCAAACAAACACTTAACAATATCATTCAAAATTTCAAACCCTTTTGGAGATAAATGCCATTGACTCAATCCATATGTTATTGCTTTCCCTTGGGATTCACATCCTTAGAGGTTTCTAAACATTGGATTATATCTCAATTTATCTCCTTAAGTAAACAATAGGAAACCCTTGCCTTAAGTTCATTAAATTTCCACATAACATATCTTGTGGGGTTTGAAGAAATTAAGACATTGGACATCTTAGTTTGAAAACTTATCAAAGAAAGTGTTTTTGGTAAAATAAATCCATTAAGAAAAAGCTAAGAAAAATGAATATTCATGTGTGATTAGAGTCTCACAAATCCCAAAGCAAAAATCATTGGAAATCTAAAAATGAATGCTCAAATGAAATCATTTCTTGGTTACAAAGGTCTTTTGGAAGCATTTGCATGCTCTTCAATACCAAGGTCTAGGAAAACAAAGTGTCTTTTTAGGTTCACCTAAGGATCAAAACAAATCAAACCTCTTTCATCCATCTTTCAAAACGTCAAATCCATCTCACAAATCATCTTTTGGAAAATCTTGAAATTATCCTTGATACTAGGCTTTGTGGAAAAAAATCAAAATCATCCAAAAACATTGTGACCAAGTCCTTGAAAACATTTATCAAAACACCTTTGGCTAGGCATGTTTAGATGTATCCTTTTGTATATACTTAGTCAAAGTTATCAAAATCATCTTGTCTAACTTAGTGTACGTGGATGAATCCTTCTTCATATACTTAGTGAAACTATCATTTTATTTGGATAGGTGTGGGTAGATGCATCCTTCTCCTCACACATATCCAAAATCATCATCCTTTGAACAAAACTATCCCTTAGATCATTATCAAACATCTTAAGGTCCTTTTGTTCAAAATCAAAACAAAATCAAAATCAAACTCAAGGACAAAATCCAAAATCCAAAATCCAATCAAATTCAAGTCCTAAAGCCTAGTGTCTTATTCAAGACTTATCAAAAGCCAAAAAATTCATATCATTCATCATCATATCATCACCTTTGATCCCCAAAAAGTGTCCTAAAAATTTCCACTTTGGGGCACAAAATAAAAAATCAATCCAAAGAATTCAAGAGATTCATCTCCCATTCTTAAAGATTGATCCTTGTTTTATGGTTCTCACTAGATCTCAATACAAGAAGAGTATGAAAGATAACAAAGAAACACCTTCTTCAAGTGATCTTAGCCAAACCAACAAAGAAATGAATCTAGTAGAATCAAGCAATCCATTGACCCTCTCATCATCACAAAATCTGCAAGAAGAAAACCAAGGAGAGGACCCTACTTTTGGAATGTCTCGTGAGGAAATGACATAAATGCTCCAAAATCTGGATAATCATCGAATCATCAACGTCATGATGAGACTCAACCCTTCGTTATACATGCTTGAATTAGCAAAACAAGGGGCCAAGTTTCCTTCAAATTTTGATGTGTGTACCATAGTGGATGCATTATTTCCACCAATCTCATCCACCCCTATCACACCCATCATATCTCAACCACCTGTCATCACATCCAACACGATTCCAAATCCACCACCACTACCACTAAAACCAAACTTAGCAAGACAATATGACATTGCGCTAAAGGCTCACCAAGCCTACCAAAGGGCTATCCGACAATATCTAGCCACACAACAAGCAAGAAAAGCTCAACAAGCCTCTCAAGATACCCAACAAACAACAACTGTTGAGAACAAGGATCAAGATCAATCCATCATTGAGCACCTTGCAGCTATGTCTACTCCATCCAATGATCAAAATGACATATGTCAAGAGTCACTTTTGAATCACAATCAAAATCCACCAACAAAACTCGACAATGAGCCAATTCTAGAAATATCAACATCACTTGACTCTATGATAAAAGACATTCACAATCTCTCCACCACAATTGTCCAAAACAATGATCGAAACCTCTCCATCGACGAGCACATTCAGGATGTATCTACATAATCTGATGATCAACTCACCATACATCAAGAGCTAGTTTTTAGTGATCTATTTCAAGGAGTGTTAGGATTATTTGATCCTATTGACATAATGCATGAACCATCAACCAATGATCATGTTGAAAATGTCTCTACATCGCCTTATGAGTTAGAGGACATCTCTCAAGAATTCATTTTGAAGCAAGGTCAAAATCTTCCACTAAGGTCTAGCAATGGTCCTTTCCAAGACATGTTGACTTCTTTTGACCTCATGGTTACCGATATTGAAGGAACCTTGAACTTGACACTGGAGGATATTGAACCACTTACCATGCCTAATGTCGACATCCAAGAATCCTTTGTAAGAAATCCATCCTTTGAAGCTGCCCCATGTCAAGAACTTGATCCAAGGCATGTCAAAAGCAGTCCCAAAATAATTCAAGATCAATAATTTGTATCTTCAAGCTACTATAATGATCTAATGGACACTCTCCTATCTATGCAAGATGATTATATCCATGTAGCACTTATTCCTCCATCTACCCATGAGATGCCTTCTACGGATGGACACATAGATGATCTTCATCTAGAGCAAGATTTTGTTGCACAAAAAGAACAAATTCTTAACTCCTATAGTCAAAATGAGTTATCAACATCAGGATCAGATATATCCCAAATTCAGAATAAGGACAACAACGATGAGGATATCAAACATTATCCACTCAAGGAAACAAGTCAGATAGAACATCCAGAGTTAGCGGACTAGCAAATTGAAATGTCACCTATGGTGGTCATTTATCAGAGAATGCATTTTAAACAAGACATCTCAAAATAGGCAGAATCAAGGCATGAAGGTACGACTTCCACCATACTGGGGGCAACTTTGTCTCAAGAAAAGGTCAACATAGGGAGCATGAAGAATCCGTATGATGAAAATGATGTCAATACTACAACTAGCCATGCCATGAATCATCATCCACCCATCACCCCATCCATGAATTGGGACCAACACCAAAAGAAAGAATTGAATCAAAGTACAAAGAATGTTATCAAAGAAAAAGAAGCTAAGAAGCATAATGGACAAATCAAATACAAATGGATACCAAAGAATACAAAGAAAGACCATCCCTATCAAACTCCATCAGTCAAAGAAACTATGGGGCAAAATAAAAAAGGGAAAAGTATCCATCAAGGATGTTGACAAAAGAAAAAGAAGGCTTTTCAAGCAACGTACAAACTGTATCAAGTAGTTGGTCCTAATTCCACCTACACTTTCGTATCCACCCATCATTGCTCATCGTCCCAAGTTTGGAGAGTCAAAGGTTCCAAACTGTCAACTAATCCATCTCTTATCCCTAAACACATTCCATCCACACCTCCACGCATAATATCCAATTCTTACATTGACCGTGTATTGGCAACAACCCTTCATCATAAGGATTAAGTGGGAATTCTATCGCGATGTATGCACCAAGACAAAGTCAACTCTGGTATCGATGAAGTAGATCAAGAATCTCAAAAGTTGCATTCAAGTGCACATATCTTAGCAAAGCAACTTCTTCAAACAGGATATCAATGGCACATTATGAGAGGGGCATCTACATCATCAATTCCTTTTGATTCAACATGAGCTTAAAAGCTTTTAGGAAAAACCAAAAAAATTCAAAAAAACAAAAAATCCAAAAAATCAGAAAAAGGATTAAAAATAGTAAAGAGAAAAAAATCATCCTCTAGTGAAAACCACATGGGCGGCACTTTGGGAAAGACCATGATGAAAACCTGGCAAACAGGTGTCATGTGTGGAATCGAGCATCTATGTGCACCAGTTTAGGTGAAAGCATCTCATCCCATCAATAATAAATCCAACATTCCATCCATCCATCCATAATAAATCCACTCATCCATGAGCCATTTATCCAAATCCATTTTCATCCATCTGCATCCATGGTCCAAGTTATCTTGATCATGAAAAATTTTGGTGCACACTTTACGCTTGCTTATGGTAAAACATCTTGACATGGGCCATTTTCATTGATCCTATCCTATGTAGCATTATCTGAGCCATGAACATTATCCAATGAGCACCCTTTATCTACACACCTTATCTTATCACAAGATAATCCATATCCATCCATCCATACACTTATCTGAGCATCCACACATGACATTCCATACATTGCTAGACATTGGGGGCAGATATTTACATCTTGCTTCAGGAATAAATCTTGATCTATATTCTCCAGCTTATGTGGTGATCTGAACATTGGTAAACAAGAGACTGAATCGTTCCACCACTTGTGAGCAATAATCCAAATCACTAGCCCATGGCATATTTTTATGAACAAACATTCCTTATCACACTTCATCTTTCATTAAACATCAATCCAAAAAATCACTATCAGTTGCTTCTAATTTGTACATCAAACGTCACATCAAATCATTCAAACAAATTTGGTTCCAAATCAAGCTTCATCAATCCATCATCATCTTGGGATATCCTTCCTGATCATTGTGTTTCTTAACACTATCCTTGCATTGTTGTGCATCCTCAACAATTTTATCATCATCAATCCCATCAACATCCCAATCCTTGTGTTGCATAACAATATCATTGTATTGTTGTGTATCCTTAACAATGTTATCATCATCATCAATCCATCGATCCGATCAATCAACCTTAGCTTGGTCTTCAACAAAAATTATAAATAGAGCATTGATATCATCACACATGTCCATATCCAAATTGCCAAAATCATGCAAAAATCAAAAAACATTAGAAAATCAGAAAATCCAAAAACATCAGAAAAATCAAAAAATCCAAAAAACATCAGAAAACCAAAAATCCAAAAACATCAGAAAATCAGAAAATCCAAAAACATCAAAACATTAGAAAATCCAAAAACATCAAAACATTAGAAAAGCCAAAAACATCAAAACATCAGAAAATCCAAAAACATTCAAAACATATCGAAATCCAAAAATAGTTCAAAAAGTTATTCAAAAAGCCAAAAACAAGGGACTCATCTTGTTGAACTACATCGTCTCTGAGCTGGAGCGTAGGCAAGGTTGATCTTTGATAATCCCCCAAGACATTTAGGCCAGTCCTATAGGAGTCTGTCATAATAAACTGACATCACATGATGTATATCATCATCTGTAAATTGGTCAAGTCATCAGTTGAACTACCTGGTCTCTGCGTGTATAACGTAGGCAAGGCTAATCTATCAATCAGCCCCCAAGGCCCTAGGATAGGTCTTTAGGTTAGTATCTTGGTCAAAATTCTAGAAAATCCCAAAAACATTGGAAAACTAAAAATAAAAACATTTGTAAAACTTTGAAAAATACCAAAAGCAGCCTCAAAACATCTCAAAAATGTCAAAAACATCCAAATAGTTGAAAAAAATCCATCCGCCTCATCTCGCTTGCACTTGCAATAAACACCATTCATAATAAACTGATCGTCATCCTCAACCTTTGGTGAAAAAGTTAGAAACAAGTCTAGTAGGTTAAAAGTAAATCTCAAAAGCATCAAGCCTCAAGTCTAAGTTAGTACGTAAACAAGTTGGTCAAGTATTTGTGTCGATAGTCCATCATCCAAACAGTCCCATATCAATCATCTAATAACATCATGTCCTAGGATGAATCCTTCCTACAAGGGGCATTATTTATCAGAAAGAACATTTTGGATAAATGAAATGACGTGCCGCCATCCACTAACATGTCCTAGGATGTATCCTTCCTACAATGGGCATTATCTTTTGGCAATAAGTTTCAGTTCTTATCCTTAAAAACACATTCCCTTTTGGTTAGCGGTAATGAAGAACATCAACTTGTTTGTGTGCTTTATCTTTATCTTTTGACTTATCTTATTGCGTTCAATCCAAGGACCTCTCGATGATATCCAAACGAAGGATTTAGAGAGATAGGAATGGGGCAATGATCATTATTCTTTTGTCTATTGTGCTTGTTGGATGTTCTTGTAAAATAACCTGGTGAATGCTTTCTTTGTTAGATATGTATAGAGGATGTTTTGGATGGCTTGTTGACTATTGCATTTATTGGTTATGCCTCTTCGTGTTTTGGTCCGAGATGTTTCAAACTTCTAAAGTGCATCCTAGCAAGGTTTCTATATGTTAGCTGTGAACAGGAATACTCCTATCTATTTGTCGAGTCAAAGTTCATCACACTAAGTACAACGCCATCCTAGTCCTTCATACCTTGATGCATCGTACTTAGGCATTTTATCAAACATAAAGTAAGTGACCCTTTTAAAATCCCAATCCTTGATAAGCAAATAATCCATTTCTCATCACCATTTCTCATCATCATCTCTCATAATGTTGGCTTGTTGATCCTTTTGTCATAATCTAATTTCTTCATTTTCCACACTAACATCATAGCATAAATAGTTAATTATCATCACCAATACATCCTTCATGCATCCATTATGCATTCATCTTGCATCCATAAATCATCAGTATTTTGCATATCATCTCACATGCATAATCATCATCATAATATAGATCTGTTAGTCTAAGCATCTCATAAATCATCCATTGCATAATCACAGCATATCACATCGTCAATCTCATCCATCTCATATCGTATCATTTGTTATTCTAAACATCTTAAAACCATCTCATTTGCATCATCGTCCATAACCACCCATTTTGAACCTCTTTATTGCGAGATCGACCCTCAAATTGAATCTTTTCGCTCGATCTCTCGAGGGGGCAATGCACCACTGTACTTCTTTCCATTGGGGCATCCGAAAAATCAGAAATTTTTTGAATTTTGATCACATAAATTTATTCTTTGAACCAATGCAACAAGTACATTGCTTCAAAGAGGGGAAAAATGTAGACATGCAAAATTAACATTCTACATTTGATTACGTTCATTCATTAACTAAACTAGATTTCACATTAGGTCCATTCATTGATTCATCAGATTCACCTTCATTCATTTATCAGGTAATTTCATTAATTCCCATCTCCTAAGGTTATTCATTCAAAATTAAATAAAACATTATCATCAACCTTTTAATAAATGAAACATCCATTTAAATCAAATCCAAAATCATATTCCATCATTTTCTGATTTAAATAAATCAAATATCAAAGTCCTAAAAGTAAACTCACCTAATCATCATTAAACTAACATAATCATCATTTATTTAATCTAACCATGATTAAATACAAATCTCACCCACTTGCATTCTCTAGATATCTCCACTTGCACAAATAAATCAATTTTATTGATTTATTAGAAACCCTTATTTTCCCTCAACATGACAAGTTGATTTGACCCTCCAACATTGCATTTATTTCTGTTTTTCTTGTCCCCCTCTCTAAATTTATTGCAAAATTTGAATTCAAATTCTCCCTCTCATGGGAACTCTTCCCAAATTTTTCACATCCATTGGCCTATCATCACTTGACAAGTGGCCTATTCTCATTGGTGGATCTATAGTCCCACATTCACCCTCTTGGCCAATCTCTCATCAAGAAAATCTATAAAAGAAGGCCTTCATTCTCATTCATGGATCCAAAAAATTTATGCAAGGTTACTCTCTTGATTTGTGAACTCATCGTGCTCATCATCTCCATTTTCATTTCATCATTTTGGCTTCTTAGCAAGGGTAGGGAAAGGGTCACTAGCACATGTCACACCAATCCATTATGGAATAGGTAACTTGTTGTTGCTTTCATAATGATTTTTAGTTTTTTTTCATTTCTTTATTGCATTCTTGAAGCACTTGCAAGGTATTTCATAGGAGTTATTTTGATAGATTTGTAAAATACTAACCCATGTTTGAGATGTTAGTATTTGCAGATTTAAAAAGATTCTAGCGCCAAACTGTGAGCATCTTTTTAAATCTGCAAATACTAACATGTCAAACATAGGTTAGTAATTTACAAATCTATCAAAATAACTCCTATGAAATACCTTGTAAGTGCTTCAAGAATGCAACAAAGAAATGAAAGAAAACTAAAAAGCATTATGAAAGCAACAACAAGTTACCTATTCGATAGTGGATTGGTGTGGCATGTGCTAGTGACCCCTTCCCAACCCTTGCTAAGAAGCCAAAATGATGAAATGCAAATGGAGATGATGAGCAAGATGAGTTCTCAAATCAAGAGAGTAACCTTGCATAAAAGTTGTGGATCCATGAATGAGAATGAAGGCCTTCTTTTATAGATTTTCTTGATGAGAGATTGGCCAAGAGGGTGAATGTGGGACTAAAGATCCACCAATGAGAATAGGCCACTTGTCAAGTGATGATAGGCCAATGGATATGCAAAATTTGGGAAGAGTTCCCATGAGAGGGAGAATTTGAATTCAAATTTTGCAATAAATTTAGAGAGGGGGACAAAAAAAATAGCAATAAATGCAATGTTGGAGGGACAAATGAACTTGTCATGTTGAGGGAAAATGAGGTTTTTTAATAAATCAATAAAATTGATTTATTTGTGCAAGTGGAGATATCTAGAGAATGCAAGTGGGTGAGATTAGTATTTAATCATGGTTAGATTAAATAAACGATGCTTATGTTAGTTTAATGATGATTAGGTGAGTTGAATTTTAGGACTTTGATATTTTATTTATTTAAATCGGAAAATGATGGAATATGATTTTGGATTTGATTTAAATGGATGTTTGATTTATTAAAAGGTTGATGATAATGTTTTATTTAATTTTGAATGAATGACCTTAGGAGATGGGAATTAATGAAATTACTTGATAAATGAATGAAGGTGAATCTGATTAATCGATGAATGGACCTAATGCAAAATCTAGTTTAGTTAATGAATGAACCTAATCAAATGCAGAATGTTAATTTTGCATGTCTACATTTTTCCCCTCTTTGAAGCAATGTACTTGTGTTGGTTCAAAGAATAACTTGCTGCGATCAAAATTCAAAAAAAATCTGATTTTTCAGATGCCCCAATGGAAAGAAGTACAATGGTATAGCTAGATTCATCAATGCTTTAGAAATCTCTGAAGGAGCATTTTGCATGTCTCACAAGAACACCTCTAGTAGTGAAAGTGCAAGCATAGGTATTGTTGTTGTTGTCAATGAGAGAGATGTAGTCAAGGAAATGGAAGCGGAGGAGAGTGGAGAAGTGGTGGTAGAAGAATATTTGATCATTACAACCTTCCCATCATGTGGAGAAGAGGCAAGATGGAGTAAGATATCCACTATGGGAAAAGAAGTTGCAACTATTTCCAGGGAGGCTGATGGAGGGGCAACAGTGGTGGAGGTGGTAGGTGGAGATTTTGGTTGCTCAGCCTCCATTTCCCTTCCCTCATGGAGTGGATATTCTTGAATAACATGGATCTCTCTGAGACTTCCTAATCTCTTCTGCTTCTTAGAAGGTTCTCCCTCCAAGGATTTTCTTACGTATACTTTGGGATTGGGTTGTTGTTCCATAGTCTCTTTTCTTTTTCTTGTTCTAGGGGATGGAGGAGATTAAGAGACCTCACTTGATGGGGCAACATTTTTCCCACTATATGTTTCACTTGGCTCATTCCTTAGTCCCTCATAAGTGAAAATGACTCCTTGCTCCTTCAATTGGGAAACTTTCCCGTCAACCTATTCTTTTGTTCGAGCCTCAATGGGCTTGGTTAGAATGTTGAGGTCATCAACCGCTTGCTAGTCCCAATCAAGTTGTGGTAGTGGAATTTTAGCAGTTGCATTGAATTGGGGATCTATGAACATACTATCTTCCTCTTCCACCTGGTCAGGCACAGGGAATAGGTTGACCCTCTTTACAAAGTATGTGATCATCTACATATAGTGCCTCATATGCACTTCCTTATCATTTGTGAAATTAGCCCAAAATTCTTCAACGCTATGCAGATGTGCATATTTGAGTCCATGACCCTTCTTGATATGGCTGTAGGGATCCATCTGTGGTCAAGAAGTGTGGAATCTTAATTAATACTCTACTAGTTCCTTCTCTAAATTATCGACACACTACGAGGTATGCAGTTCATATAGCCCTTGCCTAAAGGATTGGGGATAAGGAATCACTGCCTTATGTTTGCCACTCAAAAGGGTATGTACATACCACATGTGCCGAGAGAGCTCCAATAGTATTATTGAGTTATTAGGTTACTAGGGCAACTTATTTTTCTGAGAAGCCTTCTACATGAATATGTGAACTTTGGGTATAGGATGAACAGAGAGGAATACTACTTTAGAAATGCATTGGCATTGTGGGAGACTCTCCTCTCGAAGTCACCCTCGATTACTCTAATTTTATGACCTATGAAAGCATCATTGACCCTGTAGTATTCCTTCTTGAAATTTTTGAATTGTAGCTAAGGGTACTTGTCATAGACTTTTAGCTCTCTACCCAGTTCTTCATCTAGAGCTCTAAATAAGCCACTGTATTGCCTTCATTCATCCAATGAATAGACCAAGTAGGACATCATGTAGAATTTGGAGGTATTTTCAACAACCATAAACTATTCAAGGAAGCAGTCATTGATTAACCCACCCTAGTAAAATGAAGTGTCCTATCCACAGAGAATCTCTTCAATGAAGTAGACCATCCATTCTTGAAAGTAAGCAGCAGTAGGAAGGCCCATTACTCTACTTAACAATGTTACCAAATCATGGTAATCTTCATAAAAATCACTTTGAAATAGCCATTGGGGAACTTTTGCAGCACTGCCCCTCTTCTCCTTGATTCAATAGTGATTGATGAGCTTTTTACACTTGAGGGGGTTCTTGTCCCACATTGCCTTGAATTCCTTGATGGTTGGTAATTCCATCTACCCGAAGGTAGGGATATGAAAAGTCTTTGTTATTTCCTTGGAAAACATGTCACTAAAAACATTCCCATCCTTGTCCATTATTGTTCTAGTTTCTAGCCGGTATGCCTCCTTGGAAGTCATTACTAGTTCTAGGGTGACAAGAGCAGGAGGGAAGCCTATAGCTTTGGCTATTCCACTTCCTCTGATTAATATTGCATTCTTTGTTTTAGGGTTTATCCTAACCCTTTGCGTGAATTCGTCAATGTCTGTATGCCCTATGTTGGTGTTCGTGACCTCTTTCCATGTTGTGGAGACCTTAGATTATAATGGTTCCCCTTGGAACTGGTATTTCATTTAGTCTTTGTCTTCCTTTCCATGGGGAGCTTTGCTTCTTTTCTTCCCTTTTTCTTTCTCCGCTATTGACCCCAAAGGTCCTACACCTAATTTTATATATATTCTACAAACAAAGGAGAGGTGAGTAAAACCAAGTACGAAAACATGAAATGTTAGCCAAATCCCTACAAATGGAGTTAAATTGGAGAATACACCATTCAAGAAATCTAACATTTAATCCAAATTGTTGTTAGTAGTTCACAGGAGGGAATTTGGATGGTTTGGGCCCCATAGGTTAGAATTCCCTATCAAGATGGTTGTTTTGAAGGTAAAATAGTGCAAAGCAGCCCACAAGGTTTCATCCGCCCTAAGACTTTGTCAAATTGTTGAGTCCACAATGGAGAATAGGTCATTTTGGCATGTGGGTTAGAGTTTGTTTCTGAATTAGGAGGCATTTGGTTCATCATTTGGGTGATCAGAACCTGGATGGAGCTTCATCGTTTGAGGTTAGCCATTTGGAACAACTCTAGTGAGATGGAATTTCGGGGGCAGAGTTTTACCAAGTAGGACCCGCTAGCTCAGATGGCAATCGACAACAAAAAAATCTTAGTATCTTAAGCATTTGGGTCAGAGGAGGCGGATAGCCACTTGATAATTGTCATTTGAAATGGTGAATAGAGGGTGAAAGCCAGATGGGGGAAACTTGAAGGACCATACCCGGTGTAGGAATTTGGGTCCATGTTTATTTTGCTTTATCTTATTGGAGTTTATCGACAAAGGATTGGACCTTGGAGGCTCAAAAGAAGCATGCAATTTTCTCTTTGGCAATGGCCAAGATGGGACGAAGTCCCAATGATGGAAGTCTAACAGGTATGACCTGTTGAACACTTGGGCACTTGCAATCTATCATTTTACTCACATGGTTGCAAGATGAACGGGGTCGGGAAGTTGGAAAGCAGCCGCTTAAAAGTGATGAGAAATGACAATGTCACGACGGTGGTCTATGAACGGAAGTTCATGGACTAGGACACGAAGGGAATTTAGAGTGTAGTAGTTTCAACTTCAACATCACACATCGAATGGATGAGTAGAGCCCGAAGGCCAGATGGATGAAGCCATACTACCACATAAAAGGGAAAACGATGGACATTGTCCCAGGGATGTAATCCCATAGGAAAGGACCTGGGTGATGTAAAGGACTCTATTTCATTTTAGTTTGAAAGATTGATATTCAAATGGTGAGAGACAAAAGTCTCCCTTCCATGGCGAGATCATGAGGTGGGTTCGCTACTCAAAAATTTGTTTCGCTTTGTATGCAGGTGACAACATTGGGAGGCGGGAGGTCCGAGGGTCATAAATTCCCCGATGAAAGAATGGAACCAAGGGAGTGATGATCTACACTCATATATCAGGTGATTTCGAATGGTTTTCAAGTTTTCCACCACATGGTTTTTGTGTGCAAGGCTCTTCTATATCTAGTTTACATGTTTTTCATTCTTTTAACTCATTTCTCTTGCACAAAATCAAAGAAAAAAACAATAGGAGGGTGGAAGGCCAACTTATTGCTAGAACTCAGTGAAGGAAGACGATGAAACCACCAAAAAATGAAAAGTACCAACAATGGGAAGCTTTAGGCTCAGAGGTGGAGTGTGGTGATTGCTTTGGATCACTTTGATTTGCTTTGGCTATGCTTGCATTTGAAAATGATAGGTCAAATTGGCCTATTTATAGAATTTTATGGCATTAAATGTCATCAATAAATGAGCGCACAACGGCCAAAATTTGGTGATTTTGAGATTTGAAAAAAGCTATGATAGGTCCAGAACCTAGAGGTCAGAAGGTCGTGAGCTGATAGTCGTTTGAAGCATTTTCCATAAAACCACTAGCAAAGAGGATCCCAAGGTCCGACGGGCGGAACTCTAGTGGAGACAGTTGTTTGGGAAAGGCAAGTGAATAATGAAAATCTAGGAAGGGAGATCCAAACCAGGAAAGGAGATCCAAAGGACTAGACCCGATGGGCCCCATGGATGGTAGGTTATGCTTGTCATTGAAAGCATAGGAAATGGTGATTAGGATGGCAGGTCTCGGGCTACATAATGCCGAGGTCTTTTGGCCATTATAAATAGTGAATGACATAGAGAAATCCACCAAGGGAAACCTAATAGGGTAGACCAACCTAGACGTAGGGACATCGATAGAGGAAAATTGCCAAGTGATCCCCAAAAGGGCACCTGACTTAGAAAATTTAAGGGGGTGAAACATGGTCGACTTGATATGACACTTTTGAGGTTTTTTGACCAATTTGAACACCAAAATGGGGGCATGCAAAATGAGGTAGCAACAAAATGACTCAGAAAAGTGAAGGGAAGAGAGGGTCCCCCTTTCGAATGGGGCATGTGTGCTAAGGGCACAAAAAATGGTTACTTTGCTAGGGAACACTCTTGAGCATTCTGAGGATAAGTATTCATTTAAAATCCAAAATCTTTGGTTTCACAGACCAAGGACTGACATCCAAAAGTGAACTAGGAGAACAAATTCCTTAGTTGAGTCAACCTACGAAACATTTCATAAGTGTGTGCATGGTGAATTCATTCCTTCCCTTAGAAACTACAACAGATAGCGGTTAATCAAACTGAGCAAGCTACATGAGCCGTCCAACGTCAAAAGTAACCTGGACATTTCCTCACTACCAATTAGGCATCCATAGCCCTGATGGAGTTGTCACTGTGATCCCACAAATATTTTTCCACTACTAGCTAGGAATCCATAGCCCCAGTAAAGTTATTTACACACCCATATAGTTGCTTGAATTGAGAATTATTTTCCTTTTCCTTTTGTTTTTTGATGTTTCCTTTTACACTTTATCTTTTGTTGAACTATGTAAGCACTAAATCCTATGATGAGTTTTGGGAACCATAGTGGTCACTAGAGTGGGCTTAATATTTTTCGCTCACCAAGTCATCACAATAGCCGTTGTATAGCCCTTCAAAAAGAATTAATATCTGTTATGTGCAAGATTTGAGATGAATGTAAAAATATTTAACCAAGGTTGAGTTCTAAGACATAGTTCAAATGAGGAAGTCATTCCATGACAACAATCAAAGAACAACGATTGAGAGTGAATTTTTATCAAAAGAACACTAAGAGTGAGAAACAAAGTGAATCATTTGTCCAATGAGCATGACAACTATAGTAGAAAGGTGTAAAAACTCTTGTCACAGCAAAACAACTGGGAAACAGGTAAGATGCAAGCAATGCAAGGCAAGAAAAGGAAAGCAAACAAAGAGCAGCCTAAACTAAGCTATGTACAAGTATTTACAAAAGAAGAGCTCAAGAGCTCATGTTCCAAGGAAGTAATGCTTCAAGTGTTGCCCGTTGATAGGCAATGTGACATCTTCACTAGTTAAGGTCTTAAGGCAGAAAGCATTGTCTCCCAGGATCTCAACAATTTGAAAGGGGCCAAGCTAAAGCTTGTCAAAAATATTTTGTCCCCCTTTCTTTTCATGGGCCTTGTCCAAGCATAGGACTAGATCTACAATTCTAAAGGCCTTGATTTTGGCTTAGCGATCAAACTATCTCTTTAGTACGCCCTAGTATTTGGTGAAATTTTCTATTGTGTGGTCACACACTTCTTCTAAATGTAGTAGAGAAGCTAAGTAGTCTTCTCTATGATCTCCTCCTTTGTAAAAGTTGTTGATGAACTCGAGGGTGGGGATTTTCAAATGGATTAGAAATATGGGCTCTAAGCCATAAACAAGATTGAATGGGGAATCACCAAGCACAGCCTTGTGATGTGTTCAATTTTCCCAAAGGGTGAAATGGAGTTGGGTATTCCAGTCCTTGGGATTCTTATCAAGCAACTCTTTGATCACAATGATCAAATTCTTATTGGTGGATTCAGCTAGGCCATTGCCCTAGGGGTAGTAATTGGATGAGACTTTGAGGGCTATCCCATAGTGAAAGGCCCAACAGGAAAATTTAAGTGAAGAAAATGTAGGTCCATTGTCACACACCAAAGCATAAAGACAACCAAAGAGATTTAAAATAAAACTTTGAAGAAAAATTGTAACTACCTCAGTTGTGCATTTCCTACATGCAATGGCCTCTGTCCATCTAGTGCAATAATTAGAAGTAGTTAGAATGTACTTATCTCCTATAGATGATGGAAAGATTACCAGACTAATGAAGTTGAAACCCAATTGTGTGAACGACCTCACCTCCAAACTGGTTGCAGTGGGACAACAACATTCTTCTCTCTAGTTGTGATAGTTTGGCATGTGTGGCATGTGCGTACATGACTATGGGAGTCCTTGAAGACTGTCGGCCAATAGTAACCTACTCATAAGATCTAATGAGTAGTCGAAGGGCCGAGTCCATGTCTAGTGCCAAATTTTTCATGAAACTCCTTTAAGACTCTATCTTCTTATTTACCAAGGCATCTTGAATACATACCTTGATGATTCTTCTTATATAAAATAGATCCTTGCAGCATGTAGTTGCTGCTCTTTAATCTAAGGGAACATTTTTGAACTCCCTACAAGTGACATGGGCACTTGTGGTTTAGCAGATGGTAGACTATGTCATCTTCCCATTCCCTTGGGGAGATGTCCTCCAACTGGTACTGCTACATTATAAGTCCAGACCCTGCTTCAACTATTGTTTCAACAATTTTTTGAGTGAGTGCTTATCCTCTCACTAGTTTCATGGGCTGAATCTCCATGTCATATTCTTGTAGCGATGTAACCCACTTTTCTCTTTGCTCTCCCAGCTCATTTTGCATAAGTAGTGTCTTCACAGTTGGGTCTGGAACTATGGAAAACACCTTATTGCATAAGATACAATGCGAGAATTTATTCACTCCTCTAAAAAGGGAATACACTTGATTTTCCATGCTGTGATACTATAGCTTGGCATCCTTCAATAGAGCACTCATAAAGGAAATCAGATGCTCATTTCCTTCGTTATCCTTTTGGGTTAAAATGATGGCACATGAGTGTTATGAAGTGAATGAATAAATATAGAATGGCTTCACATAGTTTGGGATGAATAGCACTGGTGCTTCAATAATTTCCCACTTAATCTCTTTGAAGGATTTCTTGGCTTCAGGAGTCTAATCAATCTTAGCATCTTACTTTAGCATGGTGTTGAGTTGCTTGATGATCTCAACAAATCCTGTGATAAACTTCCTCATGAAGTTGATCTTTCCAAAGAAATACATGAGCTCCTTCTTGCTGCCAGGTAGTGAAATCTTCAGCAGGGATTGGATGCACTCAGGGTCTATGGATATTCCTCACTCTAAAATGATATTCCCAAGAAATCTCCCTTCAATGATCTCGAAGATCCACTTCTTTAGGTTAAGGGAGACTCCAAATTCCTGACACCTTTGAAACACTTTGCATAAATCAAAGACATCGTCTCTCCATTTCTTTGAAAATATAGTTAAATCATCCATGTAGATGATTATACACTTCCCAATAAAGCATTTGAAGGCAATTTCCATAGCGCATTAAAATGTGGCATGAACATTGATGAGCCCAAAGGGAATTCTTCTGTAAGCAAAGGTACCCCACTTAGTGATGAATGCTATCCTGTGGAAATCTTCATACTGCACCATAACTTGGTTGTACCAGAAGTACCCATTGAGGAAAGACATCATTTGTGAACCATTAATTATCTACAGTACTTAATCTAGTGATGGCACCAGTTAATTGTCTTTTTCTAAGGCTCTGTTCAAATTGCATCACAATTTGTTTTCTCTATTCTTTTTCCTAATCGGGACCAAATTGGCCACCCATGTAGAGTGCCTGACTGGGAAGATAATCCTTGCTTAAAGTAATTTTTGCACCTTCTTGTATATGATGGATTCTAGCAAGGCATTAATAGGGTGGTTCCATTGGCGAAAGGGTTGCACATTAGGCCTAAGAGGAATGGTGTGGGGTGCTGCCACAATAGTGGTTTACACTTTCTGGGAGATCCTAATTTTTGCTTAAATCACATATTTTTAGAAAATATAATGATTTAAGCCTTGAAAAGTCCCATTTAAAGGATTCCAATTGAAGAGGGTTTTATCAAACCACCTTATACCAAGCCCCCTTTGATATAACCCCACTAGTTTTAAACCATACCTATAACAAAGTCTCCTTTGCACCTATTAAAATGCTAATAAAAAACCACTCTTGATTTACCTTTTGGGGAATCAAATAAATTAATTTAAAATTTACTTTTTGCAAGTATGTAGTCCTTATTACAAGCTTCCAATAAATTATTTCTTTAATTAAATTTAATTTGGTTATTATGTTTATTTTTTATTTCTTGTGAATGTAGGTTTCTCACAAAAATTCAAGCTCTTTGTTCTACACATGTGGAAAAATAGCATATTATCAATTTTTTTTTTTGAAAAATATGAGTGCACTAGGTATTGAAGTCCTTGATACAACAATTTTTTTTTTTTAATTTCTATACATACAAAAAAAGTTATGTGCTATACAGTTGTGCTATATCTGAATTGTAATTGGTTTGACTTTGAAACTTGATTACAAAAAAAAAATCAATAAAAAAAAATCTAACCAAGTGGAAGCACTAGATATCAAAGTTAAAAATATAAATTTGAAAAAATTATAATTTTATCCTTCATGGAAAAAGAGTTGTGTTATATGGTGAGCGTCACTTTTTTAAAATGTTGTTTTCTAAAAAAAACTAGTTTTCGAGGGAGATGGAAAAAGAAGTGCAATTGATTCCAAAAAATTTAAAATATATATATTTAGAATCTACAAAAAAAAAATCACAAAACTCTAGTGTGCATCATCTTCAACTTCCTCATGGTTCAGCTGCTATAGGTGCTCGAAAGTGAAGATTTAGTTAATAAAAATAATTTCAGTGTCCAATTTGGCCAAAAATTGTAAACCACTATTTGTGGGATCACCCTGTGTGTGATGATGGAGGTATCATATGCATGTGTATCTTCATAGCTCCATTCCACCACATCATGATATTCCTGTAAAGCATCCACAATCCCTTTCTTTTCTTCAGGCATGCACACTTTGCTAATAAAAACATTTTTGACTTCCTCGATTGTTCGGAGGTTCTGAGTGTCACACTGGTTGCTTATGGACTCCCTCTTTTCTTGCTGGTATTGGTCTCTAATCTAATCCAAATCAAATATATGCTCTAGCTAAACCATACCTCTAGGAATTATGTTGGTATTGAGGTTAATAACTCCTTCTATGTCTAGTTCAGCTTCTTCTAGATCAACTTCATCTATTATTTGGGTGGAAAACACATCAAAGCTTGTGATGAATTCAAGGAAATACTAATCATCATTGAACACCTAGGAATGGGTGACATTGTTTGAAATGGATGGTGTACAAGTCAACTCAGCAGTAAACTTCTTAAGGCTAGATAGAGATAAGGGCTGCAAAGTTCTAGCTACTTGAGCTAAAGTGTAAGCTGTGTGGTTCTAAGTATAAGGGATCAGTTGTATATTAAATGCATATAGACCTTCTAAAATATCCCAAACCCTATGCCTATAGTTTTCTAACCTTCTATCATTGAAGAACTATAATTTCCTAACTTGTTTGACTACCAACTAGAAATCACCAAAGACTTGTAGCATTTTGATATTTTTTCTTAAGGCCATCAAAAGACCATGCACAAAAGCTACATATTCTGCTACATTATTAGTACAATAATGTAGTAGTTTGTGGGAAAAGAAAAAGGTCTTACCTAGGTATGTGAAGGATCATCATGGAAAAAACAGGCCCTTAAGTGGCAAAAATTTCAGAAAAATTAGTGTTAGGCAACTTGATGTAAAAATTTGAATAAGTTATCTATATTATTTCAAACATATGTAAGAATAGAATTTGTAGAAAATGGAATGTAGTTTCTAAACTACTATGTTTATTTAAAAATAAATAAAATCCATTTGGTGAAATTTTGAAATTTCAATGTAGCAGTACTTAAATTTCAGGGAAAAAATAAGAAGTAGGTGTTTGTCTGACTACCCTAACCATGATAAAATGATAATATTTTTTTATAAGATTTTATATATAAGTAGAGGACTCATTTTCGGATGTGATGCATTATTTTTTGTAATTTTTTTCCAAGTAAATAATTAATTATGAATTTTTTATTACAACTTTTAAAAAATATAAAACTTGTATGTCTGACCATCTTAACTTAGTCAAAACTTCATGAAATTTATTTTTTATTTTTTTAATCCTATAGTATGTGAAGCATAGAATGTGATGCATATTTTGGATTCAAGAAATGTGATACCATTTGAAATTTATATATGTTTCTCAATCAGCCTATCGATCAAGACTTTAGTCATAACTCTAATAGAAAATAAATAATAATTATTTATTAAATTCAAATTAAAGCATAATTGATATTGGTGGAAAGCTGAGAATCTCCTCTGAAAACCCTTTTCATTTCATCAATTTTGGGTAAAAAAAAAGTCATTAGCCACATACCCTACAAATACCCATAATATTGCCACTTTTTGGCCCATCATGATCCTGCACATACCCACCTGTGGGACTGATGAGTTTGAATCTAACGTTGGCTCCCTACTTTGACTTGGATCCATCAAAGTGTAATGTCCAAAATTTGGAGGGATCTTTGCAATAGGGTCCATGAGGCAATCGCTACCTTTAGGCTGTGAGTTGACATCTACCAGCTTTGAAGTAGGCGCTGGTTTGGTATGCTTGAGGGTGGGTTGCCTTGTTGGAATTTCCTTCTTAAGAGTAGCTAATCCTTTGACTTGTTCCACTACTATTTGGCATAATCAATACTCAAACTCAGAATGGGTAGCATGATGTACCCTACACCAATTGGGCAGTAGGAGCTCTTGGAAATTCATTCTCGTACCCAAGCTAAGTTGGTTCTATATGCACTTCTCCATAAAGTCCTGAAATCCATCCGACAATTCCAAAGTGCAGTCCTTAGGAGATTCCTCATCTCGACTTATACTAGCATTTCCATGCTTGGAGGCATATGGGATAAATCACATAGAGGGATGCATTGCACCGAGAGTACTTCAACAACCATCCCTTCTTCTTGAATCTCTGCCTCTTCTTCATAAGAAAAGGGACAATAATTTCCCAACTCTGTTTCAACAAACAATACCTCATTCAAGTTGTTGTATTCCATTATCAAAAATTTCATGTGTAGCTCCCAATCGATATGGATCTGATTGGGCAACCCCTTCCATGGAAGCCATAGGTGAGAAAAATCAGCAACATATCCTTTCTTTGGAATATTGTTTACCCATCAACTAACCTTGAGGTGTATCAGCCTTTTTGCCATGAATTTGCTAAAAAATGGTTTTGTTTGGTGGATCTTTAAAAGAAACTCTCTTGGCTAGTATTTCTTGTCTTTCCTTAGAGGATGGGGTCCCATTAATAACTCTAAAGAAGGTATGTCTTACTACAAGAAACTTAAGTAATTCAAAGGCGAACAAGATGATCTTAACTTTCTTGAACTCTTCTGCTACATATTCTCCCTTTTGTTCAATTTCAATCTCGAAAGCCTTCCCTATGGTAGAGTTAGCAGGTTAAGGTTGGGTCCGACTTGACTAGTTTTGGGATTCCCCTTGAGGTTGATTTTGTGACTGATCCTGCGGTTGATTTTGTGGCCTATCCTTATTGAAGTATTGAGTGGACACATGGGGAAGCCAAATATTATTACTAGCATTGGGGTTAGGCGAAGTACTACAATTATTTTGAGTTTAAATCATGAAAGGTCCACCCGCCTGTCTATTCCTAAGGTAGTAGGGGGTCATTCTTTTGTGGAACATGTGAACCTCATCTACATATAGTTCTTCCCCATCTACCGAACCATTGTCTACTGAATTGAAAAGTTGAGACAAGGTTTCTTCATTACTTACCTCTTGTACTTCTTCATCCTTGGTGGGGGAAACCTTGATCTCGAGCTCATTGCAGTTGCTCTATGGGAATGGGGTTTGGTTGACTATGAGATAGGAGGAGTTGTAAGGCGTGGATGAGACAAGGTCTTTGCAATTTGTGTTGTCAACGATGTTCTAGACCTCCACTTGGAAGATTTATGTGGTTGTTTGGAATTCAGGACAATCCAACTTAGAGTGTCTACTTGTCTTGTGAATCTGGCACTACCCAGACAAGGCTACCTCAGCAAGGTATACTCCACTAGTCGTCTTCTCATTGTTGGTAGGCTAATCAAGAGGAGTAGGAACAGGGTATGTGCATGATCATGATGGGCCAAAAAGTGGTGATATGATGGGTTTTTGTAGGGTATGTGGCTAACGACTTTTTTTTTACCTAAAATTGATGAAACAAAATCAGTTTTTAAAGGAGTTTCTCAGCTTTCCACCAATGTAAATTATGCTTTACTTTGAATTTAATAAATACTTATTATTCATTTTCTGTTTGAATTATGACTAAAGTCTTGATTGATAGGCTGATTGAAAAACATCTATAGCTTTCAAACGATATCACATTTTTTGAATCCAAAACATATGTCACATTGTATGCTTCACATACTATAGGATTAATTTTTTTTATTGAATTTCATGAATTTTCGACCAAGCTAAGGTGGTTAGACATACGAGTTTTTATATTTTTTAAAAGTTGTAATAAAAAATTCATAATTAATTACTTAGAAAAATTACAAAAAAATATGCATCACATTGGGACATGAGTCCTCTACTTATATATAAAATATTATAAAAAAATATTATCATTTTATTATGGTTAGGGTGGTCAGACATACACCTACTTATTTTTTCCATGAATATTTAAGTACTATTGCATTGAAATTTTAAATTTTCACCAAATAGATTTAAAAAAAAAAAAAACCTAGTAGTTTAAAAATTAAATTAAATTTTCTACAAATTCTATTCTTACATATTTTTGAAATAATATAGATAACTTATTCATTTTTTTACGTCAAGTTTCCTAACTCTTATTTTTCTAATTTTTTCACCACTTAAGGGCCTTTTTTTTCCATGATGATCCCACACATACCCAACACCTCCATTATTGGGCCTTGTGTTCCATGTTCAATTTTTCCTCTGGGAAGGTCTCCTCTTGAAGTTCTGATTTGAATTTTTCCCTCTATCATAATTTTTTCCATAAGAGGTGCTCACTTCACGGTTATCCCTAACACCTCTATTATCTTTGGTATCTTGATTAAGATTAGCCTAGAGGCTACATTGGGAGGTCTACAATTGATTATTTTGATTTATTAGGTGTGTCATCTCAGTCAAGTCCTCAAGTCATTCCTTCTCAGTATTGCTTGGCTACGACACTTGATTTTGAAGAAAAATGAGTGGGGCCACAGGCTAATTTTGATGTGTTGGAGGGAATTATGGTCCTGGTAGGTATAATGGTGCTTGAGGCTACTGAGAGTACCCCTACTATTGTTGGGGAGCTTGAGTGTAGGTTTGTTGTTGTTGAAGCTGCAAGTAAGAGGGCACGGGAGGCACATGATTCATCGGTTGTCCAAGATGTGGGATGATAGGTAGTTGAGGAACTTGGTTTATAAGAGATGTCTAATGAGTGAATGCTTGGTTAAGCACTTGAACTTGCATTGGATGAGCCACTAAACCCAAAGAGGGTAGTGGACCAGAAATGTTCTACCCCAAATCTACACTGGCAATGACAACTTTTGCATAAGCACTTACCAATGTGGTGAGCGGGGCAGTTCCTTTTTACCAATGTTGACGTGAGGTTATCTAATGCTGCATAGTAGATGGGAAGGGCTGCAACATCATTGTGCACATATGGATCTTGAATTCTCAGAAAGGTGTGATGGAAATGATCATTGAAAGAGTCAATTGGTTCATTAATTTCCCTATAGACGGACATAAACTATCAGTACAACTCAAAAGGGTTGATCAAAATTTTGTATTTTTGTAAGAAATCATTCATCATGAGGTCCCATGAAGTAATGGACCCCCTCAACAAATTAATATACCAATAAAATACTTCCTCTCCCAATGAGTATGGAAATAAGTAGCACACAATGTCGTCATGATCAATTTGCATATCTTTGATCAATGTTACAAATATCATTATATGTTCTTCTGTCATCCTTTATGGATAGCAGGGATTGAAATTTGTGCAGAAGCTCTATGGATTCTTGGGAATATCATGATAAGAATTGAGGTTCAATAGAGAAGTATTTTGCACCAACCAAGCCATGAGGGGAGGCGGAGGTCATACATGCTATTGGAGAACAGTAACTTGGGGCTAGACTAAGGCAGTGGTGGTTGGGACTATGCCCTAGATTTTGAGGGTAGAGAAAGACTCAGTTACTCCTCGATTGCTAGAAGGATGAGGCCCGAAGGAATTTTGGAGTGGCTGAGTGGGGGATGGATGAAAGGTGGAGGAAGGTGAAGGTGGAAGGGAAGTGGAAGGGATGGAGGAAGAGAAAGAGGCAACACCCCTTCCTTTAGTTTGTTTAACCCTTGTGGGGGGCTGCAACTCTTGAAATTCCCCTTTGTTTAGTGTAGACCATAAAACTCTTTGAAATATTTCAGGGGAGAATGATCCAATTCTATATAGGTTCACTCGACCCTCCCTCTAGTGCCAATTTTGTTGATGGTTGTTTTAGCACTTTCTCAACACAGGTAGTGCATAGGCTCACTACCTCTCTTTAAAGGTAGGAATTTGCAAGTGAGTTACCAATCGCTACCCCAAGGTCTCTCAGGTGTCATGACATGCAGGGAATTTCTAAGTTGATGTTTGGTGTAATTTTTTTGGTAATCACAAGGAAGACTTATGTAACTAGATGCGAGATGGATCTTGAAATGGAGTTCTTAAGAAGGGAAGTTTGAGTGTAGTTTGTTGTAGGTTCTAACAACAATCATAAACTCTTGTTTTATCTTAAGATTTGGCTTTAAAATGTGCAATGAACCTTAGAATAGGAAACTTATTAAAGAAAAGGAAAAAGGAAGGGAAGAGAGGAGGTTCTTGGATTTGAAACTAACTATGAACAATGATCATGGAGGGTTCTATTGTGGAAAACCTCCTTAAAACATAATTTTCATTTAACCATAAAACTCACAGTATCATGAAACTTGTGCTAGCTTCTGAGGACTGCAAATTTTCTACCATTCATTCATCATAAACATGCATGAACAAAAGATAAAAGTTTGGAGCAACTTTCAATCTAAGTACAGAATAATTTTGCAAAGCGATCTACCAGTAGTAAACAAAAAAAGGCATGGACAAGAAAATCATCAACAAAGCAGAAATCTACACAACCATTGAAAAACATTACTAAATATATCGAAGAAATCTAAGACCATGAAGAACAACAAAATTAAATCTATCTAAATCATCTAACTATGGGAGATGAATCATGAAACATGCAAAGAAACTCAGAAATCCACCAAAGTCAATGTATTTCTATTGAAATTTCTATAGCATGTCATTACAACAACTCAACTCTCCTTGAAAATGATAGGATACCCCCTATTTATAGTATCCAAAAAGTAGAATGAATGGAAAATATTGATTTGTATTGTGTGGAAAAGATTCACTAGAAACTAGGGTTTCACCTAGCCCCAAATATATTACAATTTTAAAATACATTCTTTGTCCCTTTCCCTATTTTTTCTTCTAGTGGCAACACTGTAGCATTTTGTCTTCTTGCTAATTTCCTTTGTTGCAACTATTCTGTAAGGAGTTCATCATCAATAATAGGGTTCCCTTCTTGCTTCTTCAGAGCAAAATATTCCATGAACTTCAGGATTAATGGCTGGAGCTTATCAACTTCCATAATTTCGGATTGTAGCACATCATAACTCCATTGCTTGGACCTGTTGGTGTCCTTTTCTCAATCTTCATTGTATTTTGTAGTGTGGTCTCTAAATTGTTCAAATTGGGTGAGGGATCGGGTAGGAAAAATCATGGAATCTATGGTGATATCGGCCAACATTCCATCTTCCATCTTCTTATGGAAATGGGGATTTTACCTTTTTGAAATACTGAATCCAATCCGCCCTAACATCCTTGGCCCAATCAATATTTGGATCCACCTTATAAAGTATTGCTCCAATCTTTCCTTTTGGTGCTTGAAGTCTAGCTTCCACATATCCACCAACCAATGTTCATCTTCCTTGAATGCAAGCTCCTTTTCCCAAGTTTTATTTGGCAGTTTGAGGATGGCCTCAATTTTGGGGTAAGTAGACCCATGATTTTTTTGGGAAGTCAGTGCAAATCTTCCTTATTCCCTCAATAGACTTTTGCACTCCAAGAACTTGTTTTTTGTCCTAACGGCATGACTAATGCCCATGTTTTCAACATATAAGACCTACAAGAACCAATTTTCCATGGTCTTAGCCAAGTTATTCCTTTTCTCAAGCTTGTCGATTTTCTCTTTGGAAAACAGCTATGGCGAAGTTGAGGACGTGGTAGGAAGCTCTTCTGCTAATGGCCATTGTTTAATGTAGGTTGTCAATCAGCCACCTATGCCTTAAGTTCTTCCTTGGAAACCTTATCATGTTGTATCAAGTGTACGACCATGGCAAGGGACTCCTAAAGGTGATCTACCTTTTGCTCCCTAGTAGCTATCCCCAAGTTGATGGTGGATACGTTGTAGCTTATCCCTTCTTTTCCCACTACCGACATGGCTACCTACACCATTTAGGATCTAGAGGCATCCATTGTCACCCTTGATCTAACTTTTGGCTTCTTCTCCTTTTTTATGCTAATATGAGGTTGGGCCAAGATGGTGTCTAATCTTGCTCTTGGCTCCCTTTAAGCTAGAGCTTTCTTCTCTAGTTTCTTTTCCAACCACTCGGGCATCTGACAATTTTCCTTGGGTGTTTCACAATCACCTTCCTCTTCATCATTATTTATTTCAATCTCTTTATCTTGTTTCTTCTCCCTCATAGACTACCTCATTAATCTGCAAGTGCTGGTGCTCAGGGTGTTCATGGTAGTTGTCTACTTCTTCCTCCAGTGCCTTTATTGCTTCACTCTTTTGCCTCTCCAACTCCTTAGATATTTCCATCATGGCCTTCATTGCTGGTGGCTCAGTTAGAGGAGTAGAGGAAGGAATGCTTGTAAGAACTTGTGCTAAGGAAGCTTGGACAATTGGATTTATCAATGCTTCAGAAATATCTGAAGGAACATTTTTCAAGTGTCATGAGAACACCTCTGGTAGTGAAAGTGTAGGCATAGGTATTGTTTCTATTTCCAGTGAGAGAGTGGAGAAGTGTTGGTAGAAGAAGAGTCAATCATTACAACCTACCTAGTAGGTGGAGAAGAGGCAAGATGGATTGATATGTTCACTGCAGGTGGGGAATTTGCAACCATTGCAAGGGAGGTTGATGGAGGGGCAGCAGTGGTGTAGGCGCTAAGTGGAGATTTTGGTTGCACAACCTCCATTTCCATTCCCTCATTGAGTGGATCTTCTTGAATAATAGGAATTTGTGTGACACTACTTGATCTCTTCTACTTCTTAGAAGGTTCTCCCTTTGAGTCTTTTCTTGTATATACCTTGGGATTGGGCTACTGTTTCATAGCCTCTTTTCATTTTCTTATTCTGGTGGATGGAGGAGATTGAGAGACCTCACTTGATGGGGCAATAGTTGTCCCACTACCTACTTCACTTGGCTCATTCCTAGGTCCCTCATAAGTCAAAACGACCCCTTGCTACTTCAATTTGGAAACTTTCCCATCAACCCATTCTTTTGTTCAAGCCTCAATGGGATTGGTTAGAATCAAGTAGTGGTAGTGATAGATTAGCAATTGCATTGTATCGAGTGTCTATGACCATACTCTCATCCTCCTCCACCTAGTCAAGCATAGGGAACAGGTTGAGCCTCTTTACAAAGTATACATTTATTCATATATACTGCCTCATGGGCACTTCCTTATCATCTATGCAATTAGCCCAAAAGTCTTCAACACTATGTAGTTGGGAATATACGAGTCCAAGCACCTTCTTGATATGGCCGTACGAATCCATTTGTGGCTGGGAAGTGTGGAATCTTAAACGAACTCTACTAGTTCCTTCTCTAAATTATCGACACACTACGAGGTATGTAGTTTGTATAACCCTTGGCCGAAGGAGAGGGGATAAGGAATCCCTAACTTATGTTTTCCACTCAAAAGGTGTGTGCATGTCACAGCTGCTAAGAGAGCTCCAATAGTATTATCCAGTCATTAGGGTACGAGGGTAGCTTGTTTGGCCTTTCTGAGAAGCCTTCTACACAAATATATGTGAACTTTGGCTACTAGATGAACAAAAAGGCATACTGCTTCATAAATGTGTCCATGCTATGGGATACTCACCTCTCAAAGTCACCCCCAATTACTCTGATTATATGACCTATGAAAGCATCATTGACCCTACAGTATTCCTTAAATTTTTTAAATTGTAGCTGAGGGTACTTGCCATAGACTTTTAGCTCTCTACCCAGTTCTTCATCTAGAGCTTTGAATAATTTCCTCCATTCGTCCAATGAATAGACCAAGTAGGATGTCATGTAGACTTTGGAGGTCTTTTGAATAACCACAAATTGTTCATGGAAGTAGTCACTGATTATCCCACCCCAGTAAAATGAAGTTTCCTCTCCATAGAGAATCTCTTCAATGAGGTATTCCATCCATTCTTGAAAGTAAGCAGCAGTAGGAAGGCCCATTAATCTACTTAACAATGTTACCAAATCATTGTAATATTCATGAAAATCACTTTGAAATAGCTCTTTGGGAACTTTCACAACACTACCCCTCTTCTCCTTGAGCAAATACTGATTGATGATATTTTTACACTTGAGGGGGTTCTCGTCCCACATTGCCTTGCATTCCTTGATGGTTGGTAATTCCATCTCCTTGAAGGTAGGGATATGAAAGGTATTTTTTATTGCCTTGGCAGACATGTCAACCAACATGTTCCCATCCCTATCCACTATTTTTCTAGTTTATGGCCGGTATGCCTCCCTACAAGCCATTATTAGTTTTGGGGTGACAAGAGCAGGAGGGAAGCCTGCAACTTTGGCTATTCCACTACCTCTAATTAATCTTGCATTCTCTCTTTTAGGGCTGATCCTAACCCTTTGCATGAATTCATCATTGTCCACATGCCCTATGTTAGTGTCTGTGACCTCTTTACATGTTGTGGAGACCTTATATTGTAATGGTTCCCCTTGGAACTGGTATTTCATTTGGTCTTTTTCTTCCTTTTGACCTGGAGATTTTCCTGTTTTCTTCCATTTGTCCTTCTCTATGATTGCCCCTAAGGGTCCTGCACCTAATTCCATATATATATTGCAAACAAAGGAGAGGTGAGTAAACCAAGTACGAAAGCATGAAATGTTAACCAAATCCCTACAAATGAAGTTAAATTGGATAGTACAACATTCAAGAAATCTATCATTTAATCCAAATTATTGTTAGCAATTGATAGGAGGGAATTTGGATGGTCTAGGCCCTAGAGATCAAACTTCCTTGTCAGGATGGTTGTTTTGAAGGGAAAACAGGGCAGGGCTACCTACAAGGTTTCATCTTCCCTAGGACTTGGTCAAATTGTGGAGTCTACCATGGAGAATAGGTCATTTTGGTACATGAATCAAAGTTTGTTTTCAGATTAGGAGGCATTTGGGTCTTCATTTGGTCTATCAGAACTAGGATGGAGCTTCACCATTTGAGGTTAATTGTTTCGACTGAGTCCAATGAGATGACATTCCAGGGGTAGAGTTCCGCTAGGTAGGACCCGCGAGCACAAATGGCAGTCAAAAATAGAGATTAGTCTCTTAAGAATTCGGGTCAGAGGAGGCCGATAGCCACTTGATAATTGTCATTTGAAATGGAGGATAGAGAGTGAAAGTCTAAGGGTGGCCACCCAAAGGACTAGACCCGGTCTAGGACTTAGGGCCCGTGTTTACTTTATTTTTGCTTATTGAAGTTTACCAAAAAATGGAGGATTGGACCCCCAAGGTCAGAAGGACGCAACAGAGTCTCAATGACCATATTCTAGTAGGTATGAGGGTATGTGCAGGATCATCGTAGAAAAATCAGTGTTACGCAACTTGATGTAAAAACTTGAATAAGTTATCTTATTATTTAAAAAATATGTAAGAATAGAATCTGTAGAAAATTGAATGTAGTTTCTAAACTACTAGGTTTATTTGAAAATAAATAAAATCTATTTGGTGAAAATTTGAAATTTCAATGCAGTAGTACTTAAATTTCAGAGAAAAAATAAGAAGTAGGTGTCTGTTTGACCACCCTAACCCTAATAAAATGATAATATTTTTTTATAATATTTTATATATAAGTAGAGGACTCGTGTCCAGATGTGATGCATATTTTTTTGTAATTTTTTTCCAAGTAAATAATTAATTATGAATTTTTTATTACAAATTTTAAAAAATATAAAAACTCGTATGTCTGACCACCTTAGCTTGTTCAAAACTTAATGAAATTTAATTTTTCTTTTTTTAATCCTATAGTATGTGAACCATAGAATGTGACACATGTTTCAGATTTAAATTTTTTTATACCATTTGAAAGTTATAGATGTTTTTCAATCAACTTATCGATTAGGACTTTAGTCGTAATTCTAATAGAAAATAAATAATAATAATTTATTAAATTCAAATTAAAGTATAATTTATATTGGTGGAAATATGAGAATCTCCTCTAAAACCGGTTTTTGTTTCATCAATTTTGGGTAAAAAAAAAAGTTTCCAGCCACATACCCTACAAATACCCATAATATTGCAACTTTTTGGCCCATCATGATCCTACACATACCCATGATCCATGAAAGGCTTGGGTACTTGCAATCTATCATTTTACTCATGCGGCCATAAGATGAATAGGTTCCAGAGGCCGAAAGGAAGCCACCTAAAAGCCATGAGAAATGACGATGTCACCACAATGGTCTGCAAATGGATGTCCATGAACCGAGACTCGAAGGGCATTTAGAGTGTAGCAGTTTCAACTTCAACGTCACGTGGGGAATGAAGGAGAAAATCCTGAAGGAAGGATGGGCGGAGCCATAATGCTGCAAAAAAAGGAAAATGATGGGCTGTGTCCCAGAGGACGGAATCCCGGAGGAATAGACCTAGGCAATGCTAAGGAATCTGTTTCATTTTAGTTCAAATGATTGATACTCCAACAACAAGAGACAAAAGTCTCCCCACCATGGTGGGCCTAAGAGGTGGGTTTTCCTCTCGATAGTTTGTTTCTCTTTTTATGAAGGTGATGGCATTGGGAGTCGGCAGGTCTTCTATTATAAATTCCTTGGCCGAAGAATGGTGCCGAGGGAGTGAGGATCCACACTTATTTATCAGGTGATTTCAAATGGTTTTCAACTTTTCCACCACATTGGTTTTGTGTGCAAGGCTCTTCTCTATCTAGTTTACATTTTTTTCATTCTTTTCATTCATTTCTCTTGCACAAAATCATAGAAAAACACAATAGGAGGGAGGAAGGCTAACTTACCACTAGAACATAGTGAAGGAAGATGATGAAACCACCAATAAATGCAAAGGACTAGAAATGGGAGGCTTCAAGCTCAGAGGTGGTGTGTGGTGACTACTTTGGATCACTCTAATTTTCTCTATCTATCATGACATGTGAAAAGAATAGGTCAAAGTGGCCTATTTATAGAATTTTTTGGCATTAAATTCCATGAATAAATGCACATATGGTGGCCAAAAATTGGTGAGTTTGAAATTCAAAAATGATTGTGACAGGTTTGGAACTTGGAGATTGGAAGACCGTGAGTTGATAGCCATTTGAAGCATTTAGTGGAAAACCACCGACAAAGAGGATCTCGGGGTTTGACGGGTGGAACTCTAGTGGAGGATGGCTATTTGGGAAAGGCAAGTGAATAATAGAAATCCAAGAAGGGAGATCTAAAAGACCAGGCCCAATGAGCCCCATGGATCGTAGGTTGTAATTGTCATTGAAAGCACGAGAAACGATGATCAAGATGGTGGGTCCCAGGCTATGGAAGGACAAGGTTTTTTGGCCATTAGAAATAGAAAATGCAGTAGGGGAATCCACCAAGGGAAACCTGATAGGGCGGACCCGCTTGGACCCAACAACACCGACAAAGGAAAATTGCCAAGGGATCCTTGAAAGAGCACGTGACATAGAAAATTTAAGGGGGTGAAACATGGTCGACTTGATATGACACTTTTGAGGTTCATTGACCAATTTGAACACAAAAATGGGGGCACACAAAATGAAGCAATGAAAAAATGACCCAATAAGGTGAAGGGAAGAAAGGGTCCCCACACTAGTGGAATTTGGCAAATAAATGACTACGTGACTAAAAATTTTAGTCACGTGACTAAAAGTTTTAGTCACATGCCTAACACTAGTAGAATTTGACAAATAAATGACTATTTTGGTGATTTATAAGTGACTAATTTGGTCATTGAGTAAAATGACAACTAAATGACTAAATAAATGACTAAATAAATGACTAAATAAATGGCTAATATTAGATAAATAAAAATGACTAAATAAATGTGCTCATTATTAAAATTTTGGCCATAATTTTCATTTTAATAAACATACTCTAAAACCTTCATCAAGACCTTATTTTCGATCGTAGCCTACCATAATTAATAATAAAATATTGCAAATAAAATTACTAATTAATAGTTTTTGTGGAATAAATATTTTGTTTTTGTGGAATAAAATATTTGAATAAAATTACAATAATATTCTAAAAAATGTACTTATTGCCCCTTTTAGTCATGACCTTTGTCATCAAATCGCACTCAAAATGGCATGGGCCTTAATAATACACAAATCACAAAGCCTAACACTTGAAAAGGAAACAATCAATATCAACAATGTAGATCAGTATGACCTCACATTAACAACTATTTCTAGAGTGTGTGAATTTGCAAGCCTATGCATAAAACTAGCCTTCACATTTCAATGATATGCACGCATGCAACAAAGTCCATAGGAAGCTCATCGAAAGCAAGAAGAAGAATGCTTATTGGAATTATCAAATTCAAACTCTTGAATGAACACTAATACAAAAAAGAACTACAAGTTAGTTACTTTGATTTTATCAACTACATTTTTCCCACTTCCAACCAAAAAACCCTCATTCCATACTTAGTTACAAAGTGTCTCCAATGATTAATCCAAATTCCTTCTTTCAAAAAAGTAGTCATACACTACACTTGAAACATTAATATCAACTTACTCTAAAACATGACCAAAAAAACATCTTTCTTTTCTCTTTCTAACAATTTTCCTACATGTATGCAAATACATAAAAGCAACAACAAAATAAGACCAAACACTCTCACAACTCAACCATTTTGCTGGCACTAAATGCGATTGGAGTTCCTCATTTATGTCATATTTTATTTTGACATTAAATCCCAACTCCAAATTTTCTTGAGATAATTTCCTTTCACAAACTAGATACTCATTTGTAGATTTTCATGTAATATTTACAATTACAATCCTTCAAATTTGAATGTGGATTTTCTTTTCTAGGATTTTAATTGAATGCACCTAAATCCTTATGATATGGCTTCAAATGTGAATGTAACTTTACTTTTCCTTTATAGTAATTGAACGTGTTATGTAAGGGAACTCCAATTATTTGGAAATCATGTCATTATGAAAGAACACTCATTATTTGCAAGCTTTCTTGCTACCTCTTATTTAAAGTTCTAGTATACTTAGCATTTGTGGATTGACATGGATTATATTCAGAATATGGAACATCTTTATTATGCAAAAACAATATCTATTGATCTATTTGATGTTTTCTTGATTGTACCATTTAGATATCTATGTTCATATATCATTGGTAGATATAAACAACAACAAAATAGAACAACTATTAAGCTTTTAAACTTTAAAAATCTACATAAATGACTAAAAAAATAGGAAAAATTATCTGCACAAATGATGACAAAGGCTTCAAAAAAGAAAATCAAGAGAAAAGGTAGTTTGTAGGTATTGGCAACACAAATTACTGTGCATGATTTATTAGTTTAAAATCTATTAAACTTTAAATTTATTTCAAAAACATAAACTATATTTCCTGTAGTATCCAAACACATTGACAACAACTTTAATAATACTACTGCTTTATGTACTAACCAATTGTAACCTTGAAGACCAAGATCCAATTTTTTCAATTTTGGTTAAACACTTTTTGACATTCTTATGTGGTTTTTTTATTTGTTTTTTTGCAACATCAACTTTTGCATGAAATAAATGAGAAGTAATTGGTGAACATCATGGCTTTCAAATCACCCCCACTTAAAAGAAAAAAGTGAAGATACTAGCTAATGTCTTTTAAAGGATTAATTTAAAGGGAATATATATTATTTTAAAACTTTAGATCATGTCTATTATGATAATTACTATTTTTTATTAATAATGTCTATTGCATGATTTCTAATTATGAGCATTTTTGCCTTCATGTCAATTTCCTTTTAGAATACATAATTTAGATTCTATGTATGCAACTAGACTTATGTCTATATAGTCTAATAAATTTTATATTAATTAAAAATAGTGTTAAGGACCGCACACAATACATGAAAATCTAAGGCCAACAACAATGAGTTCTATGAGTAGAATTAAAAAATATATTTTTAATTACTTTTATTTCATAAAAGTATACTTATAGGTGTGGGAAAATTCACCACCATGAAAATTCATCTCAAAGGAAAGTTCACCACCACAATTCAAATCAAATTTTCTCTACGATGATGAATTTTTAGTCGAGGTGAATTTTCCTTGAGGTGAATTTCTCATGGCAGTGATTCCCATGGTGAATTGCTAGAGAAGAGAGTATTATTTTCTTAAAAACTAGTATGATGTGTTGTCCCTTTTTAATAAAGATTTAATTGTCTTTTTATAGTCACCCCCACTTAAAAGCAAAAAGTGAAGATACTAGCTAATGTCTTTTAAAGGATTAATTTAAAGGGAATAGATATTATTTTAAAACTTTAGAACATGTCTAGATTTTTTTTTTCTTCTATAATTTACAACATAGATTTGGTGTATGCTACACATTTACAAGGAATTTAATAAGAGAGATCCCTCCTCGATCCTGCAATACCATTTCTAGCATGTGGGTCTCTCTTTGTTGATCATCTAGACTACGATATAGTTCAATAATGGAGTAGGTTCAATACTATGCAATATTGATTGTTAGGTTTCTATTCAAGCTTTTATCTTCCTCTAGACTTATGTTTGTTATGAATAAATGTAGTGCTTATAAGATTTTCCAACTTTCCCAAAAGATTTCTAGGATTAATTTACAAGAATATTTTCATTGGAAATATTCTAAGATTAATAATTTTTATTACATTTCTTATGGAAACCATTTTTTGAATGATGGAACTTTCCTTTAATGTGACAAAATTAGAAGTTCACTTAGAAAAGGTTCTTATTTTCCTATACTTGTAAATGTCAATGAAATTGTTGTTCATTCCCTTCAAAGTGAAATCCATTTGTGAATTTGAATAAACTTAAATTTAGGCAATTATTTTTCCCCAAAAATGATAGATACAAAGGTTGTTTTGTTTCTTTTTTAGAGGCTGGTTGGATTCTTTTGTTTATTCTTTCCTCATACACCAAATTCTTTGAGGATTGGTATACTCCCTTGGCATGTGTTGTTTGGTCTTTTGATATATGTATTTGCAATAACAACAATGAAGCTTGGGTTTTTGGAAAATTTTATGTTCCTTGAGAGCTTAGGTTTGTACATATATGGTTTTGAAGACATATTGGCGAATTTATAACTTTTGTTGTTCTTTCTACTATTTTACCAACCTAAAAAGAATTAAAAGGGTGTTATACAATAGAGATTGCAATTTCTTATAGTACGCTGCTCAATGCTTTCAAATTTTTCATTTCATCTACAATAATTGTTATCCATTATTATGTTCAATTTGGACCTTAGAAATAACACCTAACTTAAATACCACTTGAATTAAAATTATACAGTTAAAATGATATCATAGTGTTTTAGTTCAGTTGTATATATATGTCATTCTTATAATTGCAATGAGTGTAATACTTCATTTAATGCAATATTAAAACACATTTAATTTTTATGTTCAATTTCCTATCATCTTATTCTTGAACCTCCTATAGGTGCAAGTGCTAGTTTTAATTTTATATTGTCTCAAATTAAGACAATAGAAAAAATACCTTTTCCCTAAAATTAAAACTAATGTTTCTTCTCATCTTTTCGATGGCTCTCTCTCGTTTCTGCTACTATAGCTATTAAAAATATTATTTTTTCCCATTTTTTGATGGTTCTAAGTTGTCTCTCTCATCTGCTGCTATAGCTGCGACATTGCACTCGGGATGCAACTTCTTTTGGTGGGAAAGCTTACAATGGGTGTGGCGGGAAGTGGTCATTGTATTTTCCTTTTAATGATGAGGATATTAGTTTCCGTTTTCTTCAACTTATGGGTCATCTGCAAGCAAACATGTAATATTGTTAAAAACCCTAGATCTTTATGCAAAACAAACTCATTCTAAAACAAATTGTTGTAAATTAATAGTCTATTAATAGTCTATTTTCATTGTTTATATCAATAGATTGATACAATTAGTGTTCTCAAACTAATTTTCCACCTACTAATGACAACTATAAATTCATTCCTAATTATTTCATTATATGGTGGTGTGATTGCGAATACACAAGAATTTTAGTTATGAGAATGGTGAATTTAAGTAAGAACCTTCAAATTTTTCACATTTTTTTTCAAGTTTGTTTTTGATATCATAGTAGACAAGATGAAAAAGATCTAAAATTTTACATACAACATAGGTGAATGCATAGGTGAATGTAACGATAGATATACCAGGAATTCAAAAGGTTATGGGTTTTGCGTCTACCAGGTGAGCCTTTATGCTAATATTTTTGTAAGTTCTTAAAAAAAATTATTTGAAATGGAATTTTCAGTACTTTGACACAAGCATCATTATTTCTTGTCATATTCAAGATGCTAATTACTTTTATCAAAATTATTAGGATCCAGCTGTGACAGACATTGCATGTGCTTCCCTAAATTGGGAGATAAAACTTTGATTGTTTGCCATGCTACAACCAGGTATATATATGCATGAGGATATAATACAATTGAATCTATATTATTTGTTTTTAATATGTACTTCTGACAATCTAATTGATTCCATCTTATTTCCTTCTCATAGCAGTGGTCAACCAAAACCGGACCAAGAGAATGTCTTAGCTCAGGCTCAACAATACATAGCTCTATAGGTAAGCCTAGGGAATCATCTTTATAGTGAGAAAATAAATTTGGATTCCTTTTATATTGTGATTCTATGTCTCTTATTAATGTCTGGTAAGAAAAACCTTCTTTTGGTATATCTGTAGAAGCTTGTATGTATCTATAAATGATGACTTGTGGCTATCAAGGTGGGATAGAGTCTTAAAAGGGCATTAGGTCTCCAAGGTCCTTTCCATCACATAATCAAAGTGTCTAGAAACTATTTTGTGAAAGCTATCTAAGGTCACTCAAAGGTTAGAAGTAGTCTTAAAGGTAGGCTTACTATTGTTGATGTTTGAGCAAGGTGGTTCCTATGTTCTCATAATAGTATAGTAAACTACCCCGCAATCTATGCACATTCCACTTCATATCAATTTTAAAGGATTGTCCCTTCACACACACTCCACTAATGACTGTCATAAACTTACTCATTTATATCTAATATTTTGCATTTATGACTAATTTTTGAAGCCTAAAAAATTCCCTTCCATTTAGTTGACTATCCTTTCAACCACATTCTGTCAAATAGCTCTTCAATAGGAAGTTGTTCCAAAAAATTCAGAGAAAGTACAATTCAATTACTTACATATGCACTTGCATTAGGTCCTATTAGCATTTTTGAAGAATAGGGACATTACTTTGCCTCATACTGAAGACAAAATCAGTCACTTTTTTGGCATGAAAGATGACTGTGAACTTTGATATGCTGCCTCTTAACAGATTCATGGTGAGTGTTCATTTCTAGGAACACATACTCTAACAAATGACCCAACTCATGAGAATATTGATGTATGCTATCTAAATCTTTTCTTATAGACTATTGTAATCTTCAAAAATTCTTATGCCTTGCTTGTAAGGTGATATGCTTTTAGGGTCTCTATGTTGCTTGAGGTGAACCATTATTGCTTTCCTTGAAGTCTGCCCTTGAACCCATTCGTTTGTTAGTTGGCAATGCCCATCCTTCCTTGCCATTTTTGGACTATACTTTTGCATTAGAATGATATTTTTGATAGTTTCTTTCCACATGCATTCATCTCGATTGTCGAAACATTACAATCTCTTATGACTATTAATGAATCTTTTGCAATATGACTATCATCCTCTATCTCTTGATCACTAGCCTCATTATGCTTGATTACCTGTGTGTAGAGTCTCCCTAGATTTGTCTTCATTGCATAGTGAACTGTTATTCTTGCTTATACCCTCTATAAATATGCCTCCTATGCTTTCAACCTCTTATATGTTGTCTCTTTCAATAGGTTGTCTTCCTTAATGACTATTAAGACTGTCACTTGTTTGATGATTTCTTTTGTATGTATCTATAAATGATGACTTGTGGCTATCAAGGTGGGATAGAGTCTTAAAAGGGCATTAGGTCTCCAAGGTGTTTTCCATCACAGAATCAAAGTCTCTAGAAACTATTTTGTGAAAGCTATCTAATTTGAATCAAAGGTTAGAAGTAGTCTTAAAGGTAGGATTACTCTTGTTGATGTTTGAGCAAGGTGGTTCCTATGTTCTCATAACAGTATAGTAAACTACCCCTCAATCTATGCACATTCCACTTCATATGAATTTTAAAGAACTATCCCTTCACACACAGTCCATTAATGAATGTCATAAACTTAATAATTTATAACTAATCATTTGCATTTATGACTAATTTGTGAAGCCTAAAAATTTCCCTTGCATTTAGTTGACTGTCCTTTCAACCACATTCTGTCAAATAGCTCTTCAATAGGAAGTTGTTCCAAAACATTAAGAGAAAGTACAATTCAATTACTTACATATGCACTTGCATTAGGTCCTATTAGCATTTTTGGAGAATAGGGGCATTACTTTTCCTTGTACTAAAGCCAAAATCAGTAACTTTTTTGGCATGAAAGGTGACTGTGAACTTTGATATGTTTCCTCTTAGCAGATTCATGGTGATTGTTCATTTCTAGGAACACATACTCAAACAAATGATCGAACTCATGAGAATATTGATGTATCCTATCTGAATCTTTGGTTATAGACTATTGTAATATTCAAAAAATATTATGCCCTACTTGTAAGGTGATACACTTTTAGGGTCTTCATGTTGCTTGAGGTGAACCATTATTGCTTTGCTTGAAGTCTACCCATGAACCCTTTCCTTCGTTAGTTGGCAATGCCCATCCTTCCTTGCCATTTTGGGACTATACTTTTGTATTAGAATGATATTTTTGACTATTTCTTTCCACATGCATTCATCTTGATTGTCCAAACTTTACAATATCTTATCACTATTATTGAATCTTTTGCAATGTGATTGTCATCCTCTATCTCTTGATCACTAGCCTCATTATGCTTGATTGCCTATGTGTAGAGTCTCCCCAGATTTGTCTTTATTGCATAGTGAATTGTTATTCTTAATTATACCATCTATAAATTTGCCTCCTATGCTTTCAACCTCTAATATGTTGTCTCTTTCAATAGGTTGTCTTCCTTAATTACTGTTAAGACTGTCACTTGTTTGATGATTTATTTTGTATTTATCTATAAATTATGACTTGTGGCTATCAAGGTGGGATAGAGTCTTAAAAGGGAATTAGGTCTCCAAGGTGTTTTCCATCACATAATCAAAGTGTCTAGAAACTATTTTGTGAGAGCTATCTAAGGTGACTCAAAGGTTAGAAGTAGTCTTAAAGGTAGGGTTACTTTTGTTGATGTTTGAGCAAGGTGGTTCCTATGTTCTCATAATAGTATAGTAAACTACCCCTCAATCTATGCACATTTCACTTCATATCAATTTTAAAGGACTATCCCTTCACACATAGTCCATTAATGACTATCATAAACTTACTCATTTATAACTAATATTTTGCATTTATGACTAATTTGTGAAGCCTAAAAATTTCCCTTGCATTTAGTTGACTGTCCTTTCAACCACATTCTGTCAAATAGCTCTTCAATAGGAAGTTGTTCCAAAACATTCAGAGAAATTACAAATCAATTACTTACATATGCACTTGCATTAGGTCCTATTAACATTTTTGAAGAACAGGGACATTACTTTTCCTCGTACTGAAGCCAAAATCAATAATTTTTTTGGCATGAAAGGTGATTGTGAACTTTGATATGCTGCCTCTTAATAGATTCATGGTGATTGTTCATTTCTAGGAACAAATACTCTAAAAAATGACCCACCTCATGAGAATATTGATGTATGCTATCTGAATCTTTGCTTATAGACCATTGTAATCTTCAATAATTCATATGCCCTTCTTGTAAGGTGATATTCTTTTAGGGTCTTCATGTTGCTTGAGGTGAACCATTATTGCTTTGCTTGAAGTCTTCCCCTAAACCCTTTCCTTCGTTAATTGGAAAAGCCCATCCTTTCTTGCCATTTTTGGACTATACTTTTGCATTAGAATGATATTTTTTACTATTTCTTTCCACATGCATTCATCTTGACTATCAAAACTTTACAATATCTTATCACTATTATTGAATCTTTTGCAATGTGACCATCATCCTCTATCTCTTGATCACTAGCCTCATTATGCTTGATTGCCTATGTGTAGAGTCTCCCCAAATTTGTCTTTATTGCATAGTGAAATTTTATTCTTACTTATACCATCTATAAATTTGCCTCCTATGCTTTCAACCGCTATTATGTTGTCTCTTTCAATAGGTTGTCTTCCTTAATTATTGTTAAGACTGTCACTTGTTTGATGATTTATTTTTTATGTATCTATAAATTATGACTTGTGGCTATCAAGGTGGGATAGAGTCTTAAAATGGCATTAGGTCAAGGTGTTTTCCATCACAGAATCAAAGTGTCTAGAAACTATTTTGTGAAAGCTATCTAAGGTGACTCAAAGGTTAGAAGTAGTCTTAAAGGTAGGGTTACTATTGTTGATGTTTGAGCAAGGTGGTTCCTATGTTCTCATAATAGTATAGTAAACTACCCCTCAATCTATGCACATTCCACTTCATATCAATTTTAAAGGACTGTCCCTTCACACATAGTCCATTAATGACTATCATAAACTTACTCATTTATAACTAATATTTTGCATTTATGACTAATTTGTGAAGCCTAAAAATTTCCCTTGTAGAGGTTTATTTTAAGAATGCAATGACTTCAACCTTAAATGTTGTATGTAGAACACTTCCAAAGTGCTTCATTCACCAATAGAAAACAATTGAATTTAATCTAAGTTCTGTCAAAGTTATTGTTGCAATGTTGAAGTTGTGCAGATGTATTGAATAAATATTTGAATCACCGTCAAAACTACTAAAAACTAAAAATATCCAAGGCAATAGCCTTCTCTATAGGATACAAGCACATATATGACTATTATTCAAAGTAACTTATGGTTGCTAATATAATTTTAGTCTAAACCCAACCAACAATGAGAGTTAACGAGCTCGATTACAAACAATATTCTTATACCTTTTCAATGTCTTGAATAGAACAAAGAATAGCAACTCACAAAAATAATCATTGGTATGAAGTGACCCAGGTGATTTTTAAACAAACATAATTGAAAATTCAAACTTAGCAAGCTTTTCTAGCATCCTGCCACTGCATGCTTTAGTTTGATAGTACATTATTTTGTGACACTATAAAATAAAAATATTTAAAAAATCAATATTATTTGTTCAATGTATTATTTGTTTTATTTTATTTTTCTCTCTATTGGGTAGTGGAACTTAGGTGTTGCTATGGTGTTATCCTATGTTTACCATACTGAGGAAAATTTGAGATCTGTAAAAGTGACCAAGGGCCACATGCAACTTTTCCCATCAAAATTTTGAGCTTTTCCCATCAATAGAGTAAGTATTGAGTAAGGCTTGTACAAATTGGTCTAAGTTGGTGGATGATTGTGATTTTGATGTTGTCAAAGATTAGATAAAGATCAAGATAGTAGTTGCAATGTTGTGTAGATTGTTACATAATGTAAACACAGTTCCAAAGGCCTCTATTATGAAAGAGGAAGCAAATAATTTTTTTAAATAGAATCTAATGAAACAAGGGTTGTGGTGTAGCAGAAGTCAAATTATGTCAGGGCCTTTTGACATTACAATCTATATTGAACAATCAATAGACAATCAATAGACAATGGAATGGATTTAACACCATTAAATAATGTATTCTTGTCAGATGATAATTATGGCTAAATATTCAATGGGGAGAGGATCTATTGATAGTTAGCATAGACATATTTTAGTAGGAAAGAAAATATAGCTTGGGTTTGTGCAAAGCACATTCTTAAAAGAGATTCCAGAAGCTTCTTGCAAAGCACTAGATATGCTTATCTCTGAACTTTCCACTTTTACTTATTATTGATGGCGCCTAAACTCCACATGGGCTACAACACCTATTATGTCAGAATAGGGGATTGATTGTCTTAGACCAAGTAAAGGAAAAAATTATGCTCACATAAATAAAGACAATAGGTAAGTCAATGCCACTCACAATTACATTAACTACATGAAACAACGGCTAACATTATTATTTTTAACTTTATAGTTGCTAACAAAAATGAGGTTCAAATTAGCATTAGGGAGTCTACAAGAACTTCCATTAGCAATCTCTTCCTTGTAGATGCATTTTGCATACCTCGGTAATTTTCTACCACCAAATGATAAAATAAACAAGATCATAAACAAAAAATTCTCTATAGTTTATTCAATCTCTACCTCTGAGCACTGCCTAGTATAGCCTTTACACAAACCTACAAAATTTTGATGTAATTATTGCTAGTGTGGACTATTTGTAATGAGATTGTCACATGGCTTTAGATTTCCTTTGTTTACAAAATGGAGAATGAACAGTATTTTAATTTTTTAAGGTTTGCAGTAGGTCCTCTCTTACTTTTTTTTGTCACTCCATTGAAAGGTGCTTAACCTTGTTCATTGATGAGATGGTTTCCCTTGGATGTTAGTATATATAGCTTATTCAACCTACCAATTGACCACAACACCTTGTAATTATATGTATATATTGATAGGGAGAATAAAAATTACTAGAGAACGTCCCAAAACTAGTTTCCATTACTATTTCTAATATTTGATCTGTCACTTCTCTTTGCAACCGACCTCTACATGAGACATGACTCAATTCCTTACCTCTTTTAAGGTCACTTTTCCTTAGATTCCACTTAGGATGCCTTTGAAACTACACCTTGAATTCCATTTAGGATACACATGAAAATGTCTACTCCCGTGTGCCTCTTAAGTATCAATATCACTCAATATAAGTTTCCACAAAAGTTCATTTTTTATTTTTTAAGATTATGGGTACAAAGGAAGTGTTACCACTAACATGGAGGGAGCTTTTGGGGGATTATAGATACGCAAAAAGTGCACCCACTAACATCAGAGAGGTTTTTTATAATGGATTACAGGTAACCCAGAAGTGCTGCCACTAACATAGAGGAAGAACATGACTCAAACATGTGTCAATGATGGTAAGCTCCCTAGGACTTTTGTTACTAAGGTGCTTTATATTATTTCTTAAGTGATGATGGCTTCAAAAATTGTTATGATTGGTATTGGTGCCTAAACTTATAAAGATTCATTCACCTAGTTTGGTCATTGAATGGTAAAATATTCTCCAACTTACAATGGAACAACACTGTTGTTTGATAAATCACTGAAGCATTCCAACTTAGTGATCAGGGAAACATAGGACAAAAGACAAAAAAAATACATAGCATAAAATTTGCAAGCCAAGTTCCTTCAATAGATCCCTTTGCAGTTGAGTTTAGGTAATAACAACAAGCTTGAAGCATGTATCTTTCAATGGTCTTGACTGTGTTTCATGACAGACTGGTAAAAACTAGTGTTTAGGGCAGATTACTAAGATTTGATTTGGGTGAGTGGTCCAAATTGAGATTCAATGAGTTTTGATGGTTTCCATGGTGTATGAAAGTCCTTTTCTTGATAGATTTTGGGTGTGTAGATAAGATTGAAGACCTTGTCTACTTATTGTTCAAGAAGGGTAGTGTTAACATAGTCATGTTTAGGACAGTGTGTATAGTTGGAGTCCCATATGTTGAGTGGACATAAAAACTTGTTGAAATGTGTTATTTTAAGGAGACTTGTGTGTTTTTGAATCTAGTTGAAGAATGTGGTGAGTCCTTGTTGTTGGGAGTTAAGGATGGATGAGCATTGTAGCCTAGAGACCTAATTGTTATTTTGGATAGTCTATCTTTGAAAATTCCTGTATTTGGGTTATTGAAGTTGGTGAAAGGGTTTGTGACAACCAATTTGGAGTTGGTTATGGTGTCATGAAGTAACTACAAGAGGAATATGGCCTTGTTCTTTGTTTTGGAGTCTTGAGTGTTTGAACCAAGAGCCATGATGTGTATTTAAGGGCAATAGTGAAAGAATTTAATCTTTGTTGATATTGAGAGAAATATAGTTGAATTAAGTGTTTCAAAGGACGACATGTTGAAGGTTTTGTGAGATGTATTTTGAATCCTCGTAACTCTTCATCACTGATGAAACTTGAACTTTTGATGTCCTAGATGTAACATTGGATGGTATTTTTGATGGAATGGGTGTTCCCTTATGGGGGACTTTAGCTCTTTTCCCATTTGAAGTAGCAGTATTCTTCTTAGTGAATTTTTATTTTTGCTCTTGTTTTTGAGAATCCATCAAGGCATGGTTAGATGCCATCTCATTTTCCTCTATTTCTTTGACACCATTAGTGTCTGATTGTGCTGATTCCAGACTATCTTTGTTCTTTTTCTTCTTTTCTTAGATTTGTGTTGTCAACATCCATCATTTTGCATACATGTTTAGAAGAGCATTTGTCACAACAAAATTAGACTAATATCCACTTCTTATTATATGTTCATGAATCTCCATACCCCATTTCTTATTTCTTTTAAATGCTATTTATCTAGTGGTTTACATAACTTGTCTATATTTATAAGTTAGACAACTTGTAAAATGTATAATTGTTGGCATGGGAATGAAATTGGATTGTTGTTGATGTTTGTTATTCTCATGGACAGGTATTGAAGCACTTGTATGGGCAATAAAGCTTGTTTGGATAGGACTTGGAGACTTTTGAAAAGGTGAGAAAGGAATTTGGAGTTTTCTGCAACAAATTTGAAGTCAATGAAGCCCTCTATAGTGAATTCAGAGGTAATTCAAAACCCTCATTGCCAAAAGTAAGCTGATAGGAAAAATAGGCATATTCCATTCTCAATATGTAAACTTCAAATGAATGTAAGATAGATCCTAGAACAATGACTCATTATATCCTCTTCTTTTATGGTCTCTACTAAAATTGACTACTTTCAACAATGTTTTGGCATCTCTATTTTTAGATTTATGTTTTTTCTTTAAATCAAAAACTAAATTAATACTGGAATGCACAATATTATAGATGGATGAGTGTCAAAGGTTGACTACTGATCAATATCATGCATATGATAAGAAAGTAGTTGATGAGAGGGACATTGACAAATATCCATGACCAGGTAAAAATTGTCTTGGTGGAAAGGTGAAAAAAAGAAATATGATTTATCGACATATGATAAGATATGGGCATAGTGGTATAAGCCCTTGGGCTTACAATTATTATGAAGATATGATAGAATTGCAGACTATGAGAGATGATGAGGCAACAGACATAGATGAATAGACAAAAATGTTTGATGAAGGGTTTGAAGTTGATAGAATGTTGAATGAGGGTCTAAATGATGATTGGGCCAAGTCAATGGAGGATGATTTAAAACCTGTCTATGTTGATTGCAAGCTAAGTCATTTGGCAACAATCCTTCAAATTCTTAACTTGCAAGTGGTACATGGCTGGACAAATGAGAGTGTAGATCAGTTATTGGCATTATTAAGTTCATTGTTACCAGCTGACTCCACATTGCCAACAAAACAAAGTCAATGTAAAGATAAAATCAGTAAGCTTAGCTTGGGGTATGAAAAAATCCACACATGTGTGAATGGTTGTGTATTATTTCACAAAAACCTTGCAAATGAGAGTGAATGTCCGAAATATCATGAAGTGAGGTATAGGAAAGGGTTATAATCAATTGTGGTTCCTAGAAAGGTTCTTCACCACTTTTCGATAATCCCATGATTACTCTGAATGTATAGGTACAAAGACATTGCTAAAATTATGTAGTGGGGTATGTGCAGGATCATCATGGAAAAAACAGGCCCTTAAGTGGCAAAAAATTCAGAAAAATCAAAGTTAGGAAACTTGACGTTAAAATTTCAATAAGTTATCTATATTATTTCAAAAATATGTAAGAATAGAATCTGTAGAAAATTGAATGTGGTTTCTAAACTACTAGGTTTATTTTAAAAGGAAAAAAATCTATTTGGCAAAAATTTAAAATTTCAATGCAGTAGTACTTAAATTTCAGGGAAAAATAAAAGTAGGTGTCTGTCTGACCACCCTAACCACAATAAAATGATAGTATTTTTTTATAAAATTTTAGATATAAGTAGAGGACTCATGTCTGGATGTGATGCATATTTTTTTGTAATTTTTTTCTAGATAAATAATTAATTATGAATTTTTTATTACTTTTTAAAAATATAAAAAATTGTATGTCTGACCACCTTAACTTGGTCAAAACTTCATAAAATTCTATTTTATTTTTTTTAATCCTATAGTATGTGAAGCATAGAATGTGACACAAGTTTTAGATTCAATAAATGTGATACCGTTTGAAAGCTATAGATGTTTTTCAATTAGCCTATCAATTGGGGCTTTAGTCATAATTCAAATAGAAAATGAATAATAATTATTTATTAAATTCAAAGTAAAGCATAATTTATATTGGTGGAAAGCTAAGAATCTTCTTTAAAAACCCTTTTCGTTTCATCGATTTTGGGTTTAAAAAAAGTCATCAGCCACATACCCTACAAATACCCATCATATTGCCACTTTTTGGCCCATCATGATCCTGCACATACCCAGTGGCATGCCAAAAATAAGAGCACTGATGGAAAACAACGACATGTGCCTAATTCTAAGACGTGGATGGAGTTTCATAATAGATGGCCTAATTTTTCTCAAGATCCTCGTAATATAAGGTTGGGTTTGGCTCTAGATGGGGTGAACCCATTCTCAGATCAAAGTACTAAATGGTCAACTTGGCCAGTGTTTCAAATAAATTATAAGTTTCCTCCATGGTTAGAAACTAAACCATTTTTCTTAATGTTATCATTGATTATACCAAGAAATAAAAGTGTGACTTCAAATACAATAGATGCTTATCTAGAGCCATTATATGATGAGCTAATAGAATGTGGAAATTAATTGAAGCAATTCAATCTTTAAGGGATGGTCATTCAATCAAATTCACTTTAAGAGCTTCCTTATTGTTTATAATTCATGATCTTCCTACATATGGCACATTGTTTGGTCTCTCTGTTCATGGATACCATGGATGTCCTACTTGCAACTTTAAGGATTTTGTGAGGCACTCAAGAATTTTGCGTAAGTGTATTTATTGTGGACATCATGCTTAGCTTAAAATGGATCATCCATATCGTCAACAAAAAACACATTTCAATGGTCAAGAAGAGAATCATGAAGCGCCATTGCTAATAATAGGTGATTACATTGTTGAGAATGGAAAAAAAAGAATATCATTTATTGAAAATGATGGGATTGTTGATAGTAGATATGATCCACGTAATGAAATTAGTGTAAAAAAGTTGTGCATATTGTATAAGTTGCCATACTTTAAGGATATAGCCATTAAGCATACTGTTGACATTATGCATATTGATAAAAATATAGCTTATACTATTATAGAAACTCTTTTTGGTGCTTTTGATACTATTTCATCACGTGAAGACTTCCGAGAAATAAAGATTCGCCAAAATCTTTGGGTTGAAAAATATGATAATTAAAAATATAAAAAACCTAGTGCTCTTTATGTTTGGACAAAGGAACAGCGTGCACAATTCTTACAGTTGATGTCTCAGACTTGCTTTCCCATTGGATATGTAAGTAGCAGCATCAAAAGCCAAACTTACATCAATAGCTTAAGAGGCCTCAAGACCCATGACTATCATGTCATAATAGAGAATATTTTACCTATTGTGGTAAATATATCGAGTTTGGCAAAGGGGCCAAGATTGGAAATTATAAGGTTGGGCCTAATATTAAAGAGAATGAGTTTGCATGTATTAGATCCTTCGAACTTTTATAGTTTGAGGGAGGAGGTTGTTGAAGTCCTTTGTCTCTTGAAATGAGAATTTCCACCAACAATCTTTAACATTTCTATGCTTCTTTTGATACATCTACAATATGAACTAGAGCATTGTGGCCTAGTAAGAACGAGATGGATTTATCTTATAGAACAATATATGAATGTTTTGAAAAAAATTGTTCATACTAGGGCAAAACAAGAAGGCAGCATGTCTAAGGGATATTCAATGCAAGAGGCCATGGGATTTTGCATAGAATATATGAAGGATTTTAAAAATGTCAATCGACATGTATGGGATGATGATGAAGATGAGAGAGTTGCAGGTGAAGTATTAGAAGGAAATGGATGTTGCTTCAAGATATCATATCAAGAAAGAAGTGCAATACATGCCTTTATTCTTCAAAACACATCTTCGTTTGATAAGTGGCGCAAGTAAAAAAATTACACAATAATTTATTTACTCAATTGCATTTACAAATTTATATTATTAATATTACTATTTGTACATCATTATTCTATGTAGAAAACATAAAGAAGAGAATCAAGCTTGGATGGAACATCGACCTCAAAAGCACAGATGTCATGATTTGATTAGAGGTGATTCTTTTTCAAAATTTGAAGAATGGATTGCTAATGCAATCAGTGATGCAAAAGAAGAAGGTCAAGATATAACAATAGAGGAAAGTGAGATTTCACAACCTCCACATTTATGGGCTATGCATTTTATTGGAATGTGGGCCTATGGTAGTCATTTAAGAGTGGAAGAAAAATACAAAGGAAAGACAAATTGTGATTGTGTTAGTGCTGAATTTCTTAATGAAATTGAGAAGAACTTTTATGTTGGATTCATCCAAGAAATTATTCAAGTGGATTTTGGTGAAAATAGTCCTATATTATTAAAATGTAAGTGGATCCAACCATCTGCAGTGCAATTTGATGAGTACGGATTTGTACGTGCAAATACATGACAATTTTTTTTAGAGACAGATGAATTGTATGTTTCCCCTCTTCAAATTAACCAATCATTTCTAATTGATGATGTAAGAATCCCAAGTTGGTCATATGTCATTCAAACAGAGTATCGTTTGAAATGAAAATTCATGGAAGTTGTTGATGTAATGCTTGATGGGAAATATGTTAATTTACAAGAAAAATTTGAAGAAATGGATGAAGACAATGAGGGACTGTTTGAAGAAGAGATTTTGATTATTAATGAAGAAATTAGAAGAGAGAATGCATTGCATGTCACAAATGAGGATGAGGAAGAAAATCAAGTAGATGCAGACATGAGTGATCAAGATTCTAATCTTGTTGGCAATGCAGATGATTATTGATCAATGAACGCATGGGCAATGAAATGTCCAAACGGAGGTTGTTCCAATTTTGTGTTTTCTTCTGCTCCTATTGTGAATATTTTTAATCTTCTCCTATATTGACGTCTATATGTCTCATTTTTTATATGCTACATGATGGAGTTCCTATAAAAATTAATAAATTATTTTCTGTTGTGTCATTTGGTGTTTGATATTTTTGCAATTATGTTCTATTGTATTGTTTTAACTTGTTATGTCCTTAATTTTTGTAGGTTATTTGCTGATTGTTCTCCACGTGTAGACTACCATGGAGGCATTCTATTACTTGAATTAATCTCTCTCTGGTTTACAAAGCATGTTCTTCCCCTTACAAACCATAACTTACATCACTTGATGCCCTAAAATAACTATCTTATCTTTTCGATAGACAAAACTCTAATAACTTAATTTATTTTATTCTTGATGCTTGAACTAACTTGATACACAAAGGCTAGAAAACTAGCTTATAGACCACTCTAGATTACATGCAACAATCCTACATGTAGATAGCATTTAGATTACAAACAACCCCATGGGTATAGAGATTCATTCAACTTTGAGATAGGTCACCTTGTTGCAACTTCAAAAACACCTACCATAATCAACCCACAACTGTAGAGAAGAGATCGCATACATAATCATGGGAAATTCATCTAGGATTAGCAAATAGTTGTGTAGGATAGGGAAGGAGATCCATTATTGGACACACAAGTCAATCACATTCAGATTTCATTAAAAATGTGAAATTTCTAATTCATAATATCAGCCTAACAATTTTTTTTGATCTTACATAGTCAAACCAACAAATATTGCAAAGCTGGAATAAGATTTCATGCCTTCCAGGAGTATAAATTAGTGTACACATGCAATAAATACAATCCATTTGACCCTAGCAAGTGTAGCAACAATACAATCCATAAATGGAAGTAGCTCAACACTAAGGAGAAAGGAATCATCAAAGCAAGCCCACCAAACATGTCCAACAACAAAAATATAATTGTTTTCCTATAGCAATTCACCTCAATGGTGATAGAATACCCCATCCACATTGCCAAAGTAGCAAGAAATAACACTTGCACAAGAGTTCAACCTACAACAACCCAAAATCTACAAGAACTGGAGGTATCCCTAACATCCACAAATTTATTCATTTTCTTCACTTTTCTCTCTTTTAAAGCACTTTGAGCTAATTGCATTTAATTTCTAAGACAAGTTGTCTCTCCAAACAACTCTACTTATTTCCATTTTGTTGTCAATGTTTGATTGTTTCAATTTTATATACCATTTGTGGTAAGTTATTTATATAAAAAATCAGTAAAGAATTCAATCATCTTTCAGCATGCTCAGAAGCTCACAGATCTCTGAACAAAACTAAAGTCTTCATAATTGTGTTTGCCATGTTAGAATTACCTAAACCTGGGTTTTTGTATGTGTTTTTTAAATACCTAGTGAACAGGGAAGGATAATCATCCCGCTCTTCTAGAAATTTAAAAACCTAGCATGAATGAGAGTGTAAGGGTTCTTTAAAGCTTTGTATTAGTGTGTAGAAAGATCTCTTGAATAAAAACAACAATTTCCTTTTGATGTGTAGCACATAACTTGTTCATTTTGTATTACATTTGACAGCATTTGAGGTTGGGAACTATTAATTTAAATAGTGGATGCCTCCATGCTAGGTACATTTTATATCTACACTTTCCCAAATGAAATAGCTCTACTATTCTAACATCTTTTGGGTCCTTGGTTTTGAGCTTCCCTTATCTAATATTGGCAGTTTTAATTTATCCTAGCAATTTCCACTTTGACATTAGATGAGGTCATTTGATCTTATTACTTTAAAGGGTATCCTCAATACTCTTTGAGCATTTTTTTTGTGATTGGATTAAATTTCAACCCACAATGCACCCACTTGATTTTTTGGATGTTTAATCAACAGTTTTAGTTTGGCTTGGCAATTTCCATTTTGACATTATATGATATTAGTGATGCTCAGTATGCCTCATTTGATAGTATTAGTGTAAGAGTATCCTCATTAAATTTTGAGGGTTTTGTGGTTGGATCAAACTTCCACCAAAAATACTGCCACTTGATTTTTTGGATGTTTGAGGTGACATGTTATAAGATACATGAAACTGCCCATTAAAAGTGTTGAAAATATCCACATGAAAAAAATTGTTAAAATTCTACCAGGCCTATCCTAAATTCCAACTCTAATTTGAATATTTGATAGCTAGCAGTTACAAAGCTAAATAAATATCAATGTAAATCACTTTTTTTGACCATTAGGAAATTGAGTCAGGATATACAATTATAGAAATTCCAAGTCACCAAATTCTCAGATTAAGCATAAAAAAACTATAGGAATGTAGTTATAGGAATCTTGTCTCATAATTGTATGGACTGTAGAACCCCAAGTCTCTAAATCCATTCTTTTTTTTGCATTTCACTAAGTAAAAGGTAATATCACCTTTTGGGTCAAAATTATTGAAAAGACCAAATTTAAAGTTATGGCATAATGATAGCCTTTCGTTTCTATTGCAAGTTAGATTTTTATCTACAAACTATGTGAGCCACTTACAGAAAAGCCATTCAAGGAAGCTCTTAAAGAAAATTACTTATTTATGAGAAAATTTCATTAGGATTTGAAAGCAGAACAAGTAATAATTATTCATCATCAAATCCAATATAATTTGGATTTTGTTTTGAAAAAGTATCTAAAATGTGTACAATTAAAATTGGCAGGTAAAGATCCTAAAGGTAAAGATCCTAATTTTATCTTGCAGTTTAGAATTTTTTATGGACAATTTAGATACACTTACTTATTTGGTTTTAGGTTTCTAAGTGGCTCAATTATTCCTCTTGAATTTACCCCCTGCTTGAAGGGAGGCTTTGGATTTTACTAAAATTGTTCCACCCCATCTCTTCGAGAACAAGAAAGTTTACCTGATACCATATATGACAAGGCTTGACTTGAGGAAAGAGCTATAGTGGGACAAATGATATTAACCTTTAGCAAAAGATTCTTCCTTCCTTTGTTCCACATATAGAGCTAAGCTTGTAGATGAATGATCATTCACCTTTAGTCTATTATTTTTCACACTAGCTTCTATGATTTCTTCTTTTTCTTTTATAGCTCCAATTTTGATGTAGTTTAAGCTAGACCCACCTTTTGGTTCCTCTATCTCTTCTCTGGAGTCCCTATAACCAATTTTGGCTACTTTCAAAGTGAATTATTTCTATTTGCCATTGGGATTCATTCAAGATAAAATGTCAAGTTAGAGTGAAACTGAAAGTAGAGATAATGGAGTTGTCATATCATCTCTATCACAAAATCTAGATGTTCAATATCAAATGATAAACTAGGGTAAAATGGAGAGTAATGATCAAGATATTCAAGATCAAATGTCTGAATAGAGTGAAACCAAAGATAATTGCATTATTTTATCATCTCCTTCACTGATTAGCCAAAATGCGTTGACAAAAAGTTGCATGCCTCTAATGAAGGATGCTCTAAATGGAAAGGGTAATGTTTTTCAAGGTCCTCTAGCTCCTGAAAATTTTACCAATAGAATTGCTTCCATGAATCCAAGGTATATACAACTTTACAACCCAATCTAGTTAATTTTTGTAGATTGAGCAATTTCCTTTTCTCTAGTATAACATCATTTGAACTTAAAATAATTTTTAAATATCTTGTTCAATAAGATCATGGCCTACTCTATTTTTTTTTAAATGTTTGCAAAAAATGACCATTTTTTTTCCTACTTGATCTTCCATACCTCTTTTCCATACCCATTGCACACCAAGGTGCAATCGCTAGTAATATTTCTATTGCTCTCTTGTTTTTTGTTCAAAGTTTGACAAGAATGTAAGTAGACTTAAAATTTGTGTTATATAAATAGTCTAAATAATGGAAATTTGTGCCTAAGTAAAAAAGAATAATTCAGAACAACTCATTTAACTTTATAATAATGTCATGGTGAACTAAATATCTAGGTATAGTTCTTATTGGGTCTTTCTTTGTTTGCTTTACTGATCCATGTATAGCATTACTAAAATCTTATTTGTAGGATTTCTTTTAGAGACACACAGTTCTCATGAGTAATTTTTCTTCCAGGAACTAGTTTTTGGTTTTTAAATTTTTAATCTTTCAACAAATAATTTGGTATATATTTTAATTATAATTCAGGTCCTTTTTTCTTACATCTAAATATATGAAAAGCAAGTATTGGAAAAACCTTTTGAGAAGCCAGATTTCCATAGCAAAGCTTCTACATTTGGTCCTAGTGCCAGCCAAGTCACCTAGAATGCCAATGGCTGCCATTATCACATTTTTATCTATCATCTTCATTGGACAACCTTTGTAGTTAAGAAAATTCCATGGAAAAGCTACTGCATTTGGTCTTGATGTGACAACCAAGTCATCTAGAATCCCATATGTAGTCTTTGTCATGTTCTCATTGCCCTTTTCTTGAAAATTTCACTTGAGGAATTGTATACCATGACATGTATAATGCATTAGCTACTCAACTATAGGTGAATTATTTGAAACCTTGATATTTCTTCAAGAATTCAACTATGAGCTAAGCACCTTAAGCAAGATGAGTAGCAGAGTAATGGAATCAAGCTATGGAGCTATATCAAATCTAGAAAATGCCAATTCATAGTTAGGATAATATTTGATAATGAGATCTGCAATCTGTAGATATCCCAAGTTTTTATGAGCTCTACTACTTTAGATGAAGGAGGTGTCGATGTAAACAATGTCTAGGAATTTTCCTCACTCTGAACCCATTCATCCCACAAAGACTTAGATATAACTGCTCATTGCCCACAAATATCAGATTGCATATTAAATAAAAGAATAGAGGAATGAAGCCAAAATACCAAGAACACCAAATTTATCGCTAACCTAATGGTGAATCTGCATCCAATGTGAAGGAATCCTTATTATAATCCCAAGATTTGATGGATTGATTCAAATACATTGCTAAGCTTTTTATGCAACTGCCATTTCTGTAGGGAACCATTATTTAATATCCATTGATTGAAATACCCACATCTAATGACTATTGTTGTTTGCAGTGCTTTAGACTTCCTACATTTTTTAATGATTGTTCATTAAAACTGAGACCTCATAAACTTGTATTTGTGCAATTTCTATTACGATTAATTATCTTTGTATCAAGTTGCTAATTTATACATTATTGTTTTTTTGGACATCAGGAAATGAGGAAAAAGAATTTAAGGCGCAAATTAGATGATAGTGATCATAATGCTGAAATTCAAGTGATAGATTATGAGCGCTTTCGTGAATAACATGTGGCCAAGAATAATGAATATTTATCGTGTCTTGGTTTGACAAATAGGCAAGTTGTAAATCCACTAAGTAGTATATTATTTATTTAATATAGTTTAATGAAATTTTATAGGCAAGAGATTTATGTATATAGGACATGATATGATATTTTTTATTTATTTTACAGGAAAGAAAAAGAGTGCAAAGAAAATGCAGAGAAAAAAAAGAAAGAAAGTAAAGATACAGTGCTTCCAGCTCATAGAAGCCAATGCATAAAGGATGTGTTTGAAGTGAAATATGGGGAGACCAATACTAATCTACCTACTCATGCCACACCTGATGTGGCCAAGGAGCATGAAGTTTTGGTTAATGAAAGTCATGAAGAGAGCTTGCTTGCATCTGATGTGCCTCAGAGTGCACCTGTTGCATCTATAACTTTTGATGGAATTAGTGGATCAGCTAGAAATATTCATAGTGGTACAACAGAAGATGTGTCTTCTTTTGTTAAAAAGAAAAGATTGAGTCAAGATTTATACAGATCTATAGAGAGGAATGAAAAAGAAAGAATATTAGAAGGGAAGAAGCCATTCTTGGTTGAGGTATCAAGAGATGGTGAACCCATTGGGAAAAATGCTGCAAGGTGGGCCTTAGAGTTGGGCGTAAGATGTAGGGCCCATTTGGATATTTGTAAATCAAATTTTGCATAGCAAGATCCAAAAAATGTGGAATATGTTATACAAAAAATGGAAAATGCCTTTGACACTATTGGTGGACAAATCTCTAGAAAATATTACAAGCACAAGATGTGACTTCAGATGAACAATTTTAGATACAATTGCAGAAAAATAATCATGGAGAGTAATGAGAGGTTAGACACCAATCTATCTCCCAAACAGTGAGAGGCATTGAAAGAAAGTATGCATTCTGAAGAATATTTGACAAAGAGTAATAGAGGCAAGAGAGCAAGAGATAATGTGAGGGTTGAATATACATTTGGATGAGGCAGGTTGTAGGCCAAAATTGACAAATTTGGAGTAAGTGTATGGATTTTTGGTTCTATTTACATTGTGTTATTTAATTCAATTTTTTATTGAACTGACTATATGTTAAAATTGACATTGTTTTTAGGTGGAAAACAATAATAGAGAAGTAGGAGTGGAAGATATTGTCAATTATATGGCAACACTAGATCGTATTGAATCTACGAGTAGTATGAATTGGAAATCTAGTTCATCAATAGAGATTTCACAACCATTTGTTGAACACCCAGTAAGAGCCTCTCCAAATCATGTCAACTAAAATGAAGAGTACCAACATATAATGAGTTGCTTACATGGTCTCACCGAGAAAGTTTCACAGTTGGATACCTCTGTTAAGCCTATAGTTTCTGCATGGAATGACCATAATTCCATAGATTCAGATCAGGTAAGAGGCTATTCCTCAATATTTTGATTCTCAACTATATCATTTTTTTGCATATGCTTTCTCTATTGTTGTTTTTTCTTTGTTGAGATCTTCATAATTGTCTTACTCTATATTTTTTTATAGTTTCAGAACAATTATATGAAAGTAGAATGAAAAGGAAAAGACCTTGTCAATAGAGCTCTCAACAATTCTACACAACTTTAGGAAAATGTTGATAGTGATTATGTTGAATTCAAGGAGAATGTGCATGATATTGAGGTGAGTGCTATGAAACCTTTGGATTAATTTTTAATTTTGGCTACTTTGGGTTTGAGCATAGGTCACAACCAGGATTGTATATCATATTCATTTATGATTTCTTTTAAATCTAAAATGTTTGGTATGTGAAATGAGTGCATTTTAAGCATCTAAAATATTGTTTTTGGTTCTAGTATTTTCCTTGGTTGCTTATAAATGATAGGGAAAAACCTTTAGGGAAAATAGTTTTAGCATAGTATATATATTCAATAAAAGGTTAAGCATCTAAGATGAATGAGATCATTTGCACACCCAAATGTGCCTATGAATACAAAAGGTATGAACACTCTTCTCCAAAAGATGTGAAATTATTCAATATAGTTATATTAATATACAAATAAAATAGATATATAGGGGTAAATAGATACATATGGGTAAACTTTATATATAACAAAATGAGTAGCTTCCCACACAAACTACATAGAAAGAAACATTGACTAAATATGGTGAACCTACATTACGATTTCTAGAATGGCCCAATTATTTGAGATTCTCCCCCATATCATGATAGGTTGCCTTTTACTGTACTATAATTAAAATATTAAACAACATATAACCTTAGCTAGAGAATAGCTCCTTTTACATAGATATTATTCAATTATTATAGTTATGTATGCAACATGCCTTCCCCTTCAAGAGCCCAAAGCTAGAGGACCAAATGGAAGCTTTCCCATGTATAATGTTTTGTGTTTTGGTGTTTTTTTTTTGGTTGGAGATAATTATTTGTATGTGTTGGAATGTATTGAAAGTCTCTTCTTTTATTAATTGCATGAAGCCATTTCTTGTGTTTTGTTAAAGAGTTTTGATGGTGTCATATGTGCCGAAGTAGGGCTCAATTGAGACACTATCAAGGCTCTTCAAAATATATCATGAAACAACATCTACATTAAAATGCAATGGAGAGGGTTCAAGATCATATAATCATACAATATTTGAATTAAAAATATGGTCCTATTGCAGTTTGATACTCAATTTATCTTGCTTGTCGTATTTGTGTACATTTCCCTTCCATGCATGTAATTTTCTACTTTCACAGTTGTGTTTGTTTTAGGGAAACATGTACTTAAAGCTATAACACTTGAACATAGAAATGTGTACCAGTTTAAATAACCCCCCTGATTCTATTGGCAACCTGTCACAGCTGCAACACTTGAACATAGAAGACTGTAGAGGTTTAAATAACCTTCCTAATTCCATTGGCAATATGATTTAAGTTAGATCTATGAAAGAAAATCTATATGTGTGTGTGTGTATGTATATACTATGTGTGTGTATATGAAATATTCTTTCTACAACAATATCTCATATTGCTACAGTTTTAAGACTTTAGTTAATTACATAATATTTAATAAATGAGTCATAATGGACTACTTTCGGTGGATAATGTGCAACATTCCTTTGTTATATATTTCACTTTAACATATTATTTTCTGATCTTAATTCCATTTAAATCAGATTTATTTTCCTTTTTTACTAATTACTAATATCCCTATACTAGACTTATGAATTTTCTCAAAGGAACCTTAAAGTTTCAATCTCCCATAAATTTATCCACATTTCTTCAAATTGAATTTAGGATTGGGTGCATCATTTCTCAACATACTAAAAATGGAATTCAATTTCAAGAGATGCTTCCATCGAGTCCCATTTTTGGGAACAAGGAAGTAGGAATGCAAATTATGGATTCCAAAGAAAACCCTTTAATATTCTAGGAAAGTAGGATGGGAACAAGAGGCACTGCAATGTATAGAGATGTACTTTACTAATGTTGTCCAAGTGTCATTGTTCTTCACTAATTTGCTATTTTAAAATATACATTGACTCAATAATCAACCTATAGCACATTCGTTATAATCTCAATACATAAATACCATGTTGATAAACCATACTATGAGCTATAACCAATTAAAAATTTAGGAAAACCTTTAAAAAAAAATTTGCTGCATATTTTTTGTTCCTTTTGAAAAAAAAAGGAAGATCAAGGGCTGCTCATAGAATGAGAGAAATGGATTTGAAAAAAGTAGCAATGCAATTTGAAGAACACAAATATGCTTAAAATAGGTGCAACCAACATTTTTAATCCAATTCAAATAGATTATTAGCCAAAACTATCCACATAATAGTTCAAAAAAACCATCGCTAGACTTTGATATTAATAGCTAATATCAACAACAACCACAACCTCAAGAATAATAGCAGACAAAAGAAAGACGACAAATAGACTCCTCCACGCATCCCATCTATCTATCTATATGGAAGAGAATGAAGAATATAAACATTAAGGTAGGAACCCATATGTGATGAGCCTCTCCAGCCCATAAAAAATTTGGTTCAATAAGGCAAACAAAAAAGAATTAGATATAATAGAAACAAACCAACAGGGCCTGAATTTTTGGAATCAATTTTTCTAAAACCACAAAAGAAACTCATTGAAAATCTTCTTTTAGATCTTGAAAAACATATATTGGTTAACAATGCTAAATATAATCCAAGTTGAATTTCTTTAGAATCTGGACCAATAAAATTGATTCAAGAATCCATCTTGGCCACCTCAATAGAACATAAAACATATTTTTCAGTGGTGGGGTGGCCTTTCTCCTTGAACAGGGATTCCAACCCTGCACAATCAATTCCCTATCCCATACACCCTTTTTCTACTCATCCCAGCTTCAGTAATTCAAGGCTTAGTTTCAATTGATGAAAGAACACAAACCAAGGAGAATATAAATGAAGTATAAATAAAGTAATAGTAGTAAATTAATGGGTGAATTTCAAATAAAATGATATTATCTTAACCACTTGCTGTGAGCAACCGCTACTAGAGAGTGACTAAAGAAAATAGAACTTAATTGGTACATGCTCCATACTGGTGCTGAGAGTATGCCCTATTGCGGTGAATACATAACATGCATATAAGGTGGCTACCCTTGGATATGTGATTCCTGAACATGGCCACTATGTGATGAAGGCCATGTTGAAATTCTATGGGAATGTTATGCTCTAGATGTTGGTACTAAATGGGATCCAATAGTTGAATATACCAAAGAACCTAATAGAGGAAAATATGATCCCAAAGCAGCAAGTTGTGGATGATCAAATTTGCAACTAGCTCCATATTTGCAAGATCCAGTGTGCATGTAATATGTACATTGCTTTTCTCCCTATACAATAAAAAATCATTGAATATGGTACTTTCTAGTTTTAGAAGTAGGATTCATAAATAATCTGTATAATTTCTTTCATCAGATCCAAATTACAAAAATAATTCCTCTCTTGCGAGTGTCATTTGTATCAAAATTAAAACTGATTATTCTCTAACTAATACAAAATTAGTAATTACATAATAAAAGGTTAACCAACCATGTGCATAGGAAATCCTAACATGTTCAATTGAGTGTGCCCTATTCTAGCCTTGTCATGTGGATGAAGGTATTTGCAATTTTCCCCAAATTTACGAGTTCTAGTCTTCAAAAAGTACTGTAACACACATCCATAAAACATCGCATTTCACTTGAGAATTAGAAAGCATAACCCTGAACCTGGCTACATAACTAAACACATATTCAAAGTACAATCAACCATATCTACTTGAATATTCATTATTGATGCCTGAAGCACTATAAATTATAATTAAATCTTTAATAAATGGGAACAAATATTTGATCTTATCATAAACACCCAAAATACTTGAGTGGTTCCACTTATATGGTGAGAAATGGAATAGCTAAGTTTTTCATACTTGCATTATTACTTATAGGCTTCTTAAATAGATTTTGATCCTTGCAATAGTCTAGAATAACAAATTACTAACCAAAGAAAGTGCCACTATCACTACCACTAACCTACAAACGTGTCATCTTAAGCCCAAATCCCAAAAGACATCAGACACAACAAGACAAACATATTGATATGGTTACAATTAATGGCTATACTCATGACAGTGCATCAATTTCATCATATCAAACCCAATAATTGTTTGGTAATCATGCAATTTACTATATGAAACTTCACAAATCCAGCATGTTAACACCTCTAGAAATACCTTGTTTTAACCGCAAACTTGTATTTACTATTCTTTAGCATATACATGCTCAACCTTTTCCTCCAAACCCATACTATCTGATCTTGTACTTCACTCAGTTCAACTTCACTCTTAATTTGTAATTTAGGTGAACTAATCTTGGACTTGTTGACTTCTTAAAATTGTTCCAAGAGATCTTCCAATTTCTCATTGTGAGTATACACACCATAACTTCCTTTGGTATGTGTCGATGATTTTTATGAACTTCTCATCAACTGGTACCCTATTTTTGCACTTGAAATTCTGGATTGCCCAAGTTCAAATTGTCTAGGTTACACATTTTTCTCACCTGGTAAAATGATAGTTTACCATTGATTTAAGGGAAACAAAAGCCAATAAGTTTGAAGCACAATAGTGATATGAATTGTACAACACAGTAATATATACATGGAAAACAAGTATGGTCATTTCAAAAGTTTAAACGTATGGCTAGGTGTTGTGGTAACTCAAGTTGAACTTCATTGCATTGTTTACTTCTTAAGTTCTTATCAATTTGTTCATAATTAAACTCTACACAACCCATTGTTGCTCTTGAAGTCTAAAATGATGGTTAAGCTCATCTTACCACTATCTTCCACATCAATGTTATACATTTTGCAACACTTATGTCTCCTTGATTATACTTGCTCCATAATTCTTCACTATTCTTTGTTGGCCACAAGCTTCCCTTTTGAATTGAAAGTCCTTTTTGTGAAGGAAGTTTGTTGTAGGCTCTTTTTGTTTGTTTTCAAACCCAATTTTTTCAAGTATGAGCCTTCTCGAATGGCAGATTCACATTCTTCATTAGTGGAATTTTCTATAGTTTTTGAAATCTTCTTTCAACAAATTTTTCCCTTTGGCAGAAGTAGTTACTATTTCACAAGCTTTCCTTGCCAGTGGAAGTTGCTTCTTTTTTGCAAGTTCTTTTGTTGTTAGAAGTTATTCATTGGAAGAAGTTTCTTAGAAGTTATTCATTGGAAGAAGTTTCTTCCTCCACAAGACTTTTGGTGGAATCTTATTTTTTTGCGAGTTTGTTCTTCATTGGGAAATTGTTGCAGACAAGTTTCCCATGGCAAAAGTTTTGTTGGGCTATGAAGTTCTCCTTTGGCTAGAGTCACAAATCTCCTTTTTCTTGGCAAAATTTTTAGGACATACCTATCTAGTCATCATTTTTAACATCCATGGGCCATGCATCTCAATTCTACCCAATGACAAGAATCTCTTGCTTGGTGGAAGTTTGTCTTTTTTGCAAGTCTCTTTTTCCTAGCAGAAATTTTTGGGGTTTTGTTTTGTCAACATCATAGACTTCTATATGTTCACCTCTACTAGATCCAATGGCATAGGAATAGTTTCTTTTGAGGGTGACATCAACTCTAGGCACACCACAATTCCTATAGCCTTGTGTTCCATGTGCCTTCTATAGTTCTCTTTGTTGACATAAGTTTTCAGGCTCATCTTCCACATTAGTAGTAAATTTTTTTGGTAACATTGTTTTTTAGCACTTTCAAGCTTAATTTTGCTCCTTTTTCATCTATGCTTTATAGATTCAAAATATTCAATCCTCATGTGGTATGATGCCTTCCTAATAGCATATTTGTTCTTGGCTTGAGGGGCAGCTATCACAACCATCACTTTGTTGAGGTTATTGTCCCCAAATCTCACAAGAGGGTAATGTTCCCTTGATCCCTACAAGGTTCACTACGACTTGACCCTACCAGTGGCTACTACCCTTGGGCCCCTACTCCAGTGCCATAAGAAACAAAGGAGTACTACGCCAACTAACTATGCTACTTTTTTGACTCTGTACCCAATGAATGAAGGCACATAATATTTTGAATTCAATGCTTGTGATAAAACTTCCCCAAGAAGTCCCTAGAAATTTAGTGAATTCTTCAAATTCTATGAAGTATAGCATGCTATGTTTATCCAAAAAGAGAAGTCTATTTTTAGGTTAGTATGCTAGTTATTTTGATCCATTGGATTGCCCTATTTAAGAATTTCTTTCTCTTTTTGACAATCTATGAGTATAGCATTTTTCATCTTTGTATTGATAATTTGTCCTTTTGATGGAGTAAGCATTGTTTTGACTTTATTTTTCATATCTTTGATTCAAAGATTATCCTCTAGTTTTAATTTCATGTAGTGTGTCTACTTGCCCATGGCCCTTGTATGGAAGTGACTTTCTTATGCATATTTGGTAGTTGTAGGCCATGATTTGGAGTTCTATGCATCAAGTAATTTTGTGGAAGTGAATTTGAGCCAGCCTTAGCCACAGACTTTGGTATTTTCATGTTTGATAAGTTGGTTGAATGCTAAAAGGAGAGTTGATTGATCACTAGTTTTGAAACATTGCCCCATTTTTACTTTCTCACACCTTGGTAGAAATGTCTGTTTTGTAATTTTCACTTGTTTTCTAATATGTTATAATGCAAGTTTGTAATAAGGTTACTGAACAATAGTTAATATGGAATGCTTGTTGATATTTAAATTGTTGATGTGTATGCACAACCAAGCTGATGAGAATGGGTTTGTAAAAAGATCAGTTGCTAGTATGTTGAGTGGAAAACAACTTGCTTCTCCAAACATAGTGAGTTCTATGATAACCTCAATGAACACATTTTATTGTATTTTTTGTGTTCTATGGTATTGAATATTAAATCTTACAATTTTTTATTTGTCTGAATGAGATATTGATTGAGCTGCATGTAGCTGCTATAATATAAAGAGAAAACTATACAAGTTTATTAGTTTATCTTATTCATGCATAAAATTTTTTTGGAAGCCTTTTATGCAAGTTTAGTAGAAACATGAATGAAGCACAACTTTTGAACATAATAAAAACTCAATATATCTTCCAAGGATTGTTATAGATCAAATATAATAAAAGTTGAATTTCATGCTTTGGATTTATTTTTGGTTGCCTTGAGCATCCTTTTTTTCGAATCTCCTTATGTGTGGATGGAAACCAACCCTATACCTAGTTAAATTATTTTTTCAAAATGTTAACTTCAAGTTTATAAGCTGGATTGAAATTTTGAACAAAAATTAACTATCATCCACAGGTTTTGGATAAAAATTTCTTTTTTCCTAGTTTTTGACCTCACACCTTGGTAGAAATGTATGTTTTGTAATTTTCTCTTATTTTCCATGTTATAAGGTAGGTTTGTAATAAGGTTACTGAACAATAGTTAATATGGAATACTTGTTGATATTTAAATTGTTGCTGATGTGTATGCAAAAGGAAGCTTATGAGAATGGGTTTGTAAAAAGATCAGCTGCTAGTATGTTGAGTGGAATGCAGCTTTCTTCTCCAAACATAGTGAGTTCTGTGATGACCTCAGTGAACACATTTTATCATATTTTTTGTGTTCTATGGTATTGAATATTAAATCTTACAATTTTTTATTTGTCTGAATGGGATATTGATTGAGCTACATGTAGTTGTTGTAATCTAAAGAGAAAACTATACAAGTTTATTAGTTTATGTTATTCATGCATAAACATTTGTTGGAAGCCTTTATGCAAGTCTAGTAGGAACATGGATAATGTGTTATTTGTTGGAAGCCTTTATGCAAGTTTATGTTATAATGTCTTTTTTTTTCTTTTTGCAAGAATGTATTGATAAACTCAAAGAAGGAGATAATGTTAAGGTGTTGGATCCATTAGATGGTGATGTTGTGGGCATTGGGCGGATTCACTCCCTATCTATTGTACATGGAGTCAACTTGGAAGGAACAATGGATGCAAATGTAAACATTTTAAAGGTCAGAATTAACATACCCCTTGTTTATGAAAACAAAATAGATGGAGTTGTTCATGTGAAAGAGAAAGAGGGAACCTTCACACAGTGGCCACTAAAATATTTGCAAAAAATGACATAGTTGAACATATTTATCATGCACTAGTTGCTAGACATCTTGGCTCACTACTTTATGCAATATTTTGAATATGTTGTTCAGGGATCTTAATTATCACGGTGTATTTGAAAGACTTGGAAACTCTTAGACAACTTTGACATCTTATAACTTGAAATATATTTGCATTAATTTTTTTTATTGTAGATTACCTTTATTTATCATGATGTTGAATCGATCTTTTAATTTTAGTATGTTGTAGCTTGTATGCATATGTAATATTTTTATTTACTTTTATGTTTTAGTTCAAATTTAATATTAAGTTAGTTTTGCATTATAAAATTTATGGTATTTAATAAATTATTTATTTCATGATTAACTTTACTACCAATTAATGGAAACTCGTAAATAAAATGACTAAATTAATGACTAACTATATGACTAAAGTAATGATTAAATTAATCACTAAATATGACTAAAATAATGACTAAATATATGACTAAATATATGACTAAAGTAATGACTAAATTAATGACTAAATATATGACTAAATATATGACTAAAGATATGACTAAATAAATGACTACCTTGACTAAACAAATGACCAGTTAACAACAATTAATGACTAAATTAATGATTAAATATATGAATAAATTAATGACTAAATATATGACTAAATAAATTGCTACCATGACTAAATAAATGACCAGTTAATAACAATCAATGACTAAATTAACGACTAAATCAATGACTAAATTAATGACTAAATCAATGACTAAATCAATGACCAAATTAATGACCAAATCAATGAATAAATAAATGACTAAAATAGTTTAGTCATAAATTTGGTTGCATTATAAATGATCGACAATAAACTACTAATGGTCACGTGACCAAAATTAGTCATTTATATGCAATTTTTAGTAGTTTATTTAGTCATATATTGTTGTTTGTGTACTAGTGCCATTCCGAATGGGGTGTGTGTGCTGAGGGCACAACAATTTCATCTTTTGTTATGGGAGCTTGTAGCCTGTTCACATCTTCCCTAGATATTTTCCTCAGGATGAGGTTTTTAATAGTGGATTTAGCCTTTTGGAAATCATCAGAACCCCCTTCAGAAGTAAGGAGGTCCTTTTAGAAGTTTCGAAATTGGTTCACAATCTTAGTCTAAGAGGAGGGCACTTTTTCCCCATCCCTGATCTTTTCAATTCATTCTTTGACATTATTCTCTTTTAGGTACTTGAAGAAAAAATTGAAGCCTATATCCCCATTGGTTAGCCAATTAAGTTTGAATCTGACTCTCAAACCATTCACTTTGTGGGCCTGAATTCTCCTTAGACTATATTTTTCCTTAATCAGTTCATCAACCATATTTACATCATTAGGATTATTTTGCAGTTTATTTTTATCTTCAAAGAGAGACCTAAAGTTCATTTTCAGTTTTCCTTACATCTAAAGCCCTCTTTTTTCCTATGGTTTGAAAGAGTTTCCTCCAACTAGAGACATTGGAGTTCCATCTATCAATAGCACTTGCATCTTTTAGTAACCATTTATTTATCTCCCTAAGGGAGGCAATAGCTTCCCTATAGTTGTTATCATTAAGGAGGCAAGTGTTAAGCATAAATGTTTCCTTTTCTGATCCCTCATTCATTCGACATTGGCATATTCTCAAGCTTTCTTTAATGGGGTGATGGTTAGAGAGTGTGTAGGGGTATATATAGAGCTTTGGGTCATCATCAACAAGAATGAAATTAAAGAAGTCTTTGTTAGCATACATTCTATCAAGCCTATAAAAAAAAATGCTTCCTCCTTTCTAGGAATTACACTAGGTGTACCAGATTCCCTTGCACTCACCTTTCCTTTTTTCCATTGGGTCCACAAGATTGAGCTTATGTTTCATCCTATACCAAAAAAAAAATTCATTTCCTTTCCAGGCCATATCAATTCCCCCCCACTTATCTTCTGATTGATGAACCATATTAAAGTCTGCATCAATAACCCAAGGCACTTCATGGATACAAGAGAGCCATTGCAACAACCTAATTTTGTCCCTATATTCATTAGGGACATAGATAGAGCAAACACCAAATACCACATCCCCTTTCTTGAGTGTCACCCACACCACCCTATTGCAAAGGGAAATGCCATTGTCTATAACCAGATTGGCCCAATAATTAGACATTAAAATTTTAGAGCCTCCTCTTCCCCTTTTGTGAGTAGTGGAGAAAGAATTGAAGCCATTCTAGATGAATTTTAGGTTGGTTTCAAGCGTGAATCCCACTACTTTGCTTTCTTGTAAAAGCACAAAATCATTTTTCTTTTCAAGGTTTAGAAACCTTCTAATGATATATTTTCTATTAGGGGATTCCAGTCCCCTGACATTCTAGGAAATATAGTTGATGTCCATTAATAGCCATGTCATTTACTACTTGTTCATTCCTAAACTACTCAAATTATTTAGGTACTTTTTTCTCTATTTCTGCCCTCTTGGCTACAGGTGATTGGATGACTAGGCTTGTTTTCTTTCTCTTGCTTTGGATAATTATAGGGGGTTTTACCATTTTTAAAGAGTTTCTTTTATTCTTTCCACTTGGTTTTCTAGGACCAACTTTCTATTTGGGAGCTCGGTCAGGCTCCCCATGAGCGACATTCTCAGGAGTCTTAACCACAATGATCCCTTCTAGCTCAAGATTGGTTTCCCCTAATATTTTAGAATCTCCAACCTCTCCAGGGTATGTGCAGGATCATCATGGAAAAAACAAGCCCTTAAGAGGCAAAAAATTTAGAAAAATTAGTGTTAGGAAAATTGAAGTAAAAATTTGAATAAGTTATCTATACTATTTAAAAAAATATGTAAGAATAGAATCTATAGAAAATAAAATGTAGTTTCTAAACTACTAGGTTTATTTTTAAAAAAAAATCTATTTGGTGAAAATTTGAAATTTCAATGCAGTAGTACTTAAATTTTAGGGGAAATATATGAAGTGGTTGTTTGTCTGACCACCCTAACCACAATAAAATAATAATATATTTTTATAATATTTTAGATATAAGTAGAGGACTCATGTCCGTATGTGATGTATATTTTTTTATAATTTTTTTCCAAGTAAATAATTATTTATGAATTTTTTATTACAACTTTTAAAAAATATAAAAACTAGTATGTCTGACCACCTTAACATGCTCAAAACTTCAAGAAATTCATTTTTTTTTTTAATCCTATAGCATGCAAAGCATAGAATGTGATGCATTTTTTGGATTCAAAAAATTTGATACCATTTGAAAGCTATAGATGTTTTTCAATTAGCCTATCGATCAAGACTTTAGTCATAATTCAAATAGAAAATGAATAATAATTATTTATTAAATTCAAAGTAAAGTATAATTTATATTGATGGAAAGATGAAAATATCCTTTAAAAACCCTTTTTGTTTCATCAATTTTGGGTAAAAAAAAGGTCGTTAGCCACATACCCTACAAATAACCATAATATTGCCACTTTTTTTCCCATCATGTTCAAGGATGTAGTTATGGTCCCCCATGGGGGTAAAATTAGTAGAGCCAGAGCTACAATGAAGATTGATAGGGGAGGTTTCACCAAGAACTTGATTAGGAGTGGGCTCGTGGGTATGGACAATGGTGGTAGAGGATCCTTCCCTAGCCTCAACTGGTACATCATCTTTAGGATGAGAAGTGCACAAAGCAACCTTAGATGAATGGCAAGATGGGTTAGTGGATAGGTTTAGACCCACACTATCATAGTCTAGGGTCACTAGAGATGGTCTAGCCTTGCGTAGGCCTAGCAATGGGTCCCCAACTCTCTCACCCACACCCACAATCATAGTCCTATGTGAGTTATGGTTTTCAAGTCTGAGGTCAAATTGATTTGATTCTTTTTTTAAATTATAAGTAGAATTTTATTTACTATTCCTATCAGAGAGGAAATTAATTTCAATTCTTTGTCTAATTTTTTCATGGCCAGCTGTTGAGCATTAAGCCTTTGGAGAAGCAAAACATCCTCAGTTTCATTCTATCTTGGAGAGCGATGGGGAGTCATGGGTCACCATTCATAGTTTCGGTAGAGTGAGCCCAACCCTCGCCATTGTCGTCACCACCCACATGCTCAAGCAAGACAAAGGAGTTAGAAAGTTCAAGGTCAAAGGAATGATTAGCAAGGGGAGGATCCTAGGTTGAGGCCTCTTTATTCAACACTTCACAACAATCATCCCTCATCATAGAGGGGTAGGTAGCCAAATCCTGACCAGGGTCAAACACTAAAGCATGGTCAGGTTGAAGGGGAGGTCGATGATCCTCATTAGCCTCATACATTTGGGATTCAGAGGAAGGACCTTTAGATCCAACGATAGGGTTTCCCTGAATAGTTTTTTCTTTCCTTTTCAAGATAATTGGGTATTTTTCCTAATGTGCCCCTCCCTTCTGTAGAGGAAATAGGCATTAATCCCCCCAAGATTTCAAGCGGGCAAGTCACAATATCAAAATCTTCAATAATCTTCAAATTCTTTTGGATTTCAACTCTTGGGTTTAAAGGGACCAAGGCCCAGGCATCCAAATTAGGAAGCATAACTTTAGACTCGTCAACCTTGATAATCTTGCCAATGGGTTCCATAATTTGGGGTAGAATTTTCTTGAACTCTAGAGGGAGGTTTTTAACTGTTAGCCATCTAGTGGTTGAAAGGGAAATTATTTACTCTATGATGGCCGCAAGTGACCAAGGAAGGGCTCTAAATGCACAACCCCCAAGTAGGGTTTGGCCAACACCTTTTCTTGCATGGAATGAATTTTTAGAAAAATAGAAAATAATGGTTTTCACAGAAGCCTACAGTAAGTTAGTTGAATGCAAAATTTATTTAACCATACATTGGAAAACCATGCATTAATGGATTTTCTGGCATGAAACTTATTAATATCTACAATTGCAAGGAAAATAAAAAACTCCTTAAGCCTACATCCTTCATTGCTTATAGTTTCTTTCATGACAACATTTGGAAGAAGATGAAAATATTTGAGATCATTAGAGGTCTACTTACCCTGCCCACCATCTCCACAACTCACCTCTTCCATAGTGAAGTCGACACCTTCCAAAGCAACAAAACCTTGCTTAGCCACAACTTTGTTGAATGATTTTTACAACTAATGTCAGGAGGATCCATTGCCATTATCAAAAGGAGGGTCAGGGGTTTTTGCACCCCCCTCAATTTAAAGAAGTTAAACACAAAAATCCCTGAGAAAAGTGACTACTAGGGTTAAAAAAAAAGAAAAAACACAACAAAGAGCTGAAGCAAGGAAGAACATGTGGCACAAAAGGGAAAAAAAGAATGACACAAAAGCCAAAGGGTAAAAGGCCTTACAATAGGCAAGAGTAGCTATGAGAGAGGGTATGACCTCCCCCACCATCATTGATGCGGCCCTGATCTCAAACCGTTGGGAAAAGTTCCAATTCCACCGCTTTCTTCATCCCTTAACCTTATTTGTAACATTTTCTCACATTAAAATATGTCATGTGTAACAATCTACTCCTTAGATTGGATCAAATGACAGTGAATTAGTCAACCTATTTGAAATTATATTTTTCCTTCTCTAAGCCTACTTTCTTTTAGTATGATTATTACCTTGTTGACCCACATACTAAAATTTTAAATTTTCTCAAGGAGCATGTATTTATGAACATCTTGAATATCAAAATTATCATCGTATATTTGAAATCATTCATTAGTATTTATTATTTTTAAAATGTCACATTTTTATATAAACTAATAGATGAGAGGCATTTATTAGCTTTTGAATTTTTCCACAAAAGTGAATTTAATAGGGAGATTAATGAATGTAATTCTTATGAAAAGGAAATCTAAATTCCTAAGAATACCTTTTTAAAATCTCAAATCATTTAATAGAACATTTACTATTATTTAGAAATAAAAATACACTATTATATATTTAAAATCAATGAAAAAGATTATTTTGAAAGACAATTTTGTAATTAATTATTTTTTCATATAATAATTCAAATTTTAAAAAAAAATAGCATATTGATGAGTGGCAATCTATTATTCCATTTTTGAACTTAAATATATAATTTTTTTTTCTAATAAATTATATAATTTTCTACTTTTACTTAAGTTTAATGATTGCATATTTAGTTTTTGTTAATAAAATATTTCTTATATATTTTATTAGTTTTTAATGAATAATATTTTATATCATTGTCCTTTCATAAAGTTTAATCATAAATTATTACTATTGATAGAGGTATACAATTTTGTATATTTTACTATGCATTTTATCATTGTTGATTTTAAATTTAAAATAATTATAATTCAAATACATATTTTTTTAATAATTCACGTCTTTTAATATACACTCAAATTAATTTATTATTTATTTAAAATAGACATTAGTAAATATACATCTCTGACTGTTCCATTATTTTCAATTGTCCCACATGGGAGTTCAATAAAGATATTTTTATCACTAGTGAACATATATTAATTATAAATTTTAAAATATATATAATCATAAAATAAAATATACTAAAATCTATATTTTTTGGAATCATAGCACGAGGGATAATTTTAAGCAAGGTCTAATGTTATAATCACTATATTTGATCAAAAAAACATATCTTGAATTAAAAATTATATTCAATGAAATCCTTCCACGTGATTTAATAGGAAAAGAGTGTGACATACAATCTTTAAGGGTCACACATATGCATGTCAATAATTTTATCTACAATGAAATTAATATGTTTTTCCTTCGCCTCTTGACCGGTGTATACTATTTATCATAAATTAGGTCAAGTTGAAAGGTACTACCATGCTTCAATCAACAATCTAATTTAGGGTATCAACTATGCTATGCATTATATTCCAATATAAAAATGCTAATAATAGAATGTGTGTGACATATATGCCTAATGTATAGTAATTAAGAGTGAAATTTTGTTGGTGTGTTCAATTTAGTGATTGTTATTTAGTGTGTCGAATGAATCAAATTGAATGTTAAAACTATATATTTTATGACATATATGTAAAGTGACACAAAATAAAAGATTATAGATGCAATATCTCTAATTTTATCCCATTTAGTTTCTCACTTTGATGTGCATGGAAATATACATGAGCATGTATTCCAAATTAAAATTGAAAGAAAAATAATAATCAAGAAACTTTGGATTTTGAGTAAACTACATTTAGCATGTGTTCCATTTTATCTTAGTTTACAACTAGTGTTAGGGCTATCATATCATTAAAGAAAAAAAGCCCTATTTTGAATAATTCCACATTAGCTAAAGATAAAATTGTAGATAGATCTTATAAAATTGTAATAGTGTATCTCCCTCTTGGGTCATAAAAATGAAGTGAAACATATGTTGCACACAAACAAGCATAGGTCATTCAAATGGGAGTTCACTTAGACCCATTTTAATCAAAATGACATTTAACTACCATGTTAGTAAGGTGTATGATCAAATGATAGTCTTATTTACAAGGTGAATCAAGGGATAATACTATATATTATGTAGTAATGCAACAATGTGTTAAGGAGAATGTAAATATATAAACCAATTTACACTTGAAATGCAAAAATTTTATGACACATATTATAAATTTTATTTATACTAAATATAATGAATGTATACAGAGGAAATATTAAGAGTTTCATTATTTCCCTTCTACTTTAGAAAATGCATTGTAATAAATTAAGAATTTATGCATCTAGGTGAAAAATATGTTCTATACATATGATGTCAATCAACATGTGTGTATGGTGTAATAACTATGCAAACAAGGTAATGATAATTCTCAACCATATAGGGTTTTATTTTATTTCTAGGGATATGTGGCATAGATGTTGTCAAGTGTCATATGCATTTTTATTTATTCTATGATCATTTTTTGTGTCATGAAAGATACTAGGTAGTTCACACATATGCAAGCATAATATGTAGATGCCAATATTACATGTATTGCACTCATATTATTTAACTATAGAATGGAATGTGCAATAATGTTCAAGGTTGGAAGATATATGTGAACAATGCTATATGATAGTGTGAAAGAATCGTATATATATATATATATATATATATATATATATATATATATATTTAAGGTTAATAGATTTATCTTCTTAAATTAGTAAATATAAAGACTCTAGTATGCCCAACAATGAAGTGAAATATGTAACAAATAGTTGGGTAAGTTGTTGATCAACTTACCTTTGAATTTTTTAACAAGGAGTAGTTCCCTCTTTTGATAAAAACTTAATTTTAAATTTTAAAATGTGGTACGATTTTAACTAGAAAGTAGGAAAGGAAAACTAACATTTATGCATAGCCATGACATAAATTTGATCAACACATGAAATAGAAAATATTTTTTTTTTCTTCACCAAAATAATGAATATCATCAATATTTCAATGAAAATATTGAAACAAAAGTTGTAGATTATTGGGAGACTGTTGGATGCTATGGATGTGTTGCTGATATGTGGTTGTCATTGATGACAACACATGATGTGAAAAATACCATCAACCCAACTTCAGTTTTGAAAAGATGTCATGTAGCACTTCTCCCCCTAAGATGTTTTTCACATAACTCTTCTCCCCTTTTGAAATCAATGGAAAAGGTAACTATGACCTTTCCATACACATGCTTTGAACCACATATTTGCACATCTGACTACTCCCCTAGAGTAGTGACCATAGAAGCATCAATCTAGATCATGATATAGCAATGAGGCTCATGGATTGATGCAAGTAAATGCATCATTTAATTTATATTAGGAGGGGTAATTACCCTAGCATTCCCCTGGGATACTCAAAAGTATCCTTTGGAAATGGATTAGTAAATATTTTTGAAATTTGTTCTTTGGTAGGCACATACTCCAATCTGACTTCTTTCTCATTCACTTTCTCCCTCAAGCAATGAAACTTGATTGATATATGTTTAGTATTAGAGTGTAGCACTAGATTCCTTGATATATTTATTGTTCTTGAGTTGTCACATTATATGGAAATAGGATCTTCATATATTATTTTGATATCTCTTAACATTTGTTTCATCCATATAACCTAAGTATAATTATTGGCAGCAACAATATATTTTGCTTCAATAGTAGATAGAGAAATTGAGTTTTTCTTTTTACTTAACTAGGATACCAGCTTCTTCCCTAAGAAGAAAGCACCACAACTAGTAATTTTTTTGTTATCCACATCACCAGCCCAATCAACATTAGTGTATGCACACAAAGTGAGATCATCATCCTTTGGATACTAAAGTCCAAAGTCAACTATTCCTTTCAAATATCTAAAGAATCTTTTAATAGTAGTCACATGTGATTCTCTTGGATCAGCTTGAAATCTAGTGACCATACATACAACATTCATAATATCTGGTGTAGTTTGAGTCAAGTAGAGTAATCCACCAATCATTAACCTATATCTGGCTTGATTTTCCTTAGAAGAGTCATCATTTTGAGTCAACTTATATTTGGTTACCATGGGAGTACCAAAAAGTTTGTAGTCTTCCATTCCAAACTTCTACAATAGTTCTTTCACATATTTGGACTAAGATATTAAAATCCCTTGGTCTAACTATGTAATTTGCAATCCCAAAAAGAACTTCATTTCACCAATCATACTCATCTCAAATTCACTCTTCATCTCATCAGAAAACTTCATGCATAGATTATCATCTCCACCAAAAATGATGTCATCAACAAAGACTTCTATGATTAACTCCTTGTCATGATCTAACTTGAAGTATAAGTTACTATCAGCAGTACCTTTAGTGAATCCAAGCTTCAGTAGATATTTTTCCAATCTAGTTTACTAGGCTTTGGGGGCTTGTTTGAGTGCATACAAAGCTTTTTTCAATATACAAACCATGTCTTCCTTATCTGTTAGCTGAAATCCATCAAGCTATTCAATGTACACTTCTTCTAGCTCCCCATTCAAAAATGTAGACTTTACATCCATTTGATAGAGTTTATAGTTCTTATAAGCAACATAAGCAATAAATAATTTTAATACTTCAATTCTAACACAAGGACAAAGGTTTCTTCAAAATCAAGACCTTCTATTTTAGAGTACCCTTTACATACCAGTCTTGCCTTATTCCAGACCACTTCACCTTCCTCATTCAACTTGTTTCTGAATACCCACTTAGTACCAATCACATTCTTGTCTTTGGGTCTAGGAACCAGTGTCCTTGCCTCCTTACAAAATGAAGGTTCATGCTATTGAGGAATTTATGTTTGTAAACAAGATGAAAAGAGATACACTAATAGGGAAGCTTGCTGCTTTTGAAATAAGTGAATTTGGTTTCAAATCTACACAAAAAATTGAATCTCCATTCAAAGCTACTATATCCAAAAGCTATAGGAAAAAGTATATTCTAGGAGAGAGCTCCATAAATATATCTAAATATGATGAACTGGAAAAACTTGAAGACAAAGAAAGAGAAGTACAAAAACTAGAAGCACTAATTGCAAAGAAAGAAGGAAGAGGAAAAGGTAAGTATGAAGATGTATTTCCTATTAAATGTTTTTCATGCAGTAAGATAGGTCATTTTGCTTCAATATGTCCTGAAAGAGTTCCTAGGACTAAGCCTAGAAAACCTAGATTCCAAAAGAAATGCTACTTTGTTGAAGAAGTAGTAACTGATGATGAGTTTGATAAAGTTAATGGAAATGAAGATGAATTGTCTTTCATTGCTACCATTGAAAATAAACCTGTACCTACTAAATCTATTGAAGACAAGAAAGCTCTTGCAACCCAAGTTGAGGAGAAAGATGAGTGGGTCATTGATAGTGGATGCTCGCATCATATGATTGGTGATAAAAGAAAGTTTGTGAGTCTAGAGGAGTATAATAGTGGGGTTGTAAGATTTGGAGACACTATTAGGATTTGGTGTATCTATTACTATATATGTTGAGGATATTGAGTAAATTATAAGGAAAAGTGTTCCAAGTTCCTAGCAAAACTGTGTAGGTCATAAAGGAATTTTGTTTTGTACAAAAAATATTAGATGATGTAGGTTAAAAGGTTTATTATTGAGTATGACTAGATCATCTACTATAATTTTCAAAGGTTCGCGTGAAGTTCTATGTGAGTTATGGTCTAACAGTGTTTTGCTGGTCTCTGTCTGTGTTCCTGAATGAAGATTATGTGATTTTGGTTATCTCAGTCATTGTGGATTCTTCCCTATTGTTTCTTGGTGTTCTTAGATGTCTCTAGTTCATTCTCTATCTTTGTGGTATCTCCACATCAATTGGTGAGCTTGTGGTTGAAGATCTTTGTGCACATGCTCAACTTTTCTTATTTTTGCCCGACATGTTGGTGATAGTGTGTTGTGGATCTTTGAGGTGAAATTAATTAAAGTAATTTTTTATTGGAGATTTTAATTTGGGTCTCCACTATATTGTGGCCGACCTTGGGGGATACACATTAAAATTTTATTTGTAAAACTGGGTCGACATTGCAAATATATTTTATTTTCTTGGTCAACGAAGTTGTAATGAAATCTCATGTAGCAAATATATAAGAGCGATTGTGTGATTGGTGGAATGTATGCTTCATGTGCTCCTATGTGTGTATGTGTGAATATCATTAGTCGTTAGAGTGTGAAGAAGATTGTGCAAAGTGTGAAGAAGTGTTGAGCTTAATTGGAACTATAATCAAGCTTGACTAGAAGCTATTTTCTCAGTTCATACCCTCCATATTTTTAATCCAATTTTGTTGGACAGTGAACCCCTTTTGTAATTGAGAATTGAGCTCTAGGTAGTGTTCCTGAATTCATGTGCATTCCTCTTATTGTTCTTCATTATACTTTTAGTAGAGTATAATCTTTTGGATTAACATCCACCATGGTTTTTCCCCTAACAGGGTTTCCACATAAATTATTTTGGTGTTCTTTGTCTCTCTAATGTGTTAGTTGCTTATGGTTAATTTTTCATTCATCAGTTATGAGATTAAGGATAAGTTAATTAGAAAAAGTTTAAATTTTTGTGACAATTGATTCACCCCCCCTCTCAGTTGTGTGTCCTTGTTTTTCAAGTAGTAGATATATATCCAAATTTTAAATTTCACCACATCTCAAAAAGAAAATTAATGTCATAGGAATAGATATCATATTTGTAAAGAAAATTAATATCTAGATATTTACTTAAATTCATAGATTTAGAAAAAAATATTCAAGCATCACATTCAATCTCACATGCAAATAGACAAGTGAGTTATTTCAGGAATAGTAAATTTTTATTGTTCCTTCATATGATTTTGTCTCACTTTTACACTACAATGTAGCGAGGACCAAAATTTTATACCCTTCAAATTCCCTTTTTATTACATATTTAAAACTTCCAAAATGTAACAATCCATGAGTCAAATCATAAAATTAAAATTTAATACATTTAAAACTTTCTAAAATTAAACATCCAAATAAAATCATGATTACAATATGGGTAGTTGATTTTGTTGGTCCGTGCTCACTTCCTCTATTGGGTTCTGCTAATTGGACACCACATGTGCTTTGGAATCCCTAAGTTCTTGAGTGATAGTTGGAATCTTAATGTGTCAAGGAATTATAACAATTTTGGTTTTAAGTTTCCAAAGAGCTTTGTTATTGCAAATGGTGTTGATTTTTGTGGTAAGGTTGACTAGAAAATTACCATACAAAGAGAATGTTGAATCAATCCTAGCCAACTTCCTAAGATTATCTTTTTTAAAAAATTTCTCACTAGAAAATATCTCAATCATCTTTTGAAATAATTCTTTCAATTCATCAATTGTAGTCATGGCATCATTGTCACTCTTTTTCATTTGACAATCAAAATTTGATCTAATTCTTTAATAATATCAATGCAATTTCATTCTTTTGATAACTTAGTTTGCTCTTGGATGTTTTGCTTCAAAAATTAAATTTTACATTAAATTATTTTCCTCAGCATTATGAACCTTGGTTCCTCTATAGAAGGAATAATTTGTTCTATTATAGTTTTATATAAACCCATGTCTAAATATTCCCTAAGATCTTTATCAAATTGTAGCCAAAGAGACTCTTCCTACTCATAATTTTCTATCTCATTTTTAAGATAATTTTTTACCAAATTTAGCTCATTATGGACTCTCTTTAGTTTCTTAATCAAAGAGGAACCTTTTTTTTTCAAATCTATTACCTACTCTTCAGTAGTTCATCCATAAGAACCATCCCTTTGTAATTTGCTAAATATTTATTTCCCAACTATAGAATTGGAATCAAAAGAAGAAATTTCCTCACCAATGAGTTGGGGAGAAAGGTCTATCAATGAATTTAGGCAATTGGATTTATTAATTATACTAACTTCTTCAATTAATTTTTATATTTCTTATCCTTCTCAATTATCTCCACTAAGCTTATGCAAGTCAATAAGAAGTTATTGACATCACCACCTCTACTAGGGATATTAAGTCTACCCTTTTCACGTTCTATTTAGCTACAATAGCTTGACTAGGTTCTCTTTATGTAGAGGGATGTGTAATTTCTATAGAAAAATTCCCAACATTACTATCTTCCATCAACCTTGAAGTATTTTTTAACTTCTTGGGCTTGGGAGATGTTTGCATTAGTTTCCCCAAAATGTTATCAACTAGAAAACTAATAGGCACTATTTTATTTTCTTAGCTAATGTATTATAATGAGGGAGTGGAAGTAGTAAAAATTTCTTGAGATGAAGAATTGAGTGATGAAACTTGAAGATCCCTATATAGAGGACACTATGGTTGATGAAGAAGTTCCTACCTAACTAGGATTAGGCAATTCTTCTATCCTTTTCCTTTGATTAGGTTGAGCCATAGAAGCTTCACCCTTCTTATTTTTAATCCATATCTAGGTTTTAATACTATAATAGTTATAGTCTCAAGATCTTTGGGGGCATATCTAAGAAGTTTTTTCAAAAAATGGTCAAAAAGTGGAAGTGTCTTTCTGGATTTTTCAGAATTTTTTGCACTTCAAATAAAAAAATTGAGAACTTACACATTGAATCTTAAAAAGGTTAAGTTATATCAAATTTATTATTTTGAGTTTAGTTTCCAAATATGTAATTTATTCTAATATTTTCATGATAAATGTTAATTTTCAATAGGCATGTACAAAACCAATAATAAAAGTAACTTTTTTAGGAGCATACAATGCACATGTATGAACACCATAAATTGACTTAAATAAAAGTATTTTTCTAATTCATTTTGGAGAAAGATGTGTAACAAACTGAAGATTGATGAAATAATTTTTTATAATTTTTTAAGGTTTTTTTAACAATTTTTTAATGGACCAAATTGTTGTTTTCGAAAAAAGAGTATGAAGACCATAATCTGACCTAAACTGATCATTGTTTGAATTTTTTTATTGTGTAGAGAATTGCTTGTAGATTGATGTCATATAATTTTTTTACAAAAAAAAAATTGATTAAAAGTTATTTAAAAAGTAAGAGAGCTTGAAATTTCAAGTTTATGGATAAATTTTATTTGAAATTAATTAAAAAATAGAAAATATAATCCAATCATAAAAATCAGATATTTTGAAACTAGACATCATGATCTATAATGGGTTTTAATTTTAGGTACTGATTCTATAAAAACCCATCAACTATATTGCTAAAGTCAAATATTTCTCTTGACATTGGCTTAGTTTTTTAGTTATTCAAAGGCTAAGGGTTAAGTTACCAAAAAATTCTTGAGCCTAAAACCAAACCAAAAATCTACTTTAGATTTCAATTTTTAGAATATGTACTCGCTTTAAAATATGCACCCATTCTTAAAATAGATTTGGTACTTTCTTTAAAATGGTTACCCATTTTAAATTAGAAGGGTTACTCATTTTAAAGTAGGTACACATTTTATTATTAAAATGGGGACCATTTTAAAATTGCTAATCATTATATTTTTAGATCAATTTCCCATTTAGGAATAATATCCACATCTAAGGCTTGGGAACACATTCCTAAATGAGTACCATTTTTTTCAAAATGAGTACATATTCCTTTGACCAATTTTTTTGCTAAAACTTATGCTTTTCATGGACACAAATTCTTGTACTTACCCTTGGGTTCCCTAAGACTCCAATAAATTGTAACCATGGGTTGCATCTGTATAAGATTATTGTATCTATTGTGTCCAACAAGTTAGATTCATCACCCTCAACACAATCAATGTTTTCTACAAAATTTATATGTAACAATTTTTCTTAGGGTCTTCCTCATCTAAATTATTTTTCCAGCTTCATAATCATCAGAATAGATAACCCAATAATCTTTCATATGTGGAATGTGACAAAATATAGGACGAACCAACAAATTTTCTTTCATAATGTTCTTGTTGTGAAATGGAAATCTCACATGTCATAAGTGGAAATTTACTAAACTTCACAATATACCTCTTAATGTTGATGGCATTTGATTGAGATTTGAATAGGTAGTACCCAAGACCAATGGGGAATGAGATACCAACTTTCTAGCTCTCAATGCATCTCTTTTTTACATTCACAACTTTCCTATAAATTTAATTGAGGATGAACTTTTCTTCTATATACTTAGTTAATTTGAACTTGTCCTCTATATACTTAGGTAATTTGTGGGGTAGTCTATAATATCCTCCAACACTAATATAGGTGAAAATTTTAAATTTAATGAAGTTTCTATCATACTTATTTATTAATTGGATGGATTTTGGAGAAATCCTTTGCCCCAAATCACCTTGAAATTCCTTGACTATTCTCGTGGTAAATACATCATTCACCCTCCTAAATATATGATACATCCTTTCCAACTATGGATTAGGGTAATAGTTTTAAATTTAAATTTGATCATGAAATTCCTCAATAGGGAGAAGTCTAAGTGTCCATGGCCTAGTGCATGCCAAAGCATAAAAGAGATATGAGGACATGAAGAATGATTTATTGATAGCAAAGCTAGTTATCATATCATGTAATATATCACTTATAAGGGTTGTTGAATCCAAGTATTGTTGTCTGGGATATATAATCTATACAAAGAAAAAAATCCATTTTTCAAGGTCATGAGCATTCACATTACCGCTCAATTTATTGAATAATATGATAATATCTTAAATTTAATATTTGAAGTGAGAACTATGCAAACTTTTAGGTAATTGGGACTTCCCTTTCTTTTGAATTACAAACCACTCGCTAGAAATGATGATTTTTTTGTACCCTTTACTTTCACTAAAACAACCTTGTGACAAAGTGATGTTAAATTCTAAAATCCTTATCTTTCAAGGAGCTTGAAACAATTGCTAGTGGTGGATTTATCAAGAGTAATTACAATTTTATAATAGATTATGTTCTAATATCCCTAGTTTGGGGATCATAGTGGTTAATGTACTCAAGGGAAAAAAAATCACTACATAGCTACATGGAAGGTAGCTCCCTCAAGTAGGCTGCCCTCAATAACCCTTTGAGTAATTGAGGCTCTATCCTATTTTTTGATCATGAAATATTATTCTTCTCCAAATAGCCTTAAATGGGAAACTCAATGGATGGGGGACCTATTGTGTTCTACTAAATAACATTCAACATTTTAGAAGTTGGCTCTTTGTTATTGGTTTGGGAAAAGGGAGGAAGAAATATAGAAAATAAAACTAAGTTGATGCATTGAAAATATTTTAGAACATTTCAAAATCCCTATTGGGATATCAACCTTGAAAAAATGAACACATAGTGCCACAAAACTTTCATTATTGTGAGGAAAATGAACTACTAAGGTTTTTTACAAACACAAAGAAAATGTTCAGATCCTCTTGTAGGAAGCACCTAGTAAGGTTTGATAGCAATTTGATAAACCAAAGAACAATTATGAATGCTTCAAAACCTTATATAAATAAATTAAATCAATAGAATATTATTATGGAATTCAATGCATTTTAGGAAAGAAATGAAAGAGTACAAGGACATATCCAATCTTCTACAAAATTTGAATTAGATGTTGATAGGCTAGAACTAGGGTGAAGAATAAGAAATATTTCAACTTGGTCTAAGAGTGTTAATCCGATGGTTGTTAGCTTGCGAGAGGTGTTGCAACAATTTATGAGGAAAGTATCAAATTAAGTTCCTGGATGAAATGCATCTAGAACACACAAATGAGCACCTATAATGAAAATCTAGTTCAAACTTATATTTTTTATTTTCTCTATTCTATAACAGAAGTGATAGGAGTTGTGTCATAAACTATAACAATCTACAGAGAACTGCAACAAGAACTACAACTATCAATGATAGTGTTAAAAGGTGCAAGAAAACTAAGAGGGGGGGTGAATCAATTATCACCAAATACAAACTCAAAACTCAAAACACATCAATTTCTTATCCACTTAATTCTGTTATCAAGTATGAACATGCAATGTAGATAGCAAAAAATAAAATAAACATAAAGAACACTAGATTTTACGTGGAAAACCAAATGAGGGAAAAACCATGGTGAGGATTAACTCACAATATAAAATAATAGCAAAATAAAATACAAGAGGCTCACTGCCAAGGGATCACTACCTAAATACAAAGGCTCATTGCCTACATATAGGATTCACTATCCAAAAGGGAGTCTCATTGCCTATAGATACAAAAGATAACAAAATGATCCACCATAACAATTTGTAACACACATCCGCAACCTTGATTAGAAGATTGTAGAAACCTTTAGCTCATTGCTTTCAAGAATCTAACACAATAAAGTACTACTACCTCAACTCACTTTCTCACAACTTTGCTTCTCACTTGTGGCTTACTTTGTTACTTTTTATGATCTAATCCTTTGCATCTCAACTTGCATTTATACCATCTTCAACCGTAGAAACTTTCTCCAAGGTCAGCAACATACACTTAATTTCATAAATTCAAATTAGGTTGGAAACTCAACATTCCTGCAATGGAAAGGAGTGAGAGTAGACCACACCAATACTTAACTATGACCCAAAATAATGTCTTGGATCAAACACATGCTTCCTTAATTAAGTTTTTAATTCTTCATATGAAGTGTAAACACCAAGTCGGCTAAACCTAATAAGAACACAAATGAACATTGAAGTACACACCTCCTAGAAATAAGATAACACATAGGAAACATAACATGCTTTATCATGCGCGAGAAAACATCTTAGATACCTTTAGATACATCAATAACAAGTGAAACAACCTTTGAACATAGAACACCTTCAACAACCCATCCAAACTATGCAAACACAAACAACTCTAAAACTCAACTTTTGGAGCACCAGACCGTAAACATTTTTTCCAGAACTCATAGAACATCATTAGAAGACATATTATAGATCTGTGAGACCTAAAATAAATTAGTGAAGGACTACAGAGCAAAAAAATTTCTCCCAGTCCATAGAAAAACAATTCAACTAAACTAGTTCACACACCAGTGAACACAAATTTCACACTCCATTAAACAAGATGCTACAAATCAGGAGATGTCACCGATAGATCCCCAAAAAAAACCCTTGAGATCCACACAATAATAGGATCAAAATAGAAGAAATGTGGACCATATACTAGAGCATATTTTGAACACATACATAATTTTGTCGTCACTCTTTATTAATTTTCTCAAAAGCACTTGGTAGCCCCTCATTTCAACAAATTTGTAACATCATAAAGATAACTCCATGTAATCACAACATCTTAAGGGCATCTCAACTATACATGCACACAATCTGCAACTTTCTAAACTATGTTAACATCAATGACAACATTAAAGACAGCACCATGAAACTTTCTCATACTTGCAATAATATCCTCCTTTGTCATTTACAGAAACACATTATGTGAACAACCATCAAAGAGAACACTCTCCTTTATTCTCTAGATTAGAAAATATGCACAACATTCTTACATTCTCAATATTTTGGGCAAAGACCTTCTCTTCTTCTTCTACTTTTTTTCACATGACTCTCTCTCCCCCTTTGACATCAATGGAAAAAATAAAAAGGTCTAATCACTCCCCCTTAGGAGTGCACCCATACAACTCATACTACAACAATGAAAAATTTCTACTCCCCATGCTGAGGAGACCCATTCATTAGTCTAGATAAATGAAGAATCTATGGATCCCCTGGATTAATGCACCTCCATGTGCACCTAGTTCATAGGGTCAATGACCCCCAACATCTCCTTGAGATACTCAAAATTATCCTTCAGAAGAGCCTTAGTAAATATATCTACAATCTATTCCTTTGTAGACACATACTCTAGCTTGAATTTATTCTCCAATACCTTCTCTCTCAAGAAATGATACCTGATAGATATATGTTTTGTTCTTGAATGCATTACCAAATTCTAGAAATGTTTATAGCACTTATATTGTCATAGAAGATAGGAATAGGCTCATCACATATCACTCTATCTTTCATTGCTTGCTTCATCCACAAAACCTTTATGTAACAAGATGCTACAACAATATACTCAACTTCTACAGTGGATAAAGAAACCAATTACCTTCTTACTTAACCATGAAACCAATCTTCCACCAAGAAAGAAAGAACCTCTAGTAGTACTCTTCTAGTTATTCACACAACCAACTCAATTTGCATTGGTATAAGCACTTAAAGTGAAATCAATATCCTTAGGATACTATAAGCCATAATTTGGTGTACCTTTAAGATATTTAAATATCCTCTTTATAGCTGTAACATGTGCTTCTTTAGGTTCTTCTTGAAATCTAAGAACTAAACATACTACATTCATGATATCCAGTCTAGTAGTAGTAAGATACAATAGTCCACCAATCATAGATCTATATTTATTCTGATTAGCTTTAGCAGATTCATCATCTTTACTCAGCTTACATCTGATCACCATGGGAGTACTAACTAGTTTGGAGTCATCCATTCAAAAATTCTTTAACAACTCTTTCACATATTTCTATAGTGAAATGAATATCCCCTTATCAGTTTAATTTATATGAAGAATAAGAAAGAAATTCAATTCACCAATCATGGAAATTTCAAATTATTTTTGCATTTCCTCTACAAATCTCTTACACATACCTTCATTTCCTCCAAAGATGATATCATCAACATATACTACCACTATCAACATTTTTTTACCTTGCACTTTGAAGTAAATATTATTTTCTGTAGAGCCCTTATTAAACATTTTTTGTGTCAAATTTCTTTCCAATCAAGCATAACATGCTCTAGGAGCTTGTTTCAGTCCATACAATGCCTTTTTCAGCTTACAAACCCTATCGGTTTGTCTGATAACTTAAATCCTTCAGGTTTTTCCATATATACTTCTTCTTCTAGTTCTCCATTCAAGAATGCATACTTGACATCCACTTGATATACTTTCAAATCCTTATGGGTAGAAAATTCCAAAAACATCCTAATAGCTTCCATTCTTGTCACCAGTGAAAATGTCTCTTTAAAGTCTATGCCTTCAACTTGTGTGTATCCCTTGCAAACAAGTCTTGTTTTGTTTCTTATAACTTCACCATTTTCATTCAACTTATTCTTGAACACCCACTTTGAACCAATTACTTTTTTGTTCATAGTTCTAGGAACCAGTTCCCATGTCTGATTCTTCTCTATTTTTTGTAACTCTTCTTTCATAGCTCTAATCCAATTGTCATCTTCACATGCTTCACACATAGACTTAGGTTCTATTTTAGAAAGTAAACATAGATTTACCTCAGCTGCTACTTTACTTCTTGTCTTCACACCTTCACTCTTATCTCCAATTATTTTATCCTCTAGACGATTCTTCTGGACATACTTAGGAGTCTTACGAACAAGTTCCAGTGCTTCTTCTTCTTCTTATACAATTTGTTCTTCTTCCTCTTCCTTATTCTCTTTAGGTGCTAGTGCACAAATAGGATCATTTGGTTCAACTTCACTTATCTCAATAGGTCTATGCATATCCTCATCAACCTTCACATTAGCGCTCTCTAGAATCTTCCTCAATCTTTTATTGAAGCATCTATATGCTTTTCTAGTAGTTGAGTGTCGAAGGAAAATATCTTCATCGCATATAGCATTAAACATCCCAAGATTCTCATCATCTCTTTTAATGTAACATTTATTTTCAAACACCTTAAAGTACTTCATAGTAGGAGCCTTACCAGTCCACAACTCATAAGGAGTCTTTGTGTTGTTTCCTCTAATATCAACTCTATTAAGAACACAAACAACAATGTGTATTTCTTCTCTCCAATACATATTAGGTACATTTTCTTCTTTCATCATAGTTTATGCAACTTCATGTATAGTTTGGTTATTTCTCTCAACAACTCCATTTTGCTAAGGGGTTCTAGGAGTAGAAAAGTGTCTCTTTATGCTATTCTCTTCACAAAATGCATTAAACTCACTAGAAGTAAATTTTCCACCTCTATCAAATCTCAAACACTTGATTCTTAGGTTCACTTTATTTTCTACTCTTGCTTTGAACACTTTAAACCTATCCAGAACCTGAGTCTTCTCCCTAAGAAATGCAACCTATGCCATTTGAGAATAGTCATCAATAAGGAGAATGAAATACCTATCATCATTTAGGCTTCATGTTCTAGTAGGACCACAAAGGTCTATATGAATTAATTATAGCATTCTAGTAGCTGATTTCTCTTTTCCTTTAAAACTACATCTTGTTTGTTTCCCTAATTGACAACTTCTGCAAATAGTAATAGTAGGTTTTATGATTTTAGGTAGACCTCAGACAACCTCTCTTGAACTAATCCTAACTAGATTTCCAAAGTTTACATGTCCATTCTATGGTGGCACAACCAACTTTCATTAACTTGAGATACAAGGCACTGACCATCAACACCCTTAAGCTAATAGATATTTTGATGAGTTCTCCTTCTTGTTGCAACCATAGCTCCAGATCCTTTTCTAATATCACAAGAATTATCTTAAAACACAAGTTTGAAACCTTTTCTACACATTTGTACAACACTCAAAAGGTTATTCCTTATGCCCTTTACATAATTTACATCATCAGTTTTGTGTATTCCATTAAGACTAATTGTACCTTTCCCAACAATATTTGCTCCAAAATCATCACCAAACATGACTAAACCACCATCATACTTTTCAAGTTTAGTGAACTTACTTTTATCTTTGGTCATGTGATTAGAACGTCCACTGTCAATCACCTAATAGTCTTCATCCTGTCTAGCATGAAAGGTAGTGACCAAAGTACCTTCCATTGCATCCTTGTTGTTCTCTAAATCACTTTTTCTTGCACATCTTCTAGAGTTAGCAGAAATAGATTTATTCTCCAAAGCTAAGAACATGCATTCACTATCATCACATTCACAATCAGATTCGTCGTCAGAGATTCTAGCTTCTTCTCTAATATAATACAACTTCTTGAATTTCTTATCCTTTCTATCTTTATGATTTTGTTCTTCTTATGTAAAACTCTATTCAGACATCTTGAGGCATAATGACCAATATTACCACAACTAAAACATTTTAAAGGCAACATACCTTTATACATACCAGCACCTTTCATCAACTTCCTTGTAAAGTTCACTTCCAACTCATCTGAACCATCACTATCTGGATCATCTTTTGTCTTTGTTGCTTTAAATTTTGTCTCTTTCTTCCCTTGTTTCTTTCCAAACTTTCTCATCTCAAATGTATTCAAGGTGCCAAATAGTTGTTCTTTAGTATATTTCTTAGGATCATATGTTTCCTCAATAATTGAAACCTTATCATTGTAACACTTTGGTAAGGTCATTATAATCTTCTCAATTAAATCTTCATCTAATAGATTGCCTCCTTGATTTCTAACTTCATTTGTTGCAAGATCAACCCTCTGGAAATAGCTTGCAACATCTTCACTTTCTTCCATTTTCAAATTTTCATATTTGTGTTTTTCTATTAGCTTCCTTGTCAATTTTACTCTATCATTTCCTTCATAAAGATCTTCCAACATATTCCAAACTTCATAAGAAGTGGCCAAAGAAATAAATTTTTTTCGCTCAATCTTAGATAAAGCACTGTAAATTTCATACCTTGCTTTTTCATTCTCCTCATAAGCATAAACCTCATCTCTAGTAGTAGGACCACTTGCTAATGCAACATACTTCATATTAACATCCTTCTAGGTCTTGTAACCAAGAGAGATAATGTAACCTCTCATTTTCACTTACCAGTCACTGTAGTTAGATTCATCAAACATAGGGATCACCAATTTGTGTGCCATTAGATCTACCTCAAGTGGTTAAGCTCTTCACCAAGCAACCAAATCTCTGATACAAATTGTTAAAAGGTGCACAAGAACTAAGATGGGTGGTGAATCAATTGTCACCAAATACAAACCCAAAACTCAAAAAACTTATCAATTTCTTATTCACTTAATTTTGTTATCAAATATGAAAATGTAATGCAGATAACAAAAAAGAAAATCAACACAAATAACACTAGATTCTATGTGGAAAACCCAATGAGGGAGAAACCATGCTGAGGATTAACTCATAGTATAAAGTAAAAAAAAAAATTAATATAAGAGGCTCACTTCCAAGGGATCACTTCCTACAGATAGGACTCACTGTCCAAAAGGGAGGCTCACTGCCTACATATACAAAAGATAACAGAAAGATCCACCACAAAAATTTACAAACATCTGCAACATTGATTAGAAGATTTTAAAAACCTTTAACTCACTACTTTTAGGAATCTAACACAATAAAGTACTACTACCTCAACTCACTTTTGCAAAAAAATTCTTGTTACTTGTGACTTAATTCATTACTTTTTATGATATAATCCTTCACATCTTGAATTGCATTTATACCATCTTCAACCTTAGAAACTTTCTCCAAGGTCGGCTACATACACTTCATTTGATAAATTTAAATTAGGTCTGTAACTCAACATTCTAGTGGTGGGAAGGAATGAGAGTGGACCACACAAATACTTAACTATGACCCAAAATAACATCTTGGATTAAAAAAAAGCTTCCTTAATTAAGTTTTTAATTCTTCATATGAAGTGTAAACACCAGGTCAACCAAACCTAATGAAAACAAAAATGAACATTGAAGTACACACTTCCTAGTAAGAAGATAACACACAAATGACTTAACACATTTTATCTTGCATGAGAACACATATCAAATACCTTCAGATACATCCACAACAAGTGCGACAACCTTGAAACACAAAACACCTTCAACAACCCATCCAGATTGTATAAACACACACAATAACTCTAAAACTCAACATCTGGAGCATTAGACTATGAAATTTTCTACTAGAATCCTGAGAAGACCATTACAAGAGATATTCTAGATCTAAAAGACCTGAAACAAACCAGTGGAGGACTGTAGAGTAGAAAAATTTCTCCCAATCCACAGATAAAAAATTCTACAAAACCGGTTCACACACCCGTGAACACAACTTTCACACTCCATCAAACTAGAAGCTACAAATTAGGAGATGTCACCAATAGATCCCTAGAAACAACCCTTTAGATCTGTACAAGAATAGGATCAATGTAGAAGAAACATGGAGCACATACCAGAGCACATTCTAAACACATACATAACTCTATCTTCACTCTTTATTAATTTTCTCAAAGGCACTTGGTAATCCTTAATTTCAGCACATCTACAACATCATAAAGATATCTCCATGTACTCACAACATCTCAAGAGAATATCAACTATACATGCACAATCTACAACATTCTGAACTGTGTTGATATCAATGACAACACCACCAAACTTTCTCATACGTTCAACATATAGGAACTACAATAATCTACAAAAATAATAATCTATTAAAAAAACAATAGTTTACAATAGAAAGGAAAAAAACCTAGATCAAATAATCATTTATTGAGTCTTTAATGTAGGTGTTGAAATTGAAGTCACATAGTCAAAAGGAAATAACATCTATCTTAACCAAACAGAAAAAAAGAAAATAAAATACAAAAAAAAAAACATCACTGAGCTTCCCCAAGGAGTGGGCCCTTGCTCTTGGTTTGCACAATGGATAGAGTGAAATCCTTTCTACACTACCTTGATTAGAAGAATCGTTATTTTATTTATCAAAATTTTGGTACAGAAAATATGCTACAAAATTTTGCTATCAAAGTCTTTATTCTATCTACTCCCATACAAGATGCTTACTTATATATGCATTTTTTTTTACAATGAAATACATAAAAGAATGATTTTTCTTTGGCCTATGCTCAACAAACTAGAAAAGATAGAAATATGTGTCACTACCCACAAATTAAAATAGTACATTGTTAGAATAATGAACAAAAATAGGAGATGTGATTTTGTTTTGCGCCTCCACATAGCTTGAAAGCACAACTATTATAATAAATTCTTCTCTTTGTATGGAAAATAGTGATGATGTACAAAGATACTATCATGAAAAAGATGAGTTGTTGGTTAAAACTGATAAACATAAGTTCCTAACCAAAAAGTGATAGTAATATTTTCTACATAAAAGGTGATAGGAAGTTCTTATGATTTGCATGTTGCAAGCTTTATTTTCCAATGATTGAAATTATAATGCTTATTAGTAAATACAATCAATAATTAATTTCCATATTTTATTCAAAGCTATATTAAATACCACTTAAATATATTATATCATATGCAACATAAAATGGTGAAATAGTATGATATGGAATGGAAATTGAATGTGGAAGTGGACATGAAATAAGATAAAATGGGACATAAAATGAGACATAAATGGATCTCATTAGATACCATAAAATCTAAATAACTAAAGAACAACCAATTATCAAGATAACACCTAAAATATGAATGACACAGAGCATTAATTTATGTAAATAGAGAATAATACACACAATAGAGGACAAAATGTGCACAATCTAATGTATTTCTTCCTTCTATTATATTGTACCATAGAAAAAAGGAAACTTGCTTGACTTGGGAATAATTGATGATAGAGTGGACTTAATGAAGCCTTCATTTGGTGTTTTGAGGTGTTTTTCACATCCACACTAGGTCTTGGACCCTTGCAAGCTAAATAAAATGCATTTATCAATGTCTTGTATAGGTGTTGTAAAGTTTTGTGAAAGACTATAACACTTTTCTAGACTTAATGAACCCAATTTCCATTAATTCAACATTGTAAAATGTATTTAATTGCATCTTCACATAAATCTAGAAGGCTTGTAGACTAAACTTAACTTTAACCTAGTGTTGTAATGGGTTTTACACATTCAGATTGGTTCTTGTGCCTTTCTAGGCTAAGTCAACCTCATTTTAGTATTGTAAAGTGTATTTAATCACACTTTCAGATTGAATTTTGTGTCCCAAGTCCTAATTGACCTTCACATCATCAATAATAGGCCCCTACTACCCCATATTGTGCATCCCAAAGCAATATTTGATGAAATACCTGACAAAGTCATCATACAAACCTTATTTCCTTACTTCCTAGCATCCTAGCTATCAAATGGGTACCACTAGGACTAATTCACCACCTATGGAAAATGAGTCACTACAAGGTGGGATTGATTCACCCAAGGTGGCGAATGAGTCCTATTTGGGCCATTTTCAATATTTGAGTGGGAAATACTAAAATTTAAGTTTATTATTTTTACATGTCAGCCTTAGGGATCTAATTTATTAGCTAATAAGGTTAATTTACTATAAAATCAAACCTCTAATCCCTAATTTATATCTCTTATCTCATTCACAACTCATTCATCATTTGTTTTCCACTTCAAGTCAAGTAAGCTAGGGTTTTAACATTGTAAGTCATTAATATAGCTTCCCAAGACATTCAAGGGTAGACTCTTCATGTTTTATTGTATACATTCAAGATCAATGATCATGGAAAGGTAATTAACTCCATTATCACATGTTTCATTACATTCTTTCATCATTTTGGTTTAATTACCTATAAAGGGGTTTGACCAAGGCAAACCCCCACCCCCTAACATCCATCATTTCTCTTTATTGTCTTGTGTGTTTACAGATTTAAACATATTGGAGGCTTAGAAATCATTGAAGATTGCATTTCAATTTTTTTCAAGCCATCTCTCCATTGGATAACTCAAAATACCCACAAAAAGTTGCCTTCAGGCCTGAATTTGATAGTTTCATAACCAAAAACCTAGAGAAGCAGAAACTGTAGATTGAAGGCTCCTATTTCCACTTTTGAATTTTCAAAAATTCAAAAGTGGACTCATTCTCCATGGTTGGTGAATGAGTATCACTGATAGGCTTGATTTTGGTTTTCTGCATTTTTGGATACCCATTTTTCTGAAATGGGCTCCATAATAGTTTTACGAAACTAGGACTAATTCACCTAGAATGGTGAATGAGTCCCACTAAGACTAAAAATCAAGATCAACAACATTCCATAAGTCATTTCCACTCTCCTTCCATATCTCAAGTTCACACTTTCAGTTTCATCCATTTCTGTTGCAATTTGCATTTGTTTCTAGGTATTTTCTACATATCACAATGTGTTTGCAAACAAGTTGTATTTCTTTAGTTTCCATTAAATAATCAATATATTTCATTTCATTAGTTTTCTAATTTTATATCATTGCATTTAGTCATAATTCCATCATACATCTCTTAGACTGCATGAATCACCTAGATTTTGGGTGTGGGATCTATCTATTTTCATTAGGTGAAAGTCCCTAATTGAGCAAAGAGAGTCTTAGCATTCCACCACATCAAAATTATTGTTTCATTTTGGTGAACCTTCTTTTCAAACACTTTTTTGTCTAATTTTGGAGTCTTCCATCATAGATCTTTCCTTGCATTGACTTTGCATTAGTTAATTTGCATGCTATATTTCAAATTTTGCATTCATACAAAGTGCACTTAGGTTGCATTTTTGGAATCTTAAATAGCTATTTTTAAAAAAATTATATAATTTCATCTTAGCTTTGCATTATAGAACACATAAAACATCAAAATCCATCAAAAATATCTGAAAATTCTAAAAAACATGCATACTGGGACTCATTCGCCACCTTGGGAAGACAAATCCTTTTTCACCCTTGAAATTTCCTTTTACAGAACTAAAAACCCTATTTTCTAGCTTATGTTTGGTGCCATTACCTAGATGTAGACACACAAAAATAGCATCATGCATTTGATTAGGTCATATTCATCCATTCAGCAAATAAATCAACTTTATTTATCAATCTCCTAAAGTCACCGACTTATGTTAAATAAATCAAACTTGATCCTATCATCATCTTTTTAATTAAATAAATCAAAACTTTATTTAATTAGGTCTGAAATCACCTTCCATCCCTTTTGATTTAAATAAATCAAAATATCTAAGTCAAATGGGTCAAATCCCCTAGTCATCATCCTATCTAATTAATCTTGATTAAATCTAATCTAATGCATGTCACATCCTCTAGATAATCCCCCTTGCACAAATAAATCAATTTATTCATTTATAAAATCCAACAGTTTCCATCAACATGGCATCTTTGAGGAATATTCCCTCAAGTTTGAATTCAAAAACAAGTGGACATGTACATGTACAAATAGAGGCTTCATTCTCTCCACAAATCATCCACAAAAGCTCATGCAAAGTCACTCTCTTCATTTGAGAACTGATTTTTCCCACCTCATATCATCCTCATAATCATTTTTGTATCATCTTCACAATAGTTTCATCACATAGCTTATCCAAAGGGGTTTGGAAAGGGCTATTTTCCATATCAAAATAGCACCAATCCCCCTATAAGATGTTGGTTTGATCATTGGAATAATGTTCTATTGTGTTTTGCTTGCTTTTGTGTTTTGTTTTCGTTATTCTTGTGTTCAAATGAATTGTATAGGGAGAATTATATTTTCCTTGTTTAAACTAACCAAATGTTAATATTTGTCTTTGTTTGAGCAAGATTTGTAGATTAGTTCTTACACTAGATGTATCAGTTGGCTACATTTTTGTAACATGCATTTTATTATATCTAGCTTAAATTAGCTCATTTCATGCCTTGTTTAAATTTCATATTGTTACATAGCATAATCAGTCAATTATTATCTAAAAATTACATTTCATTTCAGCCTTTTACATTGCATTTTGAGTTAACATAGATTGTTATTTCATAATTTTAGTTTCAATCTGCTCCAAATTTGCAAATAAAAAGCTAGTTAACAAGCATTCTAGTTCTTCATTCAAGGAATTCCCTAGTTATGATAGTCTCTTAGCACAAGAGAATGAAAATGGTAACACTTGTCTTAAACTTACACTACCTCCTATCTCTCCCATTTGTGAGGATGATGTATTAGAAGGGAATATAAACATAGATAACCATGATGATCATAGTTGTACTTCTCTTAATACCTCTCCTTTTAGTGATGAAGGTATCTTAGCAAAAGAAGGTACAATCATTGAGCATCATGAAGGTCATTCTTTTCCTTCTCCTCATTCCCCTTGGGAAGATAATATAGCAATACAAGATGAATGCATTGCCACAACTTTACCTTCTCTCCATTCATCTCCCAACAACTCCCCTGTTTGTGACAATTATTTTGTGAATGACCATGTCAAACACGAAACCCAATGATTGAGAGTTATAGCATTATTTATCTCCTTCCTAATATTTCTAACAATTGGAAGGGTCTATTTGAACAAGAAGATCCAATCATTGGAAGACATGAAAATCCTAGTGATGCCTTCCCTCTTTGTGATGATGCTTCTTTACAACATATAACCATGACATGTGATGAACCTCTTGAAATATCTCCTACTAGGGTAGATATTATGGCACAAGACAATGAGATTATAGAAACAATTCAAATTTCCCCCTCTCTTAATATCTCTCCTCTTAGTGAAGATGATATCATGGTGTTACAAGATCTAATTAATGAGAATCATGAGAATCTTATGGAACAAGAAACTTCAACTATTGAACCAATCCTTGAAAGCCAAGAACATTTGGATTGTCATTCTCCTATGAATTCTCCTCATAAGAAGAGTATTCGAGTGCAAGAAAATGATATGTCTTCCTTAGGGATATATCAAACCAAGACCATTGAGGTTATGAATGTGCAAGTGTTCATTAGATCCACCTCGGTCAATGAACAACATACATACCTCATGGGACATCCTAAGAATCTTCTAATTCTTTACCCACCATCACACAAGGAATAAACTTAACACCAACCTGAATTGATCCTTTACCCACATAAAAAAAATGTTTCATACCAACCAAGTTACAATTAAATTGCTCACATATATAACAAAATATATGCAATCAAAGCCAATCAAGTCAAAATTGTGTTCCGTTATCTGAATAAATAACATTAGCTACTCCTTGCCATGTAATAGTTGTAGAATCATAACATACTATTGCATATTTTACATCCATTGCAAGTAGTAGCATACCATCATCCATTCTAGGCTCACCCTTTTCTTGCACTAAGTGGGGGAAAACTTGGGTTAGAAATCCTTATCCTCGTATGCCACTTTTCATTGTCTCTTTTGACTAATCATGAAAACCTTTCATGAATGTATAATATCAAGCTTGAGATGTGGACATGTCTTAATATTGAATCACATGTGACATAATCCCTTTCTTCATGACACAACTTATCAAAAACAAAGGACTTGGAATAGGGGCTTTTGAATAAGCTATCATACCCTCTTCTACTTTAAAGTAATTGCTCATAGTAATGGTGTAGCAATTGCTTTAAAGTGGGGGCACACCTAGACACCATCTTTGTGAAAATTTCATGATGTGATTTACTTTTTCTTGTGATGTGTCCTCTTTGTGTTGGTGTCATTAGGTTTGATTCCATTCAAGAGTGTACAATCAACTGATGTGGCCTGATGTGAATGAAGCATCCTATGGATAATGATCTGACAAGGGAATAATGATCAATTGAAGTGCCCTGATGCGAATGAGGCATCCCATGGATAACAATATGACATCCTAACTTATCCTCTCTTGGAGAAAATAGGCACAATAATCCCTAAGAAGAATACCCTACTTGAACAAAGAAAAATCCCCTTTTACAAAATATTTACATGACATTCAAAACATTTAGAAAAACATTACATTATGATGCCTTATCAAAGTTATAAAGAGAATAACTTTGGTATGGTTAGTATAATGAGAAGCCAACACACTAGCATGACTTTCTCACTAAACCACTTCTTTAGGACATCTCAGCCCATGGACAACCTGATGTTATGTGGCCCTAAAGTGAGCACATATTTTTCCTCTATTTCCATTGTATGATTATGTATCATGTTGGTTTGACTTAGGATCTTGGATCCTAGGGGCTTGATTTCCTTCTTTATCTTTTTCATCCTTTGTCATCTGCATTATATACACTCGAATCTCTCTTGAATGTTTGATATAGTGTGAGTTTGAAGAAATTTCTTCCTCTCACTAAAGTGGGGGCTAAATGTACAGTAGAAAAAAGGAAACTTGCTTGACTTAGGAATAATTGGTGATAGACTTGACTTAATGAGGCCCTTATTTGGTGTTCTAAGGTGTTTTTCACATCCACACTAGGTCTTGGACCCTTGCAAGATGTAAAATGCATTTATCAATGTCTTGTAAACATGTTGTAAAGTGTTGTAAAAGACTTTCACACTTTTCTAGACTCAATGAACCCATTTAGGCTTAATTCAACATTGTAAAATGTATTTAATTGCATCTTCATATCAATCTAGAAGCCTTGCAGACTAAACTTAACTTTAACCTAGTTTTGTAATGTGTTTTACACATTCACATTGATTCTTGTGCCTTTCTAGGCTAAGTGGACCTAATTTTAGTGTTGTAAAGTGTATTTAATCACACTTTCGCATAGAATTATATATTGTCCCAATCCCTAATTAACCTTCAAATCATAATTAATAGGCCCCTATTACCCCATATTATGCATCCCAAGGTAATATTTGATGAAATACTTGACAAAGTCATCATACAAACCTTATTTACTTACTTCCTAGCATCCTAGCTATCAAATGGGCCCAAGTGGAACTAATTCACCACTTGTGGTGAATGAGTCCCTACTAGGTGGGATTTATTCACCCAAGGTGGCGAATGAGTCCCATTTGGGCTAATTTTGACCTTTGAGTGTGAAAAATTAAAACTTAAGTTTATTATTTTTACATGTCGGCCTTAGGGAGCCAATTTATGTGCTAATAAGGTGAATTTCCTATAAAATAAAACCTCTAAATCCTAATTTACATCTCTTAACTCATTCACAACTCATTGATCATTTGACTTCCACTTCAAGTCAAGCAAGCTAGGGTTTTATCATTACAATTCATCAAGATAGCTTCCTAAGACATTCTAGGGCAGAATCTTCATGTTTTATTGAACACATTAAAGATAAATCATCATGGAAAGGTAATCAACTCCATTATTCCATGTTTCATTACATTATTTCATCATTTTGGTTTAGTTACCTACAAAGGGGTTTGACCAAGGAGAACCCCCATGCCCTAACATCCAACATTTTTCATTATTTTCTTTTGTGTTTGAAAATTTAAAATATTGGAAGCTTATAAATCATTGAATATTTCATTTCAGAGTTGTTCAAGTCATCTCTCCATTGGATAAGTCAAAATACCCACAAAAAGTCACCTTAAGGCCTGAATTTGATAGTTTCAGAACCAAACACCTAGAGAAGCAGAAAGTGAAGTCCAAAGGCTCCTATTTGCACCTTTGAATCTTCAAAAATTAAGAATTGGACTCATTCATCATGGGTGGTGAATGAGTCCCACTTCTAGGCCTGATTTTGGTTTTCTACATTTTTGGATACCCATTTATTTGAGACGGGCTCCATAATAGTTTTACAGAACTAGGACTAATCCATCCAGAATGGAGGATGAGTTCCACCAAGCCTAAAAATTAGGATTAGTAGCATTACATAAGTCATTTCTAGTATCCTTCCATAAATTAGGTGCACACTTTTAGTTTCATCCATTTCAGTTGCAATTTGCATTTGTTTCTAGGTGTTTTCTACATATCATAATGTGTTTTCAAACAAGTTCTATTTCTTGAGTTTCCTTTCAATAATCAATAGATTTCATTATTTTTCTACATTTATATCATTGCATTTAGTCATAATTCCATCATACATATCTTATATTGAGTGAACCACCTAGATTTTAGGTGTGGGATCTATCTCTTTTCATTAGGTGAAAGACCCTAATTGAGAAAAGAGAGTCTTAACATTCCACCGCCTTTAAAATTAATGGTTCATATGTTAGTGAAAGAAAAAATACAAAATAATAAGGTTAGATATTTGGGATAGAAATAATCTTAAAAATGGATGAAAAAATTATTACAAAGAAAATATAGACAATTCTTTAATAAGTTTTCCACACATAGGGAGAGGCTTGTAAATTCACTTTTATAGAGCAAGAGAAGTAGACAAGCATAAAGCTCTCTCAACTACCACAAAACACATAAGAAAAAAACTAAATGGTGGAATTAATACACCACCCTAAAATATCCCATTTAGATCAGATTTATGTCAGACAAATTAATTGAGTAATAAAGTTTGAGTTGCTTGAAGATGAATTGAAATGAAATTCAAACCATGAAAGATGATTCCTTTCATTAAAATATGTGAAAACTACTAAGCAGGAGCCTGGCTTGCTGCAAAAAATCTTCCCTGTTAGAAATTATAAATGCAAAATCATAACACCTTGTCTAACACAAATCTAATGGCTTGTTAGCATTGGGTGATTGCTAAATAGAAGAAGACAACATTCATGACCATTTGGGGAATGTCAAGTGCCTACTAAATGATCACTTGCTTATAGTGCAACTCAGAAAATCCTTCTTTGACACTTCATACTCCTTTTAAAAAAATTCCTATTAAACACTTGGCAATTAGGTGGGTGTTTCTTGAACCTCCTCTAGAGATGCTTGTTAAAAACTCCATTGTGTAGCCAAGTGTTGCCCTCCATGCCCAAAAGGTAAACAATATGTAAAAGGTCGTATGACCACCATGTGGTGCCATAGTGTGCCTTTAAGTGAATAAAGAGCCTAAAAATTCATAAAAGTGTGCTTGTGTGCTACATGGAAGAGGCCAATGGAGGAGACAAAAATGGGAAAATGAAAGGAAGACCCTTAGAACTATGAAGTCAATGGAAGAAAAAAAATAAAGGAAATAAAACAAACACTTGTAGAGAAAAACATCTACATTCCTAGTGACTCTTAAGGGACCTTCACCCATGAAGGAAAGAACCTAGAAAAACTCTAAAATAAAGAAAAATAAAAGAAAAGGCAAGCCAAAGGACTCAAAAGTTGAGAAAATCTGAGTGTAAAAATTCCTAGTCCACATTCAAAGGCTGAACTAGTGTGTACAATTCTTTAGAGGCCTGATCCAAATAAAAAAATTCTTTAAACAAAATACTGCCAAATATTTTTTGTGTTTCCCAATGTGGAAACAGAGATGAGCCAAGGATACAAGATGATTTTAATTTCCTTAGCACTTAAGGATGGGCCTAAATTATGGAAGGATGACTAGTCATGTTACTTGGCTTCCAAAGATTTCCTAATTAGTTCTTTGATCAATATTGAGCTCCATTGCAAAGAAAAGGGAAAGGAAGTCCAAATTGGATAAGTCCTTTGAAATCCTCCTTCAACTTTTTAACCTTAAGCTTTAAGGTGTCCTCACAAATTTTTCCCCTTTGGACTACCCTATTGCAATTTATGAATTCATTGGATTTCTTTGTAGCCCCTCTCCTATATGGAATCCTCGCATTCACCAATGTGTCCTCTACAACCTTATCAATCTTAATAATTAAATGTTTTGATTCAATCACCCTAGGAACTTAACTAATTGTAAAATTTGTTCAATTACTAGGCTAATCTTAGTGCTTAGATCTTTCACATCTACCATAAATCTTAAATTTTGTTGCAAGGATACTACTTCATTCTTTATCTTTTCCGAAAAAGAGACATATAGCTCTTTCAACACCAGGAGGAACTTAGTTTGTTGTACTTGTGCTTTCGACACACTCTACTCCTCTTGGACATTGGACTCCTTTGTTCTAATGTCCCCATTCAATTGATTTATCATTTTTGAAGTGCCTGAAAATTCAAGGTGTGGTTGATCTAACTCTTTACTGTACGTTTGTAGATTGGATTTCATGGTTTTCCTTTCCAACTTCTTGGTGTCAATTGCTACTTGGGCCTATCAAATTTATTCCATAAATTGATTTCCTTTTGTTGAAAACCTTATTGACTTTGCACTTACATGCTAGAGGCAGCAGATAATTCCTATTGCACTTTCTATAGCTCCAAATTTTTGTCAAGTTGTCTCTCCACCAACTCTCTAGTTCTCTTTTCATTTGTGGCCTAGGCCTAGGCACTGTCCAACTCCTTCTCTACTTTATTATTTTCCCTCTCATTTTCAATTGATACATGGGACTAACAAAGCTCTTCCCTAAACTAATTTTCCTTTTTTTGAAAATCCTATTGACTTTTCACTTGCATGCTAGAGGCAACGAATAATCCCTATTGCACTTTCTACAGTTCCTCCAAATTTTTTTCAAGTTGTTTATCCACTAGCTCTCTAGTGCTCTTTTCATGTATGATGCTTTGATTATAGCTTTATGTCTTTTGACTATGGAATTTACCCTTCAACTTGTCTTCCTGTTTCTTTAGCTTCTTCTGTATCTTTGGGAAGTCAAAAGATACTACCTTCTATGTAGATTTCATTAGGTGTACTTTGTCATGAGGGAGGGTATAACATATATTGAGGTTAGCTTCCTGAATATTATAGTCTTCATATTGCATCTCTCCTTCCTATTTGGAAGTTAGAGGCCTCATAGATGTGATCAGTAGAGCATCCCGCTTCTCATCATAGCATTTCTCTTAGGGGTTGTTAGAGCTAGCATGACTATTTACCTCTATTTTTTTCTCTCTCCTCCCAAGATTGTTTACAAATATTCATGAGTGTGAAAATCCTAGTCTATGCAACCATAGGAGTACCAAGGGGAAGACCAAAAGGGATGGAAAAAGCAGCACTCTATTCACTTGATGGGGAAGCCATTAGAACATTCAACATCATTGGTGAAAAAGGTGGGATATGCCACCAATACTATGGGGTGATCCTACAATAGTGGTTTACACTTTTTGGACAAACTTGACATTGACATTGACATTTTGAACATTTTCTTCACTTTTAGACACCTATAGTTGCTAAACCATGAGGAATTTGAAGATGATGCTAACTAGAAATTTGTGAAATTTTGTCTATAGATTCTAAATATATTTTAAAAATAAAATTGGAATCAAATTGCATTTCCTTTCCCATCTTCTTTGATAACTAGTTTTTAATAGTAAACACCATTTTTTAGAGAGTGATGTGTACTTACTAATACATAACTTTTTTATATGAAGGATAAATTTCTATTTTTTTTAAATCTATATTTGTAGCTACAATATCTAGGGAATTCATTTGGTTTTGTAGTGTTTTATTCAATATTTTTTCCTTAATTAAGTTTTAAAGTCAAACCAATTACAATTTAGACATAGGTTTACTTGCTAACACATAACTTTTTTGTATGTATCAATTTTTTTTTTTGTTGGATCAAGGACATCAATATCAAGGACATAGATATTTTTCATTATTTTTATTGGTAATCTACTAATTTTTCACATGTGTGGAATAGAGATCTTGAGTTTTGGTGAAAAACCTACATTCACAAGAAGTAAAAATAAATATAATAATCAAACAAAACATATTTAAAATTATATTTTTTGGGAAGCCTATAATAAAGAAAAAATACTTACAAAAAATAAATTTTGAATGAATTCATTTGATCCCCCAAAAGGTAAATCATAGTGGGTTTTTTATCAACATTTTGATAGGTGTGATGGAGACTTCATTATAGGTATAATTTAAAACTAGTGGGGTTCTATCCAAGGGGTTTTGATCTAAGGCAGTTTGCTCAAACCCTATTCAATTGGAATCCTTTAAATGGAACATTTTAGGGATTAAATCATTATATTTTTTAAAAATATGTTAGTTGAATGAAAAATATGATGTCCCAAAAAGTGTGAACCACTATTGTGGGATCAGCCTATGCAAGGTTCAAGGTACTCAATAGAGTTAAGGGGGAAGTAGTAGAAATAAGTTTCATTACCCTAGTGATAGGAAAGGGTGAAGAAACTTGCAAAATATGTTGGTCGAAGATCAGATCATGTGCTTTTGATAAGGAAATCAAGGTATCAACTACAAAGACACTAGAAGATGTGTGTTCCACATGTGGGGGTCCCAAACCAACATAGGTAACCATAGTAGGAGTGACTAGGGTGCAAAAAGTATGGGTTGTGTGGAAGTGGTCATAGTGGAAATCTAGGCAGGAGGAGGGAAACTGATTAAAACAAAGAAGTAGAGGAAGAAAGAATGGTGAGTGAAAAACTTACCTATGACATAGTAACTATGAGAGTTTGCAAAATTAATGTCACCTCATCATCATCCTTTTTGGGGTGTCTCCTGATATCTAATGTTCGGGTTCTCCTTGTCTTTATGGGTGGCTCATCTATTACCATAGATCCTTCCATCATTGATCCTAAAAAACCTTGGCCTCCTTGAGCAGTCATGGTTATCCTTGCAAACCTATGGGTTTGTATTGATCTCATCAATATGCTAGTTGATGATGATGTCCACTAATTTTTTGGTTTGTGATGACTCCTTACACTTTCTCACCACTTCTTATGGAGGTGGCTAGTTGGACCCTTCACCAAAAGTTGATCCTACCTCAACATCATATATTTCCTTAAAGATTTCATCTATAGGGATGGTCTCATGTAAGGTACTCATTTTTTTGATCTCCTATCAGTACTTCTAGAACTCAACTATCTTCCTCTTTGACTAATTTTTATTTTTGAGCTAGCAGTTCAATTCCTTATCAATGGGGGCCTCTAGATCAACCTCTTTTTGTATTTGATAAAAAGAAAGACATGGAAGTTGTGTAGATGGAAAAATTTGTAGGTTGACATGTAGAGCCTCTGTGTCTTCTGGTGGATTCCACTTTTCTTCCTAGTACAAATGTGGTTCATGTTGTACAGGTGGTTGCCATTGCACCAAAAGACTGACCTATTAATGCCTAATACAACTACTAGATTTATACAAGATCAAGATCCACAGGAGGTGGTTAAAGCCATGTCACAAATCCCAAGTGCTACACTATCCCATGCCTACAAGAGTAAGAGGATACCAAGGGTGATACCTTGCAACAACCCCCCCTAGCACAAGTGAGGGGTTTGAACCTGTGACCCCAACTTTGATACCAATTTTTGCACATACGATTGTCGTTGCACCAAAATATTGACCTATTAATTCCTGATATAGCTACTAGATTTATACAAGATCAAGATCCATGGGAGGTATTTAAACCATGTCATGAAGTCCAAGTGTAGCACTGGCCCATGCCTACCATAGGAAGAGGATACCAAGGGTGACACATTGCAACAGATGATGCCTTAAGGGCATGCACCCATTTGGATCATACTTCCACCTATTACAAACAAGATCAAGGCCAAGATTGGATAACTTACTAGCCAATACAACCTACACATCCATCTTCACAAGTACTACCATATAATTACCTAGTGTGATAGGGGGTTTATAAAGACATACCTTCTTTCTTCCTACCCCATTAGTATCATGTACAATTGACATCTATCAAAACATCTCAAGGTCAAGAGTCCTATTCCTCACACAAGTAGGTAGCCCAAAATTATCCTTTGTGAATCCATGCATCCTTATAAAATTATAATCTAGACCACAAAAATAGTCAAACAAAGGTCAATGCTCTCCCATCTAGGGAAGATTCACATATGAAACCCTAACATGACAATACCTAACTGGCACAAATATTGAAGGACATTTGAAAAGAAAGAGTCAATAAATGCATAATAATCTTGTGTGGTTGAAGGCATATATGTCCAAATAATATTGGGTTTACTAGGCTTGATGTAGCACTTTCTAAAAAATATAGGATTTTGATGTAAAATAAAATGTGGAAGAAATGAGGAATACCTATACTTGTAAGTAGTGTTGTATTCCCTTTGTTGCTTGAGAATTTTCTTCATGATAATCTCTACAAATTCATATTGGAAAACCCTTTCTACTTCCTATGTTTGAAAATCACACTCATCCAGAATTTATGTACATCATCGTCATAATCCAAGTTGAAAACAAGAGCTAATATCAAGAAGAAATCCTACAAGTCTAAGTTAAATTCATTTTATTCCAAGGGGAAAAGAGGAACCATGGTCTATTTCACATCATTAGTCTCATGATTGTAAAATATTAATTGGTCTTTGTGCTCGGCCCAATATTGCTCCATTCAACTTTTTAAGAAAACCTTTATGATAGGGTAAAAAGAGATGCATATAATATTTTACATAGTTTCTTCATTGATAATGACCTAAGTGAGCTTTTTACCTCTAATAACCCTAGCATATTTATCCAAATTTTTGTGCACATATCCACTAGTTTAGGACATACATGTACCTGAGGCACTATATATTGTGGGAGATCACAATTCCAAAGAGAAAATTGAAGAGATTTGATGTTTACACTATTTAACTTATTTAACCTTATTTGGAAAGCTCCCTCTTTGTGGCTTTTAGGGTTTGCATGCAACCGAGGATCATAGATATTGTTAGCAAATATCTTAACCAATTCTAGGCTGACAGGGTGACCGGGCTTTCTAATTTTTTTATTTAAGAAACTTTGTGGTTTCAGCATGGGCACTTTGGTGTAGGAATTTTTGCAAAAGACATTAACATAGCCTAAATAATGTGAAAATATTGTGATTCTCCTATAAGATTATGATTCTTTTTCTACCATTTTGCTCGATTCCTAGAGAACCCTTGCTTGAAAACTACTTTTTCCTAGAAATAACCTTAACTTCTACTTTGAGAGTCTAGACTTAGATAAATTATCATTTATCACCATGTAGTTATTTCCAACCTCTCACTCAAGGTGTACATGGAATACATGTAAATAACACCATAATTAACCTTTTGAGATATTTCCACTGAGGTGATACATGTGAATTAATCACCTACCTTTTGGGGAATGCCAACCTTTGCTTTGGGAGGAGTGAAGGTATAATCAATGTAATGTCCTTCTAAAGGAATGAGGTGTCCAAAAAAGGGCAGTGCAATTTTGACAAGGTATTAACATTAACATAAGAGGAGGTGGTGTAGTAAAGGTCACTTCATGTGATGACACCATACAACAAGCCTGGAGGTGTCATGACACATGGAAGAAAACCACACAATTTGGATAAATGCCAACACTTGGATTGAATACAAAGAGCCTTTGAATATAGCTTTGTACAATTCTCTCTTAGGTTGAAATTCCAACTTTATAATTTTCTTATTGTCTTTTTGACAAAGAAAATATTTTTCATTTGTGAATTTTGGGTTTTATTTTTCTATAAATTGATCTTATCCTTAATGCAAAAAACACTTCTCATTTTTTTATCAAGCCATCTATTCTATAGTTTTAGATGACATGGGAACCCCTATTAGAATGCTCAACAATAAGCATCAAGTAGATTTAATACATAAGGTTTCTTATTAAAGCATCGAGAGATTGATCAAAACCAAGTGTCACTTGACCATAATTTCCTTCAAATGGGTTTTGAAGGTAGATTTCATGGTAGATGTCAACCATTACTGGGTGAATACAAATATTTTATTGTGGTATGTCATGTCATTGATATAATTGAATGTGCTTAAACCTTACATATCATAAAGCTCACAAAGCATCTAGTTTACATAAATATTAAATGGTGGGACTTGAGGAGATTGTTGATGTGGGACAATGGTGAGATGTTGCCTTGGCTTCCTTTTCTTTCAAACTTTCATATGCCAAGGTTAGAAAGGCATTGCTAGAAGGTGAGGCCTACCTGTGGCTTCCTAATTTGGTTGATGAAAGGGGAGACTATTTATATTGTTCAGTGGTATACATATTTTCACGACCTAGTCTATCTTCCTCAACTAGGGATTATTAAGGATGCTAGTGAAGAATGACTAACTATCAGATTATTTGGAGCTACCCCTTTTGACTAGAATTTTGATTGTTGTATCTTCAAATTTTGAGACCTCTATCATATTATGTCTTTTTTCGTAGCCTATGTACCTTGAATTACATTTTCTAGGTTGAAACCTTCAATAATTTTTGGTTGTTTTGGCAAGAAAGTACCTTGCTACAACATCTCTTTTATAACTTCAACTTTTTGATCTCTCTTAAAACAAAAACCTAAGTTCCTATATGCTATATATAAATGATGTTCATATAAATAAAATAGTATTTTCTCTTTTTTTACATTCATATGTTTGTTCACAAAAATATCACAATTTACAAATTTTAAATATGGTACATAATGTATAAAACTTACTAGAATATGGGCCACATAATTTAACTAAAAAGTTTTAGGTGGATAGCATTCACTGAGATTCTAATGGAATTTCCATCCATGTATTCCAACTCAAAAACATTGCTTTCTTTGCATTTTATGATATGAAAGGGCCCTTTACATTGGGAGTTGAATTTAGCATGTTGGAATGGCATGGCAACTCAGTCATCATACTTTAGAACTAAGTCCCCCGCTTTGATATGCAAGTCACACGCCTTTTTGTCAAACCATTTTTCAACCACTTTATGGAAATTGTTCATGGTGTAAAAATCCTTTTTTGACCTTCCTAGAAATTTAGTAATTCAACTAATCTCAACTCCATGCTACCATTCTCCTCAACTTCTACAAACTTGAGAAGTTGCAATGTCGGTATCTCCATGGAGATAGAAAAAAATACGTCTTTTCCATACACTAGTTCTTATGTGGAGTCCTTGAGGATTCACTTAAAAGTAATATGGTCAGAACATAGTGTTGTTTGCAAATGTTTATGCCAATATCTTTGATGTTGTGAACTGATTTGCTTTATCAATTAGATCAAGTTTTTATTTATGGACTCCATGAGTCCATTTCCTTCTGAGTAATAGTTAGATCAAGTCTTGAGATAGATTATGTTCCTTAAGGAAAAATTTAGCATTCCAATCCCCACAAAAACTTGTACATTATCAAAAACCAAGGTCTTTAGGGAGTTGAATCTTGCTACCAACTCTTCAAGGAAATTAACTATTTTAGCCTCGGTGGTGTTCTTTAATGCGGTTTCCTTCATCTGGATAGTGAAATAGATCATCATTGTTAATATCCATTTCTGCCATGATCTAGAGATAGGTTTAATCATACCTATAATATTGAGGCCCCATTGAGAAAAAGATTCATCTACCACAATTGGTTGTAAAGGCATAATTGAATTCCTTCACTTGGTGACAAAAAATTGGCACTATGAGCATCTTTTAACTAGATTATAATTTTTTTAGAATAGGGTAGGCTAGTAATAACGTACCTACAATATCTCAAGAGTAGTAGTTTTAGCAAAAAAATAAGTTTCTGTTGGACTGTTGTGGAGTTTTCTTAAAACCCTTTCAATATTCTCCCAATCCATGAAGTAGAGGAGGATTCCATAATAATTTATTTTAAAAAGGACACCTTTGATCAAGATGTATCCAACACCTTGCAACCTATAGAGTCTTCTTTTATTCAAAAGAATGCTAGTTGGGTACCTTCCCATCTACATAAAATTTATCCTATCGAGTACCCAAGACTCTTCAATTTAAATTGGTTGAGAAAAACTTCTATAAGTGTGGAATAAGTAATGAGTAAAACAACTAAAAACACTTCTTAATGACAAATTATATCAATATTTAACAACAATTAACTAATTTAAAGCACAAAAAACTCGAAAGTGTCTCATTGTTTCCTATCTCCAAAGATTTATCAAATCACAGATGACTCTCAGATTTGGTAAGCACCGTGATAATTTAAAATTTCAATCTAGAGAATGGAATGATACTAAATGCAATGATCTAATTCTATATGGTGATTTCTAGATGATATTGATGCTACTGTAATCTATGCTCACATGAAACCTGACGGATGGAAGGTACAGTAAAACTAAGATGCAAACATGATATTGATTCTATAGATGCTATGATTGCTATGATGCTAAGATGTTCTTTCTATTGCTATGATTAGGTATGTGTAGGATCATCATGGAAAAAATAGGCCCTTAAGTGGCAAGAAAATCAAAAAAATCTGAGCTAGGAAAATTGACGTAAACATTTGAATAAGTTATCTATATTATTTTAAAAATATGTAACAATAAAATCTTTAGAAAATTGAATTTAGTTTCTAAACTACTAGGTTTGTTTAAAAAATAAATCTATTTGGTGAAAATTTGAAATTTCAATGCAATAGTACTTAAATTTCAGGGAAAAAATAAGAAGTGTCTATCTGACCACCCTAACCACAATAAAATGATAATATTTTTTTATAAGATTTTAGATATAAATAGAGGACTCATGTCCCGATGTGATGCATATTTTTTTGTAATTTTTTTCTAAGTAAATAATTGATTATGATTTTTTATTGTAACTTTTAAAAAATATAAAAAAACTTGTATGTCTGACCACCTTAACTTGGTTAAAACTTCATGAAATTCAATTTTTCTTTTTTTAATCGTATAGTATGTAAAGCATAGAATGTGACACATTTTTGGATTCAAAAATGTGATACCTTTTGAAAGCTATAGATGTTTTTCAACCAGTCTATCAATCAAGACTTTAGTTGTAATTTGAATAGAAACTAAAAAATAATTACTTATTAAATTCAAAGTAAAGAATAATTTATATTGGTGGAAATTTGAGAATCTCCTTTAAAAACCCTTTTCATTTCATCAATTTTGGGTAAAAAATGTCGTTAGCCACATACCCATCATATTGCCACTTTTTCGCCCATCATGATCCTACACATACTTGATTGCTTGATTGCTATTCCTGCAGACTAAGTTTGCACAAAGATTGGGATTTAGGATCCATTTCTTGTGGAGAAATACTATATATATATTTATGGCAACACTTTTGTAAAGGGGCAGCACAACAAAGGCTTGGATTCAATCTAGAGAATTGAATGGTAAGAGATTGAGAAGCTTGAGTTGATCATGGGAATGGTTTCTCCCCATGAAAAAATTAGGCCAAATGATAAGAATAATCAAATGAAGAAAATTGAGAGATTGATTCCATTTTTTCTCAAAAGCTTTCCCGTGAAATGCCAGTTGAATTAAATTTGATATTTGATGTCTAATTTGGTAGGTGAGTGAATAGAAGAAAATTACCTTTATGCCTTTTATTTGAATAATTTATGATTTTAAATTAGTAAAAGTGTTTAAATAATTTAATAAAAAAAAAAATAGAATTGTTTTATTAAATAGATATAGAAGAGATGATAATTAAACAACAAAGTATTAAATCTTGTTTAATTAGTTAAAATACAATGATGTGATGATTAAATAACACAAACTATTAAAGTTGTATATTTAATTAAAATTGAAGAATAGGAGAATGGATTATAAATAAATATTTCTATTTATTTATTAAGTAGATGAATTTAATTATGATAATTAAATAAAACAAAGTGAAATTCATCTATTTAATTAAGACAAAAGTAATAGAATAAAGATTTAAGAATTTAAGATGAACTATATAAATAAATATTTCTATTTATTTAATAGTAGATAAAATAAAGGTTAATTAATCAAATAAATTATATTTAATTAATTATATTCTCCATACCATTTTTAGGTGTATACATTTTCCCCTCTTTAAAGTGATGTGTTTACACATTGATTCAAAAAAAATTGTGTTGTTGCTATTAGTATCGATGAAATTTTTTTAGTATGCCCCAGACGTTGATTTTTAGATGATGATGGATATATGCCCCCTTGGGAGGTAAATTGATGAATTTTTTATTTTATTTTATTTTATTTTCAGAATTTTTAAATTTTTTGATGATTTGATGTAGGTTTGATGAAGATTTTATGGTGAAATAATTTATCTCCTGATAAAGAATGTAGAAAATTTTCCCCTTGATAAATTTGAATCAATCTCCCCTAAAAAAATTAATTAACCCCATAAAAATCCCACTTTTAATAACCTATAAAAGGTCAAAAAGGTCATTTTCAAACTCATTTGTGCATTTGAGTTTATGGAATTTTGTGAGAGAGCATTTTGTGCAATTTGGAGTAGGATGTTGATTCCCTACCATACTCACCAGTTTGAGCGGGTGTGACATCACTACCGACTGACCATCTATGTACCTCAGGTATGTACCTATTAACCCCCTCATTGTATGTTCATTTTTTTTAATTTTTTTAGATTTTAAGATTTCAATTTCTTTTAGCTCATATGCATGTCAATGTAGGGCTTCGACTCACTATTTTAGCACTTTTCAAGTTATAGTGCTTAGGTTGATTTTTTTAGAGATTTTACCTTTTGTTTTAGCATTTTCAATGTTTTTTAACGTAGGATAGATATTTTAGCACTTTTACCTTCTATTTTAGTGCTTTCACTTGTTTAGTGCATTGACCTGAAAGATTAGCACTTTGATTCGATGTAATAGCGCTTCTATTGAAGTGGCGCTTTGACTGTGGAAAGTAGTGCTTATGCCTACTGAAATGGTGCTTTTGATGAATTAGTGCTTTGAAATTTTGTTTTAGCACTTCTAAGTTAGATTGATAAAGTTTTTCAAATTTGTCCTTGATGTTGTCAAATTTTTATTGTGTCAGCTATCGATTTGATATGATTGATGATCCTAATCAAGTAGATGATGTTCAACCTCTTGATAGGTGAGGTTGATATGATGTATTGATGATTGAGATCATGATAAGTGAGGTTCATTGATGTTAATTCATGAGATTTAATCAAAAATATCACCAAGAGCTAATTAGGTTGATAAGATATTTGATGTTTTGATGATTTGACAAAAGAGTAATGACTGTGAATATTTCACGATGATAGGAGTCTTTGATGAACCTCTAGATTAGAGAGTAGTTTCCTTAGACATTTTATTTGATGACAGTTGGCCCAGCCTGAGACAACTAACATTACACATTGTAGATTATCTTCCTTACTTGATATGCCCCAGATTAGGATTAATCAGGGTCTCTTGAAAGCTTTAGTGGAGAGGTTGCACAATGAGCATAACACCTTCCACCTAGCTACCGAAGAGATCACAATCACCCCAAAGGATCTCTAGAGGATTTTGTGGATACCAGTTGTCAAGGATATTTTTGTTTATGATTCATTAGAGTAGGGTGGTACTAATGCTCTTTGGAGAGTCTTTCAAGATGATAATATTGGTGGATTATGGATTCTGTGGTGTCAGATGGTAGATGCTTATCCAATTTTGTTGATAGTTCTTGCTAGATTCATTGAAGGTTTCCTTTTTCTTGATTGTAGGTCAAAGGGATTCATTGTTGGTTGGGGCCATGTACTAGAGAGCATGGTCATTCACAGGATGAGATATGTTTGGGGCATGAGCATACTTGCCCATTTGTATCATGATTTGCATTTGGTGGTCTACCTTGGAGGTTGGAATTTATCGACCGAAGTTACTTTAATTTAGGTGTGAATGTGGGAGCATATTACTGTCATGCGACTAGTGATGGTAAGGCAACATCCAGCCAGGCGGCCTTATGTGCACATATATGAAGGTTGACTTACTTAGCCTAGACTAGGTAAGTAAGATCATTGGCATACAATTCTAGATGATATGGAGACTATTTCCTAGAGTCCCTATTTAGTTTGTGAGCATTGGGATAATGATGACATGTAGTTGCCATTTTTTTGTCAATCTTTTATTTTGATTGAGAATACATGGTGGGTTTTGGAGATATTTTTGCTGAGATGAGTACTTCATTAGTATGGCATTATTCAGGGCATTCCCTAGGGTGTTTCCCACTATGCTCGGTGTCATTTGGATTCTACAGATTGGGAGCCTTGCTTGTCCTATGATGTGGCAATGCAGAAGCTCCAAGATTTGCATTTGCTTGTGTGGGAGATTTGACTAGATGTTATGGAGCCACCAGTGACAATAGATTATGCAGAGTATCTAGTATTACATCCATTTCCCCGCATTATGATTCTTGATTATCCAACACCCTTAGCTACTGGGGAGGAGATATTTTTAGCACACCGACACTGATGGTGGAGAGAGGATAGAGGTGGTGATAGTACTTGGGGTGAGGAGGGTAGTGATGGGGATAGTAGTGGAGATAGTCTAAGTAGATCAGGTGCAGGTGTATTGGGTGCTGGTGGGTCAGGTCCTAGTTTGGAGGAGTACATGATGCATGTACAGTGCCTCGTATGAGGAAAGTAGTGGTAGATGCTTCAGAGCAGATGCAGATTGCAAGCCTTCAGGTGTAGTTAAAGATTGTATAGGCTCAGCTTATTCAGGCTCAGGGTTTATTGTCATATACTCAGGCTCAAATGTAGGCTAATGTCTAGTCATAGGCACATGATTTAGCATTAGTATAGGCTTAGTTGGCTACAACTCAGGAACAAATCATCTTTGATTGTTGAGAGAGATACCGCTAGACAGGCTGTAGAGCAGGCTCAGGGTATGGCCAAGAGAGTGTAGAGATTATTAATTGGTACTACTATAGAAGATTGCATGGCAGAGGTTGTTCATGTTGGTCATTAGGTAGATTACTACAGAGGGAAATATCATGATGCATTTCCCTCTGAGTAGAGAGTTAGCTACACACAGTCATGATCAAGTAGGACTCGCACTAGGATCATCAGTGTTGGTGTGACATAGCCTCTTAGGAGAGACCTGAGAGATCCTAGTACATTTGGTGGTGGTGGAGGGACTAGTCTAGAGATGCCTACACCATTAGGAGCTAGCACTACATACTCTCCTGATGTGATTCCTCTATTGTATTTTTAGTCGATGATGTATATTTTGATTATAGCCATTTTTTGATATATTTTTCTTCATTTCAGACATCATTGTATACTTGACATTTATGATTTTTGAGATCTATATGATATGCAGCAGATTTAGCGATCTATTATGTGTTTCATATGATTTTATGATGGATGCATTTACTTGCCTATGTTCTTCATGCCATGTGATAATCTTTATATGATGATGTTATGGATGTAGTTTATAATAATGATGATATTCTATGATATATGATGTGTATAATGATGATGTATAGATGTATGATGTATGTATTTATGATGTATGGATGCATGATGTGTAATTTTATATGATAATGTACTTATATACATGGATGTGGATGTAATGATTCGAATGATCTATGATATTCGATGTAAATGGGATGTGTGTGTGTGTTTTATTGTTACAATATTAAATGTGAATATCATGTAATGAATGTATAAAAATGATGCATGATATTTGATATGTTAAATGGATTTATGATATATGATATGACGAATGGATGTATGATATGAAACTATAGAGAGTTATTATTTTTGATATTTTCTTATGCAATCTTATGACATTTATTATGAGAAATATGATATGATCAATGCAAATTACTTGATTCAGATGCATGAATGATGAAATGATAATTAAATATTTTCTAATGCATGCAATGAAAATGATGATGCAACTATATGATAATGATGATTTTTTTGTTAATGTCAAGTATACTCAATCCATTAATGAGAAAAAGATAACATTTTCTTTGAATGATTTCACTACTTTTTTAACAAGCACTCTGTAGATGTAAAACTTTTATGAATGCAATCTAATTTACCATGAAAATCTAAGTGCAAACATTAGCATCTTAAAAATTCTTGTATTTTTCTTTGTATCATCATGGAGCCTTTAAAAGGTTGAAAGTGATTACAAGCATCAATGGTATAATGTAAACCAATGATGACCTGAGTACTACTTTCATGATTTTTGATATTGCAAGTGAGGAAAAGAATCAAGGTATAATTAAACTGAGATGACCTGAGCATTTATTTCATAAACAAAAAATAATTAATCACTTTCTTATGTGAATTGGAATGTCATCAGTGATACTTTGTAGAGAACATCTCATGACAATTCACACAATAATGATGATTAACTCATAGACAGTAGACAAAGAAAATATCATTCTCCTTCCTAGTTTCTCTAGCTCAATACATCATCGAGTTGCTCCAAAGAAATGATAATAATAATCAAAGTACAACATATCCAACCTTTACTTAAAGTATTTCAACCATTATTTAGATTAGATCATCCATCCTGATTTGATGATGTTTTTGTGATTTTCTATATTTTTACAAAAACCTAACCCAAAGACCTATCCTAGGGGCCTCGGGGGTTGAACAAAGATTAACCTTGCCTGTACGTTATACTCATAGATACATTGTAGTTCAACTAACATAGACTCATGTTTTTGACTTTTTGATACTGACTTTTTGACTTGTTTTTGGATTTTTTGATTTGTGATGCGGATTTCCAATGCGCTTTTGATTTTGATTGATGTTTCATGTTGGGTTGCTTTTTTATCATTGTTCTTGCTATGTTTGGCATACTACTATTTTTCTATTTGATTAAGCTCGATGTTTTATTGCCCCTAGTGAAGTCCAGAGTTTTCCCCCAAGCTAGGGTGAGACATGACCACTTGCAATGATATGATAATGGATGTAAAATGATGCTGAAAGTAATGATCATGACATGTGTCCTATAGATGGAAAAGCTAATTAAATAAAAAATAACACCTATTTCTAGGTTTTCACTACATGCTTTTATTCCACTTTTTTAATCTTTTTGATTTTTTTGATTTTTTTTTTGTTTTTTGTATTTTTTGTTATGAAGATTCTTGTTTGCTAGGTTTTCATCCAGGTAACCATTTTTAGAAACTAATCCATGCACTAGGCTCAATTCAAGTGTATAATTTTTTGAGATGGATATTGTTGATAGGTTCATCAAACATATCCTCTTTAGTTGTAGAAAATTGGTATGCTCTAGATACATAAAATGATATGATGACAAAGGGACCTAGCCAGTTAGGTTCAAACTTCCCTTTCTTTTCTTTGTCCTACTAATTTCTAGGATTTTCCTTTAGGACCAAGTCACCAACTTGAAAGACTTGAGGTTTTACCCTGTGATTGTAGCTTCTGGACATTCTCTACTGGTATTTCATAAAATGATTGACAACTTGTTGATGATGTTCATCCAACAATTCCAATTCATGTAGTCTAGAGACTTTATAATCCTTATCTATAATGAGACTTGGAGTCATGGAATCTCAACCTCAATAGGTAGTATAGCCTATGATCCATATACTAAGGCATATGGTGTAGTTCTTGTTGGTGTTCTGATGTTGGTTTTGTAGGCCCATAATGAAGGATTTAGCTGAACATGCCAATCACGTCCAACATCGTTAACTATTTTCTTGTAGGCCTCTACTTGGCCATTTCCTTGAGGCTAGTACAGTGTTGAGAATTGATGTTGGATATGAATTTTTTCACAGAATTCCTTCACATCTTAATTTTTAAATGGTCGACCATTGTTTGTGATAATGGATTGAGGTATGCCATAAAAATGAGGTAGTTTAGTATGAAAGATGATATCTATTTCCCTATGATTGTTATTAAGGGAACCACTTATATCCATTTTGTAAAGTATTATGTTGTGATTATGAAATTATGTCTATTTGATGAAGACAAATTTATATTTCCTACCAGGTCCAGTCCCCACTGGAAAAAGGGTCATGTTGATGTAAATGGGTGTAATTCTTGTGCTGCTGTGTGGATTAAATTACCATGTATCTAACATTTTTTGCATTTCTTAACAAAATGATAGGACTCCTCCATATTTGGCCAGTAATACCCCAAATGGAGGAGTTTCTTTACTAGTGCTAGCCCACTTGAATAAGTTCCACAAACAATTTCATGGACCTCACATAAGGCTATTTCAGATTCATGATGTTCTAGATACCGAAGAAGAGTACCATCTAGACCTCAATGGTAAAGGATGTTAGCAATTAATGTATGTCATGTGGATTGGTGGATGAAGTTACGTTTTTGGTTTCTAGAAATATTAGGAGGAAGGATATTATCTTTGAGGTATGCATTGATCTCCTCTTAGATTGAGGTTTGAATGCTGGTTATTTGGCATATGGTTTGTGATTTAGGATTGTCGTAGGTCGGGTTAGATCCTTGTTCTACCATAAACTCATAGTGGCCTTGTTTTTCTAGTAATTACGAGAGAGAAGTAATTGTCACCATGGCATCTGCAACTTTGTTCTTTTCCCTTGGTATTTGTTCAAATTTGATCTCCACAAAGTATTTTTTAAGATCATCTATCATTTTATTATATTGCATGAGTTTTTTGTCCTTTGTCTAATACTCACCATTTACCTAATAGATGACAAGTTGTGAGTCCCCATATATTTTTGTGATGTTCCATTCAATAGCCACTTTGATGTTGATAATCAATTCCTCATACTCAGCCACATTATTGGTCCTTGGAAACATTAGTCTATAGGACCTTGGGATGGTGTGTCCTTGAGGTGTAACCAATAGAATTCCCACACCAGATCCCCATTTTTTGTATGGTCCATCAAAATAAAGTTTCCATTGTTGCGTGGTACTATTCAGAATGTTCAAATCTAGAAATTCAATGTTCATTGAATGATTATTTTGTAATGGAGCATCAACTAATTGATCAGCTATCACCTATCTTTTGATGGATTTCCAGTCTACATACTAGATGTTGAACTCACTTAAGATCGCAACCCATTTTGCTAGTCTGCCTATTAGAGCAGCTTTGCTGAGTAGAAATTTTAATGGATATGTTTTTGTGATGAGTTTGACTGTATGAGTCAACATGTAGTGCTTCAATTTTTGGGTTGCAAATACCATTACCAAACAAGTTTTTTCTATGAATGTGCAATTTATTTCATAACCGTTGAGTGTTTTGATGATGTAGTAAATAGCTTGTTCTTTTCCCTCAAAATCTTGTTGTGCTAATAAAGCTCCTAAATAAATTTATGTTGTGATATATAGTAACAATGATCTTTTTTCTGCAAGTGGCATGAGAATGGGAGGTGACATCAAATATTTCTTTATCTAGTTAAAATTTGTTTCCAAGTCATGATCCCACTTGAATGAAACATTCTTATGAAGTAGATGATTGAATGGATGGATTTTTTCTACCAATTGGGAGATGCATCTCCTGATGGATTGTAGCCTGCCTTGTAGAGACTATAATTGACTTATATTTTTAGGTGATGAAATCTCCATTATTTCTTTAACCTTAGTTGAATCCACTTTGATTCCTTTTTCTAACACTATTTATCCAAGGATATTTTTTGATATGTTACCCCAAACACACATTTTATAGGGTACAATCTGACATTGGACCTTTCTAGTCTAGTAAATATTTTTTCGAGGATCTCCAAATGTCCTTCTCTGGTGTATGATTTTGGTAAGATGTCATCCACATAATCTTCCATGAAAGTATGCATCGTGTCATGAAAAATAGTGGTCATCGACCATTGATATGTTGCACCTGCATTTTTCAACCTAAAGGGCATGACATTCTAACAGAATGTACCCCAAGGACAAGTGAATTCTATCTTTTCCTGATCTTCAGGTGCTATCCTTATTTGGTTATACCTTGAAAAACCATCCATTAATGACAACATGGCATGTCCTACTGTTAGATCCACAATGATGTCAATGCTTGGTAGAGTAAAATAATCTTTTGGGCACGTCTTATTTAGATCTCTAAAATCTATGCAAATCTTGATGCTCTTATCTGATTTAGATATAGGCACAATATTTGAAATCCACTCTATATAATTGATCGAGCTAATAAATCATGCATCTAATAACTTCTTCAACTCAACTTTTACCATCAGGGAAATGTGGGGATGAATTTTTCTCAATTTTTGCTTTACTAGTTTGATTCTGAATGGTAGAGATAGATCATGCATCAAGAGATCTAGATCTAATCCCAACATATCAGAATAACACCAAGAAAAATTGATTTGTCTCTCTTCAAAGAATTTGGTTCAGGCTTCTTCTGTTCTATCATAGACATCGCTAGATGTAGAATCTTTGTCTTTTTTTTTGTTCCAAGATTTATAGACTATGTAGACTCCACTAGTACTGATGATCTGTCATGGTAATACTCTAGAAGGATTTCAAATCTCCCATATTTTAGTGCCTCAGAAATGTTTTCACTGTTAGGTACATTCTTTATTTTTTCTTTTTTCAAAATCTAATGTTGCCTTAGAAAGGTTTTCACCATTAGATCTTTTTTTTCTATTGTCATTTTTGCAACTAGAAGATTTGGCACCCTCTTAATTTGAAGTGTTGTTATGAGTGTTATGGGTAGAACTTGTATCAATTTCATCACTGCAAAGAAAATTTACAATGGCCTCATCATTTGAAAACACTAGTATATTAATAGGTTCAGTTGGTTCCCAATCAATTAGTTCAAGATGTATCAATGGTAATAAGTCATTAGGTTGAGTAAGGTCAATGACTGTAAGTGCTCTAATAGCCATATGTTCAGATTTTCCAATGGGAAGGTCGAGGTCTATGATATTACCCTCCTCTAAGTCATCTATCTCACTTGATGTTTATTCATCCTCGCTTGAGTCATAGATATTTGTTGATACCAATAAAATTTGTCTAGTTCCTAAAATTTGTCCCTCCTCTCGTGTGGATGTATATGCTTTGATGAAGTCAATTTTTTTGTTAGTGTATGATGTTGCAGATAAATGATCCCATTTATATTCATTGGAATCTGTTTTAGACCCATCCCTCATTTTTAGAATCCTTTCTACCACTTTCTGAGTTACTTCTCTTGATTCCCTTGTATAGCCTAATCATCTTTTCTCTTTAAGCTGAAGTGTTAGAGGTTGAATAGGTTTTATAATACAATTTTTTCTCTTTCCAATTGTTCCTTTCCCTTGATAGCCCATTTTCTCTAAGATAGCCCTTCCTTTTCCATACTAATCTGCTCTTATGTTGATATTTGATGATGTTGAAGCTTCTTCATCTTTGTAGAGCCAATTTAGAATGGCCTTGTTTTCTTATTCACTTTCTAGAGTTCTTGCTTTTACATACCTTTCATCCAAAACCGTGATGGGTTGTGATGATTTTTCGTGTGTTTGTTGTGCATTGTCCATATGATTTTTGGGATGGTAGCAATTGTGAAAGACACAAAGATTACTCAAGGGAATATTCTCCCAAGCCTTTGTCCTTTAACTGGATCTTGCTAGTAAATTTATGTGATAGATTATTAAGGGGATCGTTGTTGTTTGATAAAGTTGAGTCAGCAATAGTTGTTTCCTTTGCTTGGTCCTTTTTCTCGACCCATTTGGATATAAAATTGAGTTTCTTTTCAACACTGGATGAAGTAGATGTGCTAGCCTCTCTATTGTGAGGTACTAGAGTGTCTTGATTTTCCTTAAGCATGTTACAAGTCTGGGGATTATTGTTGTCAGCTAAATTGTGACCTCTTGTCCATTGATAGGAAATTTCAAACATTGATGATATGTCAAAAGTACTTCTTGCATTTCATAGATCCATGGACATCCTAAGAATTTACCTGTTATATGTTAGCTCCTTGTCTAACAGTTGGAAAACAATATTTTTGACAATTAGTCCCACTTGAATTGGTAATACAATCAGCCCCATGGAAGACCTTTCCTCTTCATCATATGCTTTTATTGTTATCTTTCTCCTAGAATCAATGGATTTTTTGGAATATCCTAGTGGATGAATTAGTTTTAAAGTACAAATATTTAATGTAGCTCTGCCATTTATTAAGACACACTTGACACAATGTTTATGGATTAGAACCTCTATATGTAAGGTCACATTCTATGGGTGATTTAGTGACACATTATCTTGTTCGGAGAATCAAAAACAATGAGGCATGGTCAGATGTCCCACCATATCTTGAACTTGATAGACATCTAAAGTATTGGGTACCGTAGTGGCTATCAGAGCCTATTCTAGAACCTCTTTATGTGATGGTGAAATTTTAAGAAGTTCTAGTGTGGATATCTATGCAGGTATCTTTTGTAGTTGATCCACAGTGTTGTATTGATGTGATGGGGTAGTAGTTATTTTGGGTGAAACTCCTTTCAGTATCACTTTAGACTGCCCCCTTGTCATTGCATTAATGGGTTGGTAGTCTTGTGCTTCCCTTATTTTTATGACATTGATCTGGTTGTCAGATGTGTTTATGTTTGGAATCACGTTTAGGGATATAGTGTCATTGATGTTAATTTTATTTGTTTGATTATCAATGAAATCATTTTTATCAACCACATAAATGCAAAGAATGGTGGTGTCATAGATATAGTTTACATTTTTTCCTTTACTATTTGAAGAAGAATCTCCCTTTTCATAATTGGGTAAAGGATTTGTAAATGCAGTGTGATTGTTGTTTGTTTGAGGTCCTTCGAAAAACACCTTCTTTGCTTCAATCAAGTCTTGTATCAGATGTTTTAATTACATACAGTCATTTGTTTTATGTCCTTTATTTTTATGAAAGTTGAAAGTCAACATCATTCCACCAAGATGGTTTTATTTTTGGCTCCCAATTTCTTGCTTTTGGTAGGGTAATAAGTCTATTTGCAATAAGCTCTCTCATTATTGATTCCAATGTTTGTCCTAATAGTTTAAACCTCCATCGATTGGATTGTCTTTGATATGGTGGTGGTTGATATTATCCATTATTTGGGTTATTATTTTGAGTGGTACCTTGATTGTTGTTTTGGTTGTCATTTTGATTTTTTTTCATAGTTGTTACAGTTAAATTCAATACTGTTTTGTATTTTTTGTGTCATTTGTAGTATCATTATTTCCAGTATTTCTATTTTTCTACCAAAATTTAGGCCTATCATTGTTACCATAGTGATTTAAGGAATTGGAATTGTTTGATGTGTCATTGTATTTTTTAATCACTCCTCTTTTGACTAAAGCTTCTTTGATTTTAAGCCCATTTTCAATAACCTTTTCAAATTTCAAGGGACATTGTAGTTCTAGTCTATAAATCATGTCATCATTTAAGTTGTCGATAAATAATTCAATCTTTTCCTCTTCAGGTATAGATCAAGGATATCTAGTGAACAACTTTTTCCAATATTCTAATAATGATAGGAATTTCTCTCCCTTCTTTTGTTTCATGTTGTGCAAATCTTTAATGGTTACGTCATGTTGAATATTGAAGGAGAACTATGTGATAAATCTATTGACCAGTTATTCAAAGGATTGAATCCCCAATTATAGTTTGGAGAACCATTCCATATAGTGTGCTCCTAAACTTCTAGGAAACAATGTCATTAGGTAAGTGTCTTCCTATGAAAACTATAAACTCGTTGTTTTGAATTCCCTTACATGGTCAATTAGATCAAATTTTTCGTTGTATTTGTCATATTTTGGAAATTTACAATGTCTTGGAAATGGTATCATGTCTACACACAGATGAAAAGGGTAAGGACAAATGTCTTGTAATGAGTACCTCTTCATGGTTCCTTTTTACATGTCTTGAAGTAGTTGTAAGTTCTACATTTGACATGTTAAGGAAACCACTTGATCAATGTTTTGCATGTTCTATGATTCAGTTTCAGCTATTTTAGGTGTTTCCTTGAGCTGATTGATGTCAAAGTCTTTTGGAAGTTTGGCACCTAGCTCAGCTAGCATCAAAAGATATTTAAATCCATATCATGTTCTAAAACCTTTTCCATGAATTTGTGGAAATTTGGATCCTGTTGTGTTGTGTTGACATCTTCTTTGGTTATTCCATTTGGATCATTTTCTTGGAATCTGTGGAAAGGGTTTTCTTCAACCATGATGTTTAATGTTTCAATTTCTTTTTCTCTTAGTTTTTGTCTTTGTAACCTTGTTAAAATTGGCATACAAATGTTTATTTTTCTCATTAAACTTTGATCTTCTATGTTTGGATTAGTGTCAAATGGATTTTAACAAAGTCAAATAGGATGATATATGATATTGATGAGACTAGGTTTTAAAAAATATGATTATTTTGTCTCATTTCGTGATGGTAGGATGATAATATCCTAATGAAGAAACTCAACGTAATAACCAAGATTTTGTGATTGATTTTTGGACACTTTAAAGTTTGCAAGATCTAAGTTTAATTTGAAAAGGTTTGATTTGTATGATCCTATTTTTTTAGGTTTAAGACATTTTCGAGACTATGAAAAATGTTTATGTCCAATAAAAACCCAAGTTTTTGATGTGAATAGTCTCACAGATGTGTTTGGAAGCTGTCTGTTTTCTATTTTGTGGAAGCGCTAATACAAAGGGAAAAAGCACTAAAACAGATTGCAAAAGTGCTACAAGTTATGGTAAAAGTGTTGTGAAATAGGGTAGAAGCACTAAAATAGACTGTAGATGCACTAAAAGACTAGTAAATTATGACACTGGTAATACCTCTTCGTGGTTCCTTTTTACATGTCTTGAAGTACTTGTAAGTTCTACATTTGACATGTTAAGGAAACCACTTGATGAATGTTTTGCATGTTCTATGATTCAATTTCAGCTATTTTAGGTGTTTCCTTTAGCTGATTGATGTCGAAGTCTTTTGGAAGTTTGGCACCTAGCTCAGCTAGCATCAAAAGATATTTAAATCCATATCATGTTCTAAAACCTTTTCCATGAATTTGTGGAGATTTGGATCTTGTTGTGTTGTGTTGACATCTTCTTGGGTTATTCCATTTGGATCATTTTGTTGGAATCTATGGAAAGGGTTTTCTTCAGCCATGACGTTTAATGTTTCAATTTCTTTTTCTCTTAGTTTTTATCTTTGTAACCTTGTTAAAATTGGCATACAAATGTTTGTTTTTCTAAGTAAACTTTGATCTTCTATGTTTGGATGAGTGTCAAATGGATTTTAACAAAGTCAAATAGGTTGATATATGCTATTGATGAGACTAGGTTTTAAAAAATATGATTATTTTGTTTCATTTTGTGATGGTAGGATGATAATATCCCGATGAAGAAACTCAACCTAATAACCAAGATTTTGTGATTGATTTTTGGACACTTTAAAGTTTGCAAGATCTAAGTTTAATTTGAAAAGGTTTGATTTGTATGATCCTATTTGTTTTAGGTTTAAGACATTATCGAGACTATGAAAAATGTTTATGTCAAATAAAAACCCAAGTTTTTGATGTGAATAGTCTCACAGATGTGTCTGGAAGCTATCTATTTTCTATTTTGTGGAAGCGCTAATACAAAGGGAAAAAGCACTAAAACATATTGCAGAAGTGCTACATTGATAAGTAGGAGGTATTTTTCCACAGCGTGTCAAATTATGATATTGACATCAGGATTCAACCGTGTAGTTTCGAGTCAAACTTATTGACCCATGTTTCATGAGTAGTGGTTCAACAAGAACCCATCTCTCATGATATCGAATGGTCCACTTAGCACTCATTGCATCTAGGTGATGCTCACAGAGGTGAAGCACTGGTCCGTCCCGGGAGGTCACCTATCCCAGTACTGCTCCAGCTCAAGCGCACTTAACCAGGGAGTTTTCTCCAAGGTTAAGCCCGCTTGAGTTGTTACCCCATTTGCAAAACCTTCAGCAAGTGTCGTGCCTTATGAACCATTCATAATAGAGCCCCTTTAGCTCATCAATTGATAAGTGGGAGGTATTTTTCCACAGCGTGTCAAATTATGATATTGCTATCAGGATTCAACCGTGTAGTTTCGAGTCAATCTTATTGACCCATGTTTCATGAGTATTGAAGTGCTACATGTTATGGTAAAAGTGTTGTGAAATAGGGTAGAAGCACTAAAATAGACTGTAGATGCACTAAAAGACTAGTAAATTCTTACACTGGTAATTTTGGTTACAGTCAGTAGATGTGCTACAAAATTTGTCAAAAGTGCTAAAACAAACTGCAAAAGAACTATTTCAACTGTGGATGGGCTAAAAGACAGTGCAAAAGCACTAAAATAGTGTGTGTAAGCACTACTTTGGGATTTCAATAGTGTTGTCTAATTTTCCTTTCTGTGAAGAGACTAACTTTCTTTTTGGTCTAATTTTTAGGATTTTTGGTATTTTGAGAGGATATCTCTCCTAGTAATTCTCTGATTTTGGATGACAAGCCTAATGTTTCCAATTTTTCTCTACTTTAAGAATTGATTAGGCCTAGTGGAATGTTCTATTGCTAGTTGTGGGATGGAAGAATTACGAATAGGTTGACTATGATTATGTTTCTGTGAAAGAGCTCTTCTTTGGAAATAAGCTTTTGAATACAAAGGCTCTAAAGAATAATCATCAGTATATCCCCTAGAAAAATCATGAAACCTATGGATGAAATTTCTATGTTGAAGCAAGACTTTCCTACTTTGATATAAAAAAATTCTTCTTTCCAATAGTTTCTTGTGACAAAGTTGTTTCTTTGGCTTTTTTACTCTTTTTGTAAGGGTTTTCTTGACAAAGTTTGTGGATTTCCAATCCCTAATCATAATTTTTCATAGACTGACTTGTAAAAAAAAATTGTGTTCTTTTTGGATGATCTTTATCTAATTTAATGACTTGAAGACACAATAAGCAATTGTAGAATAAGTGTTTTTAAGTCCTAGAATCTAAACAATAAGTGTATGTTCAAGAATCAAACATGATCATTCTTGATTTCCATAGGTTTTTAACAAATAATACACTTCAAGTAGACTCACTCTTAAGCACAAAAGGTCAACGTTATACTCAAACAACCCACATCTTAAAATTGTGTCAACTCACATAGTCGTGTCACCTCATATAGGGCACCCATGTTTTTATCTTTTCTAGGCACATACTCAAAGTTATATTTCTTGATCCCTTGAGCAAATGGTCTTTGGAAATTATATGGTAAGTTTCTTGGGGGTAGATTCTTCCCTTCCTTTGAACTGTTGAGTATTACAATGTTCAATAACTGACAAGTTGGATTCTACACTATGGTTCGTAGATAGGAATTTTGTTCAGAGTAGAAAATGATAAAATCCCTTAGGATACCTCCCAATCTTTAGAACAAATATTTTGGTGATGGTTATCTTGCACACTTTTGTTAAATGAGGGTTTTCCTAGATTTACTTTTATTTTATAGTGGGTTGGAAAACCTAGCTTTGGTTGTTCCCACTCAGGTTGTTCCCATAGGGTGAGTACTTTTTCCCAGTATGACAAGCCTTCTAAAGGATTTAATAAAGAAGGAAATGCATGAAAATAAAGGATGAGTCTACCATTTTGATCACCTAGTTAAGGGGAGAGAAAAAACCTATCACAACACAAACACAATAATCAATGTTCAATCTTTTTAAGCCCAAAAGACAATTTTCTATTCTAGGTGAAGATATTGCTTCAAAAAAGTCATGATGTTAATTTTAACTAATATAGAAAGTGTATGATGACTACCCTAGGATTGATATATTTTAAACCAAATGAATACCCTAGGATTGGTTCTTATTATTCAAAATGCATCAAAATAAATTTTTGGCTACGACCGCGTCAAATCCAGACAAGAAATTATAGAAGCACTAAAATAGATTCCACAAGCACTAAAAGATAGTGTAGAAGAGCTACAAAATTTGTAAGCACTACAAAATTTGGTATAAGTACTGTAGAATTTAACATAAGCACTAAAATAGAGTTGGATCTAGAACAATCAACCTTCCTGAGAGCTTTGGGTGGAAATGCTAAAAGAGATTGTAGAAGTGCTAGAAATTTTGGTGGAAGTGCTAAAATATATTTTAGAAGCACTAAAAATTTCGGTGGAAGTGCTACAGAATCCCTCCATCACCCTAAAAGAAACACACCTGTATCCTGTACGAACACTTTTGAAAAAAATTGCTAAAATATGGGGTTAGGAGCCCCACAAGGGGCACCAAAATGTAAGTGTGGAATAAGTAATGAGTAAAACAACTAAGAAAACTTCTTAATGAAACATTATATCAAGATTTAACAACAATTAACTAATTTAAAGCACAAAAAAAATGAAAGCGTCTCATTGTTTCCTATCTCCAAAGATTTATCACATCACAAAGGGCTCTTAGATTTGGTAAGCACTATGATTGTTTAAAATACCAATCTCGAGAATGGAATGATGCTAAATGCAATGATCTAATTCTATATGGTGATTTCTAGATGATATTGATGCTACTGTAATCTATTATAACATGAAACTTGATGGATGGAAGCTACAATAAAACTAAGATGCATCCATGATATTGATTCTATAGATGCTATGATTGCTATGATGCTAAGATGCTATTGTTATTGCTATGATTGCTTGATTACTATTCCTACATAATAAGTTTGCACAAAGATTGGGATTCAGGATCCATTTCCTATGGAGAAAGGCTGTATATATAGATTTACAACACCACTTTTGTAAAGGGGCAGCACATGAAAGGCTTGGATTTAACCTAGACAATTAAATAGTAAGAGATTGAGAAGCTTGAGCTGATCATGGGAATGGTTTCTCCCCATTAAAACATCAAGCCAAATGATAGGAAGAATTAGAGGAAGGAAATTGAGAGATTGATTCCAATTTGTCTCCAAAGCGTTCTCGTGAAATGCCAGTTGAATTAAATTGGATATTTAATGTTTGATTTGGTAGGTGAGTGAATAGAGGAAAATTTCCTAAGTTATGCCTTTTATTTGAATAATTTATGATTTATTAAAATTTGTAAAATGGAATAAATAATTTAATAAAAAAAACTATAGAGTTTGGTTATTAAATAAATATAGAAGAGATATGATAATTAAACAAAAAAGTATTTAACCTTGTTTAATTAATTAAGATGAAATGATGTGATAATTAAATAACACAAACTATTAAAGTTGTATATTTAATTAAAATTGAAGAATATGAGAATGAACTATAAATAAATATTTCTATTTATTTAATAGTAGATGAAATAAAGCTTAATTAATCAAATAAATTATATTTAATTAATTACATTCTCTAGACCATTTTTAGGTGTATACAACTTCATCCGTACATGCTTCTTCTATCTTGAGTTTGAGTTCCCCAGCAATATATTTGTAGATCCCTCTCCCCTTGATAAATTTAGTGGGTTTAACATCTATGTCATACTGCAAGATCTTGGTGATCCAATTTTCCCATTTTTTGGTGATTTCTCCTTCCATAATATACTCCCGCATGCTAGGGTGGGCTACCAAAACCATGATTTTTCTCATTGATATCAGGCATCTAAAATTTTAACGTTTTTTAGAATGGAAAATTCTAATTTCTTAACAAAGTTATACTTTGTCTCATACCCTTTGAGGGTCCTTGAGTGGAAGGAAATGCAATTCTCTCCCTTTTCTTCCTTATACTTTTTTGTGAGCACAATGGTAATGCTATTCTCACTGACCTAGACATACATGGCAAAGCTCTTTAAAAAATATAGGTTTTCTAACACCAAAGTTGTGGAAATGGTTTGTTTTATCTATTCAAAGGAATATCTTCCTTCTGTGGTCCATTTAAAAATTAGATCCCTCTTCAATATGAGTTTAATAGGCCCTGCAAGCCCAATGAAGTTAGAAATGAATCTATTGACAAAATTAATCTTTCATATGAAAGATTGAACCCCTTTCTTGTTAACCAGTAAGGGTAACTCCCATATATATTTTATTATTTTGGGATTGATAGAGATCCCCTCTTTAGAGACCACATAGACAAGTAGCTTTCCCTATGGAACCCAAAATACATAGTCTTGGGATTTAAGGAAATACCAAAATCTTGATAATTTTGGAAGAAATTTTCTAAATGACCAATAAGATCATTCTTCAATTTAGAGAAAATGGCCAAGTCATCTAGATAGATAAGGATGATATTTCTCATTAGATCCTTGAAAGTGATGTCCATCATGCACTGGAAGGTATCCCCTACATTAGATAGGCCAAAAGGAATCTTTATATTTGTGAATATTCCCCACTTAGTGGTGAACATTGTCTTGTGTTGGTATCCATCCTTGACATTGACTTGGTTATAGCTCGAAAAACCATCTAGTAGGGATAACATCTTTGATCTAGCCAAAAATTGTAGGATTTATTCCATTGACGTTAGAGGATAATGGTCCTTTAGGGATGCTTTGTTTAAATCCCTAAAATATACACAAAGTTGAATGTCATAGTTCTTCTTTCAAACTAACACTAGATTGGATACCCAAGTGGAATGCTTCACCAGGTAGATGATTCTTGGCTTGATCAACCTTTTCAATTCTTGTTCCATCAAGGACTCTACTTTTGGATTGGCTATCCATTCCTTTTTCTAGGTCATGTTCGCTCCTTCAACTAGGGTGATGGTATGTTGCATGACACTAAGGTTGTAACCCTTTAAATCATTGTAAGTCTAGGCTATCACTTTATCATATCCTAGACAAGTAGCATGAATTTTTTTGAAAGTGTTGGACTCTATGAATTTATTTAGCAAGACCTACTTATCACCACATCTTATACAATATTCTCAACATATAGAGGTTTATATAATATCTTCATTTTTATGCCATTTTTAGTTCACATTGTCAAGTGAGACAAATCAAGAGATCTAGGTACCCTCTAATCTTAGTAGTGAAGTCCCTTGATAGAAGCATCCCAAAAATGGGAGGAATATCAATTACGACCACCTCTTGGGTGAATTTCAAGCTTGGAAATGAATATAACATCAAGGGGGGAATTAAATTGACTAGGCATATGGCATGAACCTTTTTCCCATCTAACTACATAATTCTCTTATCTAGGGGTTCATATTTCAAACTTAGGGCTTCAACCACTAATTTCAGAATCACTGTGCTACTAGCACATGAATCTATCATGTTATTATGCAATAATTTGTCCCCCACAATGAGGGTTAAGTAAAAGAGGGTGGGATTTGGTTTACATTCCTCATTTCCAACTAATTTTTCTATGATATTTATTAATGATGTAGCCTTTAAAGTCTACAGGTCTTTGTGTGGCCTTTTTTCTTTCTCTTGGTTGTGCACCAAGGGTGATCCTAGTTGTGGGGGTTTCTCTTCTTTACTTAAAGATTCCTATAATAAATTATTTTATCTAAAATAGCTACAATTTCCCATAAGGACACATTGGTGGGAGCTCTATTTAGTTGTACCACTAAATTGAGCAATTTGACTGGGGGTAACTTTTTTTAAAACAAAGGTATCTCTCTTAGTCTTAGAAAAGGTTAATTTATTAACGATGAACTAACTACTTTTTTCATTAATTTCTCTTGTGGTTGTGGTTGTTGTGCTTGCAATTGTGATTATAGTTATGGCTGTTGTACTTGTGACACATACTCCCCAGTGAATCTATATTTTGAGTGGGTTTTGTAATCTGATTGAACAATAATTCTTCCCCCTCCATCTAAGAGAAAATTTCCTAGTCAACAAAAATTGATGTCTTTTGTTCTAAAGACATACCCTACATCTAAGCACTAAGTCTAGCACATTCTATTTCAAGGGATTGATAGGTTTAAATTAGAGAGATTCCATGGATCCTTTGTTCTACCACCTTTTTTTGTGTTGGTGTTTCTATTTGATTATCTAGTTTCTCCTAAAGGGTAGCTACTCCTTATGCTTAGAGACCTTAGGTCAGTGGCCAACTAATAGGAGATTTGATTGGAAACTTTTCCTCTGCACTTTAGGCTTTGTAGAACCAATGTGGGTATCCCTATAACATCAATAACATATAAAATTATCATGCAAGTGATGCCTTTGATAAAATAATTCACACTACAATGTGGAAGGCCTTTGATGGGCTAAATTATCTACACAACCTTCTATATCTTTAGTAACTTTTGGTAGCATGGAAATAAACATAAAAGTAAAATGCTGGAAATTAAAAGGTTTTTAATTTTTATTTTGAAATTGGATCTACCTCAAACTTGGGCTTATGGGAATAAGTTGACCAGTGCCTTATCCTTATAGAATCAAAACATGAAGCAACACTCATACAATAGATCCACCCTGGCTTCTAATAGACTCACTACCTTGCAACAAGAAACCAACAAAATAATAATGCTATCAAACATTTTTGAAATCCTTATTGCATCATCACAACCTTAACATATGAATTGAAAGAGATTACTATACTCCTTCAATAAAAACTAACAAATCAAACATTCATGATTAAAAAATATGATATGAGAATAAAAAACAATCCTTGATTATATTGATTCAAAGGAAATGAGTATAAAAGTGAAGAGAATGATAGAATTTATATAAATATTAAGTGAAAAATGCAACAAATATTCAAGCCATCTATTGTTATTATAGAGAAAATATTACAACATTTCCTTTCTAGACATAGAAGAAGAAAACACTACATAGACTAAGACAAAAGACTTACAAAATTATGAGAGAATGGAATCCAAACAAAATGTACAAATTTTTCCTTTATAGCACATGCATAACTTAGATTTAAACTTGAAATTGTTAACCCTAACTCAACTAGGGTTTCAGACATAAGAATCATGATCATACTACAATCCATTGAGAATTTTCCCTCAAAATGGATCAACACCCAAACATGAATACATATGACATCTTGAGAACAATCAAATTGGGTGGAGGTAATGTATACAAATACAACCCTTGGGAAATCCACAACAAAAGGAACAAAAAAATTCCTTGAAAAAATGAATTCTGACCTCTGCAACACTACAATGAATGAAAATTTTCATCATTGAGTAATTAATTTTACTTAGGTAAAGTGCAAGAGATAAATTTAGAGGCATGTTGGGTCCACTTGGTTGCTTAAATGTAGTTTCACCATTACTTCTAGCTCTACCCACAAAAATTCAAATAGCTAACCATTGTAATTTAAATTATGGCTATGAAATTTGAGATGGATGACTATGATCAGATCCCAATGCATGTTTAAAACATTGCCATCGATCCCTTCCATTTTAATTTGGACCATTGATCGCACAAAGAAGAGGCCACAAAATAGGGTCCCGCCATGCCAAATGGCACATGCCATGCCCAGTTAGGAAATAGAATATTCAAGTAGGTTCCCCGAAGGCTAGCAAGGAATGAACAAGATGGAGCCACATCCTTATCATCACACTAGGGCCATCGATTGGAGGGCCTACCACCATAACTTCCAAGCCTGAACACCATGGGGCCCATTCCACGTATGCGCAACACATCACACACCTGCTTCCCCTTTAGATTTCTTAATTGAATATTTTAATACAGTGGGGGAGAGGGGAATGATTGAGATGAATTCAATGTTGTTGACCCTAATATTTGTTGTTCAATCAAGTAACCACCTACACACTTAAAGGGTTAATGCACACATCTATATAAGTTACGACTTAAAAGAGGGACACCTAGAGGAATAAAACATTAGGGGATGAAGAAAATCACCCACCTGACTTAGGAAAGGGGCCAAAAATTAAAAGGGGTTGTGTTAGGAGGATGGGACCAATGACATAAGGTTATAACCTAAAGGTCCCAGGACTAAGCATGGGAAAGATGTCAATGATGAAATAGAATTGAACTATTATTTTAGGAGGGTTTAAGAAAAAAATGAAGGCACCCTAAGACAAAACCCAAATACATGAAAGACAAACCCTAGCACCAAGGAGACTCAAAATTTTGACAAAATTCCATGGATCTTACATGTTCCACCATATTGTATATTACCTCTTAGGAAATTTTGAGGCATGTGGGTATCATTGAAAGGGAAGCACTAAGCATTCACATTTTTCACCAAGTTATTCTGGAAGGGTTCTAGGTCTTTTCCTATACTAGACTTCATAGTGTGAAGTGGATTGGACACTGGAACTATCTGACCTTGTGACTATGATTGATTGCTTCCCCTTGAAATTATTTGGTATGAATTATGTTGGAAAGGTGATCTACCTTGATAAATTTGAGGAGGGGGCTTTGGAGGTGTCACTTGTTGGTTCTTTATGCTAACAAGCTCATTCAAAATAGTCCTCAACAAATGTTTTATGTTTTTCATTTCCATGGCTAATGAGGAAGAGCCCAAAGCGCTCACTTGTGTATTAGGATACATGTACATCAATGGTGGAGTATTAGATGTGGGTATGTGCAAGATCATGATGGGCAAAAAAGTGGCAATATGATGGGTATGTGGCCGACGACTATTTTTTTACTCACAATTGATGAAATGAAAAGGGTTTTCAAAGGAGGTTCTCAGCATTCCACTGATATAAATTATGCTTTACTTTGAATTTAATAAGTAATTATTATTCATTTTCTATTCAAATTATGACTAAAGTCCTGATTGATAGGCTGATTGAAAAACATCTATAGCTTTCAAATGGTATCAATTTTTTTGAATCCAAAACATTCATTACATAATATTGGATTAAAAAAAGAAAATTTGAATTTCATGATGTTTTGACCAAGTTAAGGTGGTTAGACAAACGAGTTTTTATATTTTTTAAAAAGTTGTAATAAAAAATTCATAATTAATTATTTACTTGGAAAAAAATTACAAAAAAATATGCATCACACCAGGGCATGATTCCTCTACTTATATATCTAAAATATTATTAAAAAAAATATAATTTTATTGTGGTTAGGGTGGTAAGACAAACACCTACTTCTTTTTTTTCCCTGAAATTTAAGTACCACTGCATTGAAATTTCAAATTTTCACTAAATAGTTTTTGTTTTTTAAACAAACCTAGTATTTTAGAAACTAAATTCAATTTGCTACAAATTCTAATTTTACATATTTTTGAAATAATATAGATAACTTATTCAATTTTTTACGTGAAGTTTTTTTAGATCAGAAATCGTAGCATGACCCCCTATAAACTGTAGGTGCACTGGTAAACTTTTTAACGTGACCAGCAGTGCTGGTGCGACACGCCCTCCGGTACCACGGGGGTGGGGGAGACTAGAACTTGTGACCAACCTCCTACTACAGGAAAGATTTAGCCAACCAAGCTAGGGCCCCAACCCAATTTTTTACGTCAAGTTTCCTAACTCTGATTTTTCTGAATTTTTTGCCACTTAAGGGCCTATTTTTTCCATGATGATCTTGTACATACCCATGTGTTGTGAGCTACCTCTTCTTGCATTCATGTAGATATCTCTAAAAATATTAGTATTGGTGGTTGAGGTTGGAGCTTCCTTACATCTATCAAACTATATTTTCTCTCACTACTAGTGCATATAGATCAGGCAAAGTTTCACACCTAAATGATTGTACCATGACCATAATATCCAAATTAAAATCCTTCAAATAAAACATGAATTTCATGGTTGGAAAAGGTCAGACCTAATGACAAGAATCCTTTACCATGTTTTGTGAAACCTGGTGTTAAAATCCATCATGGCCTATTGAGGTGCCCTCTTGATCATTATCTACGATTGTATTAGGGAGGATTGGTCTCCTTTTTTTGAAAATCACTCAAATAGTTTATCTCTGAGCTCATTCCAAGAACAAATGATATTGGAAGTAAAATACCTATACTAGTCCTGAACCTTTCCTTTGAAAGATGAAACCAAAAATTTAAGGGCTACATTCAACTCTATAATATTATGAACCATGCAAACATCAACCACATCTTGGATATTTTCTAATGATTTTTTAAAATTTTCTCTGATGAACATTGGAACTACTTTTATAGAATTTATGGGGATAACATGCCATACATCTAGAGGAGTAAAAGGAATAAGCATATTGCCATTGTTTCATGACAAAAAATTCCTTGGGGCTTGAAGAGCTATGGGAACAAAAATATATAATATGAAAAGCATGTATTCTAATCTAGAAGGATCTATCAACTGGTGGAGTAGATAGACCTCTATATTTGGGGCTTGTACTTCTAACCTTATTTCTCCTAATAGGTGATCTAGAACATATAGTACTTCTTCAAAAATATTTTAGACTATTTCAAAACCCCTACTGGGATATCAACCTTGATAAAATAAACACATAGTGATAAGACCCTTCATTGTTGAGAGGAAAATGAACTACTAATGTTTATGCAAACACAGAGAAAACATTTGGATCTTCTCACAAGAAGCACCCACTAACCTTTGAGATTAAAAGTACAAACCCATGTCACACTTTATAAAGGAATTGGTCAGCAAAAAAATGAAATTATGAACTCTGAGCACATAAAAATGGTCTTTAAGTTTTGAATTTCAAAAATGAAGTAAACTAATGAAATGTAGAAATCTTGATGAAGTTTAGTCCTATAATTTTTCAGATTTTTAAAAAATTGTTTTGATTATTTTCTTATAAATTAAAGAGTAGATTTTGGAATGCTAAAATTTTGAGGAAAAAATGATGCTCATTTGGCATTAAGAAAAAAATAGAAAATAGTAAATACTTTTCTTCAAATGGGTAACTTCAATATCTAGTACATGGATTCTTTCTTTTGAAAATTTGATGTATATTTGTCTCGAAATAAAATTTTAAAGTCAAACTTGCTAGAATTTGATAGTTTTCATTTGACATCAACTATTGTCTATTTATTAAATTATTTAAAAAATTTAAAATTATACCTTTTTGAAGAGGATTCTCTCATCTAGTACACCTTATATTTTTCAATTTTTTTAATACATGTCTTACTATTTTTAATTCCTAATGAGCCTATTTTTTTAACACTAACAACCTACTTACATTATCTTAAAAATGAAATATATTAAAACTAATCAAAATTTTACAAAATTACATATTTGGATTCACCACTCTGAGATCTACAAAAGAATATATATATTTTTAAAAGAATCATTTTTACCAAAGAAATACTTAGTTGAAGTTGAAAGTTTCAAACAATTCTAAATAAATCTGAGTTGGTTTCCAAGTAGGATACCACATATATAGTTTTGGTAGAAAGGGTTTTGATTGAAAACCTTTCTACTAAAAGTCCACACATAAAATGAGCCACATTTCGATGTGGAAAAGGAATTTTATTTTTTTAATTATTTTGTACCAAAAGAGTTTCACCCAAAAATCTATGTGCCACATATAGGCCATGTGGTTTCAAGTGAAACTAATTTGAGAAAAAACTATTTAGATCAAAACTATTTCACTCGGAACTATTTAGTTGGCTGAAAGTGTGACACAACTTTGTACTTTTACCCTTGATAGAAAGTTGATAAACCAAATAAAAAAATTTAATGCTTCATGCCCTTACAAAACTTAGCTTAATAGCATATTATGGAATTCAATACATTTTAAGTAGGAAATGAAAGAGTACAAGGACATGATTCAATCTTCCACAAAATTTGATTTAGATATTGTAAAAGTTGAATAACTAAAGATCAACCAATTATGATGATGACACCTAAATTATGAATGACACAAAGCATGACTTTATGTAAATAGAGAAAAAGACAAATGGTAGAGACCAAAATGGATACAATCTGATGTATTTATTTCTTCTATTATGTTTTTTTTGGTAAAAGGCGATGTGCCTATATATATTTATATATATTTAAAATGGACACAATTTGATGTATTTCTTTCTTCTACTCTACTAATTAGAGAAAAGAATATAAAATCCTAAGGTTTGGTATTCGGGTTAGAGATAATCTTAAAAAATTACTAGGGTGAAATCACAATATTGTGTTTCACTTTTTTCCTAGTATGGACATTCGCATCAATATTTTTTAACGAAATATTCATCTTCTGAGACCTATAGCAACTAAACCGTTAAGAATTTGAAGATGATGTGAGCTAGTGATTTTTGTAAATTTGTTTGTAGATTCTAAATATATATTTTTAAAAAATTTCCAAACTAAATCATGAATCTTTCAACATATCCTTTAATAACTAGTTTTAAAGCCCCAAAAAAAAAATTCAAAAAGTAACGTTTCTATCATACAAATAACTTTTTTACTATAAAGGATAAAATTATAAATTTTGAAATATAGATTCTTAACATCAATATCTAGGGACTATTTTTCCATAATTTTTGGTTACATATATATTTTTTTATTAAATTTTGAAGTCACTGTAACTATAATTTGGACGTACATGTGTGTCATACAACCTAACTTGTTGTGTATATATCAAAATCTTTTTTCTCTTTTTTGGTGAAACAAGGACATCAATACCTATGGAAAGGGTATTTTTGATTTTTTTACAATGGTTTACTATTTTTTCACCTTTGTAAACTAAATAGTTTTATTTTCAAAGAAAAACCTATGTTTAGTAAATATTGAAAATTAAATACATGATCAAATGAAAACATATCAAAACTATACTTGTTGGAAAGCTTGTTTCAACGGATACAATCTTGCAAAATATAATTCCTGAATAGTGTTATTTAATCCTCAAAAGGTAAATAAAAAGTGCTTTTTTCCCAACATTTTGATAGGTGTGAAAGATACTCCATTGTGGGTATGATTTAATTCTAAAGGGGTTTTATCCAAGGGTTTTTAATCTAAGGGGATCGTACCTATCCCTATTTAATTAAAAAAAGTGATTTCAGGAAAAAAACATGTTCCAAAAGTGAGACACACTATTGTGGTAGCACTTACTATAAAATGATTACAAAGAAAATACAAATAATTCAATAATGAATTGTTCACACACGATGAGAAGATAAAAAATTCCCTTTTATAGAGAAAGGGAAGCAAATGAGCATAAAAATCTCTCCATTGCCATTAAACACATAAGACAAAAACTAAATGGTGGAATTAAATCCACTACCCTAAAATATTTTGTTTAGATCAAATTTATGTTAGGAAAATCCATTAAGTAATAAATATTGAGCTTCTTGAAAACCGATTGAAATGGAACTCGAATCACCCAAGCCAGTTCCTTTCATTAAAATATGTGAAAAATGTTGAGCTGGAGCCTAGCTTTCTACAAAAAATATTCCCTATTAGAAACAAATCTAGCATGATAAAATATCATCTAACACAAATTTTATTGCATGTAAGCACTAGGCAATTAGTAATTGGAAGAAGACAATGTTCACGAACCTTTGGGGAATTTTCGGTGCCTTTTAAATGCTCACTTGATAATAGTGCACCTGAGACATTCCTTCTCCAACACTCCATACTCCTTTTGATAAAAACCAAATGAGACACTTGGCAATTAGGTGGGTATTTATTGAACCTCTGCTAGAGCTTCTTACAAAAAACCATGCTTTGTAGCCATGTATATGTCTCTATGCCTGAAAGGTAAATGGTATGTAAAAGGTTTCATGGCCACCACATAGTGCTATCGTGCACCTTTAAGAAAAAAAAGAGCAAAAAATTCATAAAAGTGTAGCACATGACACATGGATGAGCCTGACAGAAGAGACGAGAAGGGATAAAAGGGAAGTGAGACCCTTAAAACTATGAAGGAAATGGAAGAAAAAATTAGAGTGAAGAAGGAAAGAAAAAAAACACATGTAGAGAAAAACCTCTACACTATTTATTCACCTTTTTCAAAAATTTCCAAGGTTTGTGTACCCTAACCTAGTGTCAACAATCTTAGGTAATGAGCTAGTTAAATAAGACAAGTGTTCATATCCCATATACTTATACTTCATTTTTATTGAAATTCCAAAATCCAATTTAAATTCCTTAATTCAATTTTTTTTGGGAATCTCACCTTGAAATTCTTTTGACTCTCGAGGATCTTGGGAATTCACTCAATACGAGCTATGGAAGCTACTACTTGGTGATTAATGGGAAAATGGATACCTTTTTGGGATATCACATTCTTCTCACTCAATCATTCACTAATGTCATAAGATTCCTAATTGGATTTACTAACAACCTCTCTAGGTGAGCCAATTCACAATTAGGAGGGTCCTACGAAAGGTTTTTTAAGTTCTAGGGGGTTCACCACCAACAAAATACTTGGAAAAAGAAATGTTTGAAAACGTGTTGTGATAGGAAAAATGACCTAAAACTAATAATGCAAGTTAAATGAAGGACACAAATGATGAAATTAAGCATGAAGGAGATGGTATGTGTGTTCCTATGAAATCTAGAGATGTGAGTATTATGGAAATGCAAACAAACTATCAAAATATGTTGTGGAGGACTAAGCCACCCAAGATGGTGTATTTGTCCCAATGTTTTTTTTGAGAAAAATGTGAAGTCTTCGGATCTTAGAACTAGATCTTTGAAAATCTCTGAAAAATTGAGCCTTAGAGGACTAAGATGTCCAAGAAGGTGTATTAGTCCCATTTTAATTTTCTAGAATTTTTGAACAAGATCCTAAGCTCTAAGGTCTGCACTTTGTTCTTCACCAAGTCTTTTGACTTGAACCTATAAAGAGACGTGCAAAACAAAGGAATTTGGGTTGATTGTTTATGGGGGTTTACTTTTGTCAAACACCTTGTTTGGTAATTAAACCCTGATGAGAATGCATAAATATGAAAATGGGAATGTGTGTGTTCCTTAATCTTAAGTGTGTGTAAGATCATGCAAGCTAGAACATGGAGAAACCCTATTGAAATGTGTTAGAATAAGATTCTTAGAATGCAAATGTAAATGACCTACAAAGGACACCTCTAATCACCTTAACAAGTCACAAATATGAAATGTACCTTTCTTAGGAAAAAAATGGAACAATAATGGAAGATGAAATCAATCAAGAAACAAGTCCTTAAGCTTAGATAAATGACTAGTTGCATCTTCAACCGAGAATATCTCATGATCCACAATAGGAATCCATTACTAATCATTAGCAATGCTAGAACTTGTCTTGAAAGTAAATCTAATAACCTACAAAAACACAATGGAAGGTTGCTCCAAGACCTGAAACACTCCTTCAACTTGCACAACTTATGTCTCTCACTCAAAGTTTATCTCATCTCTTCTCATCTTATGTGAATAATGGGGGTGAATCTTACCTTTATAGAAAATCCTATCTAATAACCTGATTATTAGATTAGCAAGGCTAAAAAAAGATCAAATAAATTCAAATATTTTCATTTTCCACTCTTAATTCTTGAAAAATAAATCCCCCAGGTCTAAGACACCACCAATGGCATCTTGGTCCAACTAGGTGAGACTAAGACACCACCAATGGTGTCTTGGTCCCACTAGGTGGGACCAAGACACTAGCAATGGTGTTTGGGTCCCACAAGGCTTATTTTTCCAATTCAAAAGGTGGGCTACCAAGATTAATGGTTGCTTATGGATTTTGGTCATGTTAAAGATGCAATATGCCTCAAGATGCAATATTCTTTGAGATGCAGAAAAAGGGGACTTAGAAGCCCAAAATAAGTAACCTAAAGGGAAATTAATGCAAGGGGGGCTACAATAGGTCCAAATTAAGTGTGAAAATGCAAAGTTATACATTTTTCTACACAACATTTAGCCCCCACTTTAGCACCCATATGACAATACATGCATATGAAAGATAAATTACTTCAATAAATAACTTTGTAAAAGGATATTCATATAGAATGATTAGGGAGAATGAAACCCCCACTATATTTCCCTACAAAACCACAATGTTAGGAACCGTATCCTGTATCACAAATTTGTTAGTAGCTCAAAATTAATCATCTTACCTAACTTTTCTAGCAAATTACATCCAATGGTAGATGTATGCCCCCCTTGATTCCACTTGCTTTATGGAGATGGAATCAAGGTAACAAATCAACCACATTGAACTGGAAAAGTCCATCATAGGGAATTTACAAGTACCATGCCACATGATGATAGATATTTGATGAGAATGGGAGCGAAACACCGATTTCAGCATAAAAAATGACATCAGAAATGAGGTAATCGATTTCCAAATATGTTAGTTTGAATAAAAAGTACTTGTATTTTGAACAAAAATGACCTAAAAGTGCATGTATAAAAAGATAAAGGAGAGAGTAAGTCATATTCATTTCATATTTTTACCTTTTGTAGAGTGAGCTACAATTCTAATCAGATGTCCATCCACTCATCCATCGATCAAGATTATATGGAAGGTGGTTACAAATGGCGAGCTAGAGAACACTGTAAGTGAATTTAGCCTCTTCCAAACTTCAATTTTATACATTTTTTATGGATTTATTAAATTTTTAAATGAAATTATATGGTAGAGAAGGTTTCTATTTCATTTTTCTAGATTGTTTCAAATTTTCTCACTTTGTCACAAAGTGTCCTACTTTGATGCAAAGGGTCCCGCTTTGTCGCAAAGTGTACCACTTTGTAGCAAGGTGTCCTGCTTTGTTGCAAAGTGTCCCAGTTAAGGAATGAAGTGCCTAGAACCCTAATGAAGCTATTATAGAACAAATTTAGCACAATTTTTTACCATTAAAGCACAAATTTGATATTTTAAAATATTTTAAATGACATTTTGCTTCATTATCTTATAAAACATTGCACCTCGATCGCACCAACACTTGGGTGATCAAATGTTCAATCAACTTTGAGAGCTCATTCATTAGCTACCTAAGGAGGACATGTAGATCCTCTAATAGATGGCTCTTTACTAGGTCTATCATATGTCGGTCATGTGATACCATGATGCCATGTTGATGGCATTATCAAAGAAATGGGAAACATACACTTGCACCTTCCACCTATTGATAGGTGAGATGGTAATCATGCTTAAGGATGTGAACCACATATTGTGGGTGCCCATTCAGGGAGAGAGGGTATTCTTCGCACATGGTAGGAGCTTCGAGGAGATGCAGGTAGACACTAAGTATTGCCTAGGAAAATCGGTCAACCACAAGATTGTGAGACCGTGCATCTAGCATTCTTGGCTATTGCATACACACTCACCACTATTGACATGCATTTTGGATTTTATAGTAGCACTGGAACTAGCCTTTGATGTCCATGGAGCACATCTAGATGAAGGACTAGTGCACATGATCAGAGACATGGAGCACTACTATGTGGTCTTCGCTTGGGGCCAGAGCATACTAGCACACCTATACTATGATTTGGGTTGATTTACCTATAGAGTGGTCCATAGCATGCTACATTGTACCCTATAATAAACATGGATTCTAGAGAATATCACTTGTACCTACCCCATGAGATTTTTTATCACTATAGTGGTGGGATATCTGTGGGTTTTCAGCTATCCTCTGAGACAGGCATGGTAGCATGGTGATGTGTTATTCTGGAGGGTGAGGTTTGACAGATTGAGTGAGGAGGATATCATATTTAGACCCTACCTCATGGAGCTATTATGACTAGAAATAATAGGACAGCTGATATGAATGCAAAGACACAGGTTGCTACTAGGATGGCTTGATCACGTAGTAAGACCATTCTACTACGATTGTGTCATGAGTTAGTACAAACATATACAAAGGAAACCATGGCTAGAGGATTCATACATACTATTATTACAAAGTGCCCATAGGCCTGGGGATCTTTAAAGACTGATAGTGGATGATGTCATCCTGAGCAATGTAGAGGAGGAGGATATAGACATGCCCCCAATCGTGACGCAGATAATGGTGCCATGAAACTAGAGTATGACGAGTGGTGGAAGGTGAAACGACCAGGAGCCATCTTTCCTATGGATTACCTTATGGGCTTTGTAGGTCCTTTACTAGATTTATGGGAGGAGGACAAGGAGTCAGGAAGGATGGTAGATCTAGCAGACCTATTCGCATATGAGGATGAGGAGGAGATAGAGGATAACAAGTATGAGGGAAGGAGGATGAGGAGACAAAAGATGAGCAAACCCAACCCATGAGCGAGGATAGTGATAGGGGTGAGATTAGTCATCCTAGACATGAGTTGGGAGATACATCCCTCTCATGGGTCACGAGGTCACATTCAACACATGCTAATGTCCAAGAGCATGGGGAGAGAACTAGGGCATTTGAGATTCCTAGTGATCATGCTACAAACCTAGGTGATGATATTTATTATTATGTGTTTATGTTTTTATGTATATCATGCTCATATATATGATGATGGATATTGATTTATTTTATAATTTTTCTCTTAGAGGGCCCATGATGGAGTTTGATGACTTATTCTAACATGCAGCAATAATGATAGTGCCACCTATTCCTTCAGAGGAGGCTACGACCATAGAGTTCATGCCCCACCTTTTGTAGCCAAGTGTGTTGAGCATGTTGAGGGTCAGATATCAGCACTAGCAGTGGAGTTAGAGGAGGATCATGTAGCTCAGAGATATGAAAGAGAGGCTATCTTACAGTTAGAGGTTGAGCAACTTCAGAGATAGGTTGTGAGCATCTAGGCTAATAAAGACCATTTTGAGCGAGAGTGGGTGGAGGAACTGATACGTTACGATGAGCTACATGGGTCATTATAGACTATGAAAGGGATGGCTAGCATGAGTAGATCCAGGTCACACACTAGCATCTCCTGATAGGAACCAACACCGCATCCAGACCAATCTAGCATCCATAGACCATAGTGACATTGTAGTATTGACGAGATGAGATGTATTAAAAATTTTTGATATATATGAGCATGCATAGATTTTTATATTTATGTGTTAGATGGAAATGTGATTTATTAAATAATCTACATTAGACTATTCAATAAAGGTCTCCATAATCTAACATGTATTTTATTTAAGTTTTCTTATATCGTACAATATGTTATATTAAAATAAATGAACTTATGATTTAACTATAAAATATTAAATACCAATAAGGTTTAATGTATCATGGCATACACCATAAGGTCTGAAGATCATGATACCTAAAGTAAGAATCCAAAACCACCTTGGGCCCACAACCTCAGGAAATCAAGACACAAAGGACCATGTGTTAAGATTGAAGCAAGCACGAGAGATGATGGCATACTATCCATTAACTCTAACATCATTGCCTTAAAACTCACACCATTCAGAAAATGGCTAGGCATAATACCAATACAAATGTGTGAAATTAATAGGTTTGTGAAGAGGTGTGCCATCCATTTTGGATGCTAGGTATGCTCTAGACCCATAGCTCTTTTGAACTACATAAGGTCCTAACCAGTTAGGGCTAATTTTTTCTTTCTTTATTAGGTTGGCATTGATCTTTCACTGATTTTCATATAGCACCAAATAACCCTTGTTAAATGAATGAGGGATAACATGATCGTTATAGCTTCATTACATTTTCTTATGGTAGGCTTGAAGATGTTTGAGGGAATTGATTTTCATTTCATCGAGCATTTCAAATAAGTGTAATCATTGTTCCCTATAAGTATCATCATCAATTAGCCCTTGAAGAGTGATCCTTAATGAACGAATCTCTAACTCTAAGGGCATAATTGCGTTAGCTTCATAAACAAGGTTATAGGATGTATTTCCTATTTAGCTTCTAATACTGGTATGATAAGCCCATAATGTGTATGTTAATTATGTATGCCAGTCTTTATTATGTTTGTTTAATATCTTTTTTAGGATTTTCTCTAGAGTTTTGTTAGTTGATTCATCTTGTTCATTGGATTGTAGATAGTAAGGCATTGAGAATCAATGTTGTATATTAAATGTTTCCAAGAACTTCATGTCATTATTCTTAAATGGTGTTCCATTATCCAAAAATAACATAGAAAGAAGTCCAAAGTGAGTAATAATGTGTTCCAATATTACATGACATATTACATTAGTTGTTGTTGAATGCAATGTGATAGCGTCTACCCATTTTGTGAAATAATATATTGTTGTGATTATAAACATATGTCCTATGGATGAGGGTGGAGATATTTTTCCAATAATGTCCAAAGCCCAAACTGAGAATGGCCAATTAGTAACTTCTACACAAAGCTCAAAAGTAGGAGTGTGAACTAAGTTTTGATGCTCTTGACACTTGTGACATTTCTTAACATATTCAAAGTAATATAGTTCCATATTCTTCCAATAATATCCTATAAGGAGTAATTTTTGAATTCACAATCTTCCTTCAAAGTTCCCTCCACAACCACAAGCATAGGCTTGTTCAAGTGTTATAGGGATTTTAAATTTTTTACAACACCTAAGGAGGATACCATCAAAGGACCTTTTAAATAAGATGTCAGCAAAGATGATATATCTAGATGTGACTTTTTGAAGATGGGAGTGAGTTTTTTTATTAGTTGGCTCAGGAAGGTACCATTTTTCAAATAATTAAATAGCATATCATACCATTCACTCGAGTTGTTGACTGTTGTTTCTAACAACTCATCTACCTTATCATCAATCAATGGTTTCATAATTGTCTACACAATGAAATTGAAATATTTTGAAGGATCTTAAGGGGAAACAAGAGAAGAGACACTTACCATTGCATCTACATGATGATTATCTTTTTGAGGGATACTGTCAATGGTAAAGGATTCAAACTTCTCTAACAGTTTCATTATGAGATCTTTGTATTTTGATAATCTATCATGCTTTGTTTAATATGTTCCATTTATTTGCTTGATGACTAATTGTGAATCGCCAAATATATTAATGTCTCCAGTACCCATAATAATAACAACACACAAACTAGGGATTAACACCTCATATTTAGTGCTATTAGTTGTAAAAAGGAAATTTAACTGATATGATAAGGGAATAGGCTCTCTTGTGGGTGGCTTGATTATAACCCCTACGTCAGAGACAACTCTACACTTAGATCCATGAAAATATAATTCCCATGTATCATCAAGAATAGAACCATTACCATGTAATGCTAAAGGAGGAGCATAAGCCAAGTGGTTGGTCAAGGCTTGACCCTTAATTGCTTCTTGTGAAATAAATTTAGGTCAAAATCATTCAACAACATTACCCATTTAGCTAAGCAGCCAGGTAAATCTATTTGAGTGAAGAGGTGGTTTAGAGGATCAAACTTTATCATTACTTGTATTTCAACATTCAATGAGTAATGTTGCAACATACTGGTAGAAAATAAAAGAGCCAAACATGGTTTTTCTATTGTGGTGTATCGTTTCTTATAATCAATCAATGTTTGACTAATGCAATAAACATGATGTTCTTTACCTTTGTCATCTTGTTGAACCAAAAATACTCCAAGAGCATGGGATGAAGCTTATGTGTAAAGAATGAATGGTTTGTTTTGTATAATAGGTTGTAAAATAGGTACAGTTACAAGATAATCTTTCAAAATCTTAAAAGCCTATTTACAATCCTCATTCCAGTCAAACTATATTCCTTTTTTAAGAAGATGTGTAAATGGTAATGTTTGATCTACTCAGGATGCTACAAAAATTTGAATGACTTGAATTCTTCCTTGTAGGGTACGCAATTAAGAGATATTTCTAGTAGGTGGAATCTTAACGATAGCAACAATTTTCTTTGTATCCACCTCGATGCCTCTATGAGATATGATATAACCTAGAAGTTTCCCACTATCTACACAAAAGACATACTTTTTTGGGTTCAATATCATGTATTTTTGAATTCATTCAAAGATCTTCCTAAGAACATTCACATTATCTTTCCGTGTTAAGGATTTAGTAAGAATATCATCAACATAATCTTATAGGATCTTGCGAATGTAATCATGGAATATCAATTTCATAGCTCATTGATATGTTTCACCTATGTTTTATAATCCAAAGGGCATCATAACCCAACAAAATGTTCCCCAAAAATTTGTGAATGTTGTCAAAAATCAATCCATGAATGACAACAAAGCATGTATCGTAGTCAAATAGACAATAATTTCAATATTAGGAAGAGGAAAGACATCTTTTAAGGATGTTATATTCAAGTCACGAAAGTCCATACACATCCTAATAAGATTACTAGGTTTGGAGACTTTGACAATGTTTGAGATCCAAGGAGAATAATCTATAGGTCTTATGAAACTAGTGTCAAGGAGTTTTTCAATTTCATCCTTAACAAGAAAGGATATTTTAGGCTTCATTTTATGGATTTTTTGTCTAATAGGTTTGAAAATTTCAATGAAGACTATGTTGTGCATTATGATCTTAGGGTCAATTCCTGACTTATCCAAATAAGTCCAAGAAAAAAGTCTAGGAAAGTCATGAAGTAAGGTTGCACTATCTTCTTGTTCAACATCATCAATGCATTCACCTATCTTAATGAATTTATCTTTATCATTTATGTCCATTGCTATGTCTACTGTATCTCCTAAGGGAAGGGTGTTTGATTTCATAAATTTAGGATTGTATTCTTCACTATGGATGTCTTCCTTAGTGTTTCCTTTTTCTCCATCTAATTGTTAGGTGCTTATCATAGCACATGTAATCTTGTTCTTGAGAGGTTGAATAGGTGGTTTATCATAAACTACAAGCCTTTATTTCAAGACTTCATCATTTTTAAAGTACTCCCAAGATGGCGATGAGTCCATATCAAGCAATTCAGGATGTTTCAAAGTGAGTAGTTTTTAGTTTGCACATAATGGTGTTGATATTTAATGAAGGTCTTTTCTTTGTGCGAATGATGACCTACACCAAGCTAAAGAAAGAAAACAAAAACAAGGTTATTCATTCAAATTAGTACAAAAATCATTCCCTATGAGATTATTGATCAAATAAAGATGAAAACATGAAACAAAAGCACAAAAGAAAGCAACTGAAAGCATGTTAACAAACTAAATAGATCGAACCTCCATCCCATAGGAGAATTAGTGTCACTTTGATGTTGAAAGTGGCCCTTTCCCAATCCATTTGATAAGCTTCAAGATCTTTGATGAATTTGGAGTAGAGTAACAATTCCTAAGATTGTGGATGAAAATGGATCTGCTAAATGCTAATTTCCCTCAAAGATAATGATAGCAATTGGATGAAATGAGCATAATGAATTTGCATGAGATTGTGGATGAATATTGTGAAGAGAATGCTTCTATTTATAGAATCCAAGGTTGAAGAATTAACGGATTTGGTTAATCTGGGGTAAAATGGGAGCCAATGAAAATGTGCCAAGTGTCACAATTCTATTGGAGGAAGGTGGAGCATATTTTAAGAAATGTGTGAGTGGAGGAGGATGGAAGAGAAGTAAATGAGAATGGTTGAGGATTTGAAAGGTTGTAAGAAGAATTTATTGAGTATGGTTAGAGATGTGAGAGGATGTAAGAAGAGTTATTGATGATGTGATAGATTTTTGAAACCTTTGGAGGGAAATTGAATGAGGAGGTGGTTGGGAGGAATATTCCTTTGTGAGGATAAATAGAGGAATTAGTTAATTAAAAGAAATGAATTTCATGTGCAACCTGGTTAGTTGACCATGGGTTGATTTAACTCTTGAGGAGTTAAATGCTAGAGGATTTATTAATGATGATTAGAAAGTGGTTGAGGATTAATTAATTCATATTTAATTAATTAGAATGGATTAGGAGATTGTGACAATTGATTTGATTGATTTAATCAAATGAGAGGATTTAGGGGGATTTAATTAAATTACTTGATTTAATTAAATATGATGAATATTAGTTAGAAGGGTAAATTAATCAATAAATTTAATTATTTGATTAATAGTTGAATTTGTAGAAAATAACTAAATAATGTTGATTATTTAATTAATTGGTTAGTTGAAGGTGATTTAGGAAGAAATGGTGTTAATTAACCAAAACCAAATACATAGTATCAGTCAGGACATTTTTGGTGTCTACATCTTTTCCCTCTTTGAAGGGAGGTACCTGCTTCTCGGTTCAAAGAATAACACTGCCATGATCAAAATTAAAGAATTCCTAATTTTTTGGATGCCTCACTGCTTCCTAAATGGAAGAAATTATGCTACTACACTGCCCCCTTGAGAGATCGAGCAAAAAATTCAATTTTTGTGTAAAGCTCGTGATAAAGATTCAAGATTACTTTAGCTCAGAGAGGACTAGAAATCTCAAATGTTTGGTGTAGAAAAATTTGATGATGTATAGACAATCATCGGCCATGGGTAGCCTCATGTATATTTTGATATATCACACCTATTTGATACTAGAATATAAATTTTAATAAAGATAAAAGAATAAGAATAATAAGAGGGTTCAACCCTTGAATCAGAGAAGATGCAAAAGTCCAAAAATTCTATGAGTTGTCGAGACTTTATTAGATATGATGATGAGTGATGATGATTTTTTTCTTATTGAGGGAGTGCCGATATAAGCAACACAAATTTCCTTATGTTTGATAACACACATAGATACAATGCATCAATGTATAGACAAGCAGGATGGCATTGTATCTAGTGAGATGGACTTTGAATTGACAAATAGATAGGAGTATCCTTGTGCACACTCGACATATGAAACCTTGTCATAGTGTACTTCAGACATTTCAAACATCCTAGATCAAAAAAAAAAAAGGAAAAACCTCCCAATGCAATAGTCAACAAGGCATTCAAAACATCCTCCCCACAAACCAAACAAAATTAGAATGACCAAGTTTATATTACAAGAATATCCAACAAGCACAATAGACAAAAGATAATGATCAATGCCCCATTCCTTTTTCTCTAAATAATTTTGATTATAAATCATCGAGAGGTCATTTGAATAGGCACAAAAAAGAAGAGATCAGGTGCACAAACAAGCTAATGTTATTCATACCTCTAGCCAAAGGGATTTTTTTGCTTAGGGTAAGCATCCAAAGTTTTTTGTCAATAGATAATACCCGTTGTAGGAATGATACATCCTAGGAAATGTTAGTGGATGGTAGAAAGTTGATAGGTTGTTTCAAAGGCCATTGATATAAGGTTGATTGAAATGTTTGTGAATGATCAAGAGTTTGATTTGGCATATAAAAGTTTGTTGTTTTATTTTGATCTTTCATTTGAAGTTTTATTTTGTAGATTGTTCTGGTTGTTTCTATTTGTATTTCCAAAGGATGAAGGTGATAATTGATTTAGTATGGATGATTGATTATCATGGGTGAAGTGAAATGAGGTAGATGGATTTTTTTAAATATTTGAATGTTTTTGATGTTTTTGAAATGTTATGAGGCTAATTTTTTTAGATTTTCAAGTTATTTAAATGTTTTTGTGCTTTTGTTTATTGGGGCTCATCAATGATGGCCTTTCCTACATTTAAGCTCAGAGGTGGCATAGTTTACATACCATATTTTTGGCTTTTTTTCTAAATTTTTTTACCTGTTTTGGGATTTTGATAAGTTTTGGATGTTTTTTGGATTTTTGATATGTTTTAGATGATTTGGATATGGATATGTGTGATGATATCAGTGATCTATTTAGGATCTTGTTGAAAACCAAGCTAAGGTTGATTGTTTAGATTAATGGATTTATAATGATAACATTGTCGAGGATAGACAATAATGCAATGATAAGAAACATGAGGATTAGGCAGGATATTCCAAGATGATGATAGATTGATTAGATTTGATAGATGAAGATCATGAAGCTCAATTTGGAACAAAATTTATTTGAATTATTTGATGTGATGTTGAATCACACATTAGATGCAACTGATATTGATTGCTTAGATTGGTGTTCGATGAAAGGTAAAGCTTGATACATAACATCTTCTCGTCAAAATGTGCCCTCGGCTAAGGATTTGGATTTTTTTTTCTTACAAGTGTTTTGACCCATTTGATTTCACATTTGTCAATGTTCAAATAACCACATAAGTTGGAAGATATAGACCAAGATTTATTCCCAAAGCAAGATGTAAATATCTACCCCCAGCATGTCTAGCAATGTATAGAATGCCATGGGTGGATGTTTAGATAGATGAATATAGATGGAGGGATATGATAAGCATGCAAATGATGCCAAGGATTATCTTGTGATAAGATAAGGTGTTCCAACAAAGGATACTCATTTGGATAGTGCTTCATGGCTTCGATAATGCTAGGTAGAATAGGATCAATGAAAATGACTTGAATGTCATGATGGTTACCATAAGCAAGTGTAAAGTGTACTCCAAAATTTTTTCAAGATCAAGATAATTTGGAAGATGAATGTAGATGGATGAAAATGGATTGGATAAAGGGTTCATGGATGAATGGATTTATTATGGATAATATGGATGGAATGCTAGATTTATTATAGATGAGATAAAATTCTTTTACCTAAATTGGTATATGTAGATGCTCGATTTGACACATGACAAATTCTTTCCAGGTTTTCATCATGGTACTTGTCCAAAGTGCCACCATAATGGTTTTCACTAGAGGATGATTTTTTATCTTTACTATTTTCATGATTTTTTTATTTTTTTGGTTTTTTATGAAATATTTTAAGTTCATTTCAAACCACCTGGTGGTGTTGATGTAGATGCTTCTATCATAATGTGTCATCGGTAGCCTTCTTGAAGAAGATGCTTTGCTAAGATGCGTGTACTTGAATGCAAATTTTGAGAGTCTTGATCTACTTTGTTGATACTAGAGTTAACTCTATCTTTATGCACGTATCGCAATAGAGTTCCTTTTGAATCCTTATGATGAATGGTGGCTACCAATGCATAGTTAATTTGAGAATTAGATATCATGCGTGGAGGCATGAATGAATTTTGTTTAGGAATAAAATATGGATTGGTTGATAGTTTGGAACCTTTGACTCTCCAAACTCTGAAAGATGCGCAATGATGGGTGGATACAAAAGTGTACATGGAATTAGGACCAACTGCTTGATATATTTTGCACATTTCTTCGGAATCCTGCTTTTCATTTGTGGATTTTTTTGATCGGTACATTTCCCTTTTTTAATTTTCCCCATAGTTTCTTTGACTAATGGATTTTAATAGGGATAATCTTTCTTTGTATTTTTTTGTATCCATATGTATTTGATTTTTCCATTATGCTTCTTAGCTTCTTTTTATTTGATAATGTTCTTTGTGCTTTGATTCAAATCTTTCTTTTTATGTTGGTCCCAATTTGTGGATGGGGTGAGGGGTGGATGAGGATTCATGACATGCCTAGTTGTAGTATTGGCATTGGTTTCATCATAAGGATTCTTCGTGCTCCATATGTTGACATTTTCTTGAGACAAAGTTGCCTCTAGTATTGTAAAAATAGTACCTTCATTCTTTGATTCTACCTATTTTGAGAGTTCCTATTTAGAACACATTCTCTAATAAATGAATATTGCAGATGATGTTATTTCAATTTGTTGCTTTGTTGACTCTGGAATATCCTGTTTGGTATGACCTATTTCCTTGAGTGGATAATGTTGGATATCTTCATACATGATGTACTCAATCTCAATTTAGGATATATTTGATCTTGATGTTGATAACTCAATCTGATTGTAGGAATCAATAACCTCCTATTCTTGTGTAATGATGCCAAGAGTAAAGGGATCTTGTTTTGAATGAAGATCATCTACATCTCCATCCAAACAAAGCATCTCAGGGGTAGATGGAGGAGTATGTGTTATAAGGATATGATCATCATTTATGATATCTTGTATAGATTGAAGAGTGTATGTTAGATCATTGTAATATCTTGGAGATACGAATTCTTGATCTTGGATGATTTCAAAATTTCTTTTGACATGCTTTGGATCAAGTTCTTGAAATGGGTCAATTTCAAAGGATGAATTGCTTACAAAGGTTTATTGGATACATTCATTAAGTATGGGAAGTGGCTCAATATCCTCTTAACCTTTGAGTGGATTTGGATCAAGTGTGGAGTTGAGGATTCCTCCAATACCTACAGTCGTGAGTTCAAAGTATTTCAATATGTCTTGGAAAGTACCATTGCTAGATTTTAGAGAAAGATGTTGATCAAGCTTTGGAATAAATTCTTGAGATATTTAATTTAACTCCTTAGGTTATGTAGATATATTTTCAACCTAATCATTTTGGCAGATGAATCTTGGATCATATCAATACGATCAAATAATGTTAACACTCCTTGAAATAGATCATTGGTGGATGAATCTTGATCATCATCCTCAAAAATTTTGGTGGAGATATTGTCAGTGTTTTTAACCATAGGATCAAATGATGTTAACATTTCTTGAATTTGATAATTTTTGGATATTGTTGGTGGATTTTTATCATGATTGAAAAGTGACTCTTGATGTGGGTGATCCAACAAAGCTGCTCTGCAATTTCTAGGAGATCCTAATTATTGTTGAAATCACATATTTTTAAAAAATATAATGATTTAATCCTTAAAAATTTCCATTTAAAGCATTCTAATTAAAGAGAATTTGATCAAAATATCTTAGATCAAACCCCCTTGGATAGGACCCCGCTAGTTTTAAACTATGCCTATAACAAAGTCTCCTTTACACCTATCAAAATGTTGATTAAAAACTACTTTTAATTTACCTTTTGGGGGATCAAATGAATTCATTTAAAATTTAGGTTTTTGTTAGTATGTAGTCCTTATTATAGGCTTCCCTAAAAATATAATTTTAAATAAAATTTATTTTATTATTATACTTATTTTTTATTTCTTGTGCATGTAGGTTTTTCACCAAAAATCAAGCTCTTTGTTCTATAGATGTGGAAAAATAGAAGTTTATCAAAAAAAATTTGAAAAATATGAGTGCTGAAGATATTGAAGTCATTGATCCAACAAAAAAAATTTGAATTTCGATACATACAAAAAATGTTGTGTTATATAGTTTGTCTATGTCTAAATTGTAATTAGTTTGACTTCAAAAATTCATTAAGGATAAAATATTCACTAAAACACTATGAAACCAATTGGGAGCACTACATATTGTAGTTAAAAATCTAAATAAAAAAAAGAGAATTTTATCCTTCATGGAATAAAAGTTATGTATTACACGGTGAGCATAACTCCTTAAAAATGGTGCTTACTGAAAAAAAAACTAGTTTTTGAAGGAGATGGAAAAAGAAGTGCAATCTAATTCCAAAATTTTTGAAAAAAATATATTTAGAATCTACAAAAAAAATGTCACAAATCACTAGCTTACATCATCTTCAAATTCCTCATGGTTTAGCCGCTATAAGTGCCGAAAAGTGAATATTTAGTTCGAAAAAATCAGTTAAGTGTCCAGTTTGGCCAAAAATTATAAACCAGTATTGTGGGATCACGCATGTATGCTGATTTGATCATTGGATGAGGTAGAAACATCTTCAAGGTTCTCATTGATGGATATATCTTGATCATTTTTTTCAACAATTGTGATGGAGATACTGTCACTGCTATCTCTAGTGGTGGAATCTTGATCATTGTTCTCATCAATTATTATTTCTTGATCAAGAATGTCTTGGATGAGATTTTTGAGTCGAATACAATTTGATGTTTTATGACGTTTTTCTCTATGATACTCACAATAAGATCTACCCTTATTCCAAGGGAAGTCTATGATAGAGTTGAAATCACTCACTTTTGGAAGAGTGATGAGTTTTGCATTAAGTATCTTTTTTAATGCTGATTCAAATGGCTCTCCCAAAGGAGTGTATTCACATTTGTTACCTTGTGATATTTATAATTTAAATTGACCTTGTGGTGATTCTTGTTGTGATTGATCTTGGAGATGTGGTGATTTTTCTTTGAGATGTGGTGATTGGGTTTGTTTTTGATGTTGTTGATCTTGATATCCAACCTCTTGACATTGGAGATATTGTTCTTTATGTGTTTGGGGACACAACTCATTGTTTTGATGACATGGTTTAACCAATGGGGGAGTGTGTGGATTTTGGGGTGGAGATGTCTCTTGGTGATATGAATCAACAAATTTTCTAAGTATAGCAATTTGATTTTGCAATTTTTTTTCTTGATTTTGATTTTGACACCATTGATATAGTTGATTTGGTTGTTCGCCAAGCATATTTGGACTATACACTTGTGGTAGTTTTATGGGATCATGCACAAATTTATTTTGGGCAATTTTTTGATTTGGGATTATGCTAAGATTTTTCATTACAGATTGACATGGAACATTGTTGTGGTTGGGAAACATATTCCTTTGATTTGGGTAACTTTTATTTTGCATGAGGTTACCTTGACTTGGATCAATACATTGAGTTTCCAATATATTTCTTGGATTTTGAACATTGGTTTGATTTGCAAACGTATCTATCCCATAATTCACCAAGTGTGTATTTGATACGTTCTTGTTTGATAAGTTTGCAGTTGGTATATTCACATTTGGAATGTATGGATTGGATGGGATAATTTTTTTTTTGAAGACTCATGTATTTATCGTTTAGTTGATAGATTGACAAGTTTTGACTTTGATTTAAATCTACCATAGGGAAAGGTGTTTGAAAATTTAGATTGGGCATACTCACATTTTTTGTACCATTGAGGTTTGTAGGAGATAATAATACCATGTATGTATTGTCTAAATGTGAGTTTTTATTGAACCAAAGATTTTATGGTCTGGAATGCTATGACTCTCTTTTGCTCAATTAGGGTCTTTCACCTACCGAAAATAGATAGATCCCACACCCAAAATCTAGGTGGTTCACTCAATCTAATGTGTGTATGATGAAATTATGACTAAATGAAATGATCTAGATGCATCTAATCGATATAATTGATTGATTATGAATGAAAAACTAATGAAGTGTGAACTGTTTGAAAACACATTGTGTAATGCAAAAACCTTGAAATGAATAGTAAATTGCAACAAAAATGGATGAAACTAAAAGTGTGAACTTGAGATATTGATGAAGGCTGGAAATGAATTTTAGAATGCTTTTGATTCTAATTTTTATGCCTATTGGGATTCATTCACCATTTTGGGTGAATTAGTCCCAGTTATGTAAAACTATTCTAAAGCCTGTTTTAGACAAATGGGTGTCTAAAAAAGTAGATAACTAAAAATAGGCCTGGAAGGGGGACTCATTTTCTACCAATAGTGAATGAGTCCAATTTTTAATTTATGAATATTAAAAGGTGGAATCAGGAGCTTTCGGTCTACACTTTCTCCTTCTTCAAGTGTTTGGCTCTAAAATTGTCAAATTTGGGTCTAAAACTTTCTTTTTGTTGACATTTTTCCTTATCCAATGAAGAGATGACTTGAAAAAAAAATCAACTTGATCTTCAATGATTCCTAAGCCTCCAAGATGTCTAAATCTGTAAACACACAAGACAAGAAAGAGAAATGTTGGATGTTAGGGCATGGGGTTTGCCTTGGTCAAACCCCTTTTAGCTAATTAAACCAAAATGATGAAAGAATGTAATAAAGCATGCAATAATGAATTCAATACCTTTCCATAATGATTGATCTTGAATTTCTACATCAAAACATGAAGAACCTACACTTGACTGTCTAAAAATTGTTATCTTAATCACTTGAAATGATGAAACCCTAACTTTCTTGACTTGAGATGGAAGAATGATTGATGAATAATGAAGAATGGTTATGATTTAAGGTTTAGAGACTTTATTTTATAGGAAATTCACCTAATTTACCCATAAATTTGATCCCCAAGACCGATATGAAGAAAAATAAAACTTAAATTCCAAAATTTCCCACTTAAAAGTAAAAAATGGGCCAAATGGGACTCATTGACCACATTGGGTGAATCAGTCCCACCTAGAAGGGTTTCATTTGCCACAAGTGATGAATTGGTCCCAATGAGTCCTATTTGCCATCTAGAATACAAGGAAATTAAGAAATAATGTTTATATGGTGACTTTGTTGGGTATTTCATTAAATATTTCCTTGAGATGCATAATATGGGGTAATAGGGAGTTAATAATGATGATGTGAAGGCCACTTAGGGCTTGGGACACAAAATTCAGTGTGAAAAGTGTGATTAAATACACTTTACAACACTAAAATGAGGTCCACATAGCCTAGAAAAGTACAAGAACCAATGTGAATGTGCAAGAAACATTACAACACTAGATTATCATTAAGTTTATTTGTCAATCCTTCTATATTAGTGTGATAATGTTATTAAACACATTTTATAATGTTGAATTAAGGGAATATGGGTTCATTAAGTCTAGAAAAGCATGAAAGTCCTTTACAACACTTTACAACACCTTTACAAAACATCGTTAAATGCATTTTATTTAGTTTGCAAGGGTCCAAGACTTAGTGTGGATGTGAAAAACGCCTCACAACACCAAATAAAGGTCTCGTTAAGTCCAATTTATCATCAATTATTCCTAAAATCAAGAAAGTTACCTTTTTTCTATGGTACATTTAGCCCCCACTTTTGTGAGAGGATGAACTTGCTTCAAACCCACACTAAAGTAGACATTCAAGAGAGGTGTGTGATTGTACCAATGTGGATGACAAAGCATAACAAAGATCAAAGGAGGTTGCACAAGCCCCCAAGATCCAAGATCGTAAGTCAAACCAACATAAGTGCAAAAGAACATGCACAAGGGTGAATGATTTTACAACAAGAAAAAATACAAAATAATGCATTGGAAAAAACTAGAGGAAAGAAAAAATTAAAAGATGGATCAAGCTTCAATTATTTTTCCAACTAGTTGTGGATCACATCTAGGTTGTTTGTCCAAAAACAAAATGCATACTCACTCTAGGGTGATGGAACTCTTGGATGTTCGTTGGGTGAGAAAGCCCAAAAGGTGAGAAACATATGCTCGAGTGGTATGTACTCACAAACACATACGTGGCTATGGGGAAAGTCATGCCTCAGAATGGGCTTCCCACTCAATCATACTAGAGTTATACCTCCTGATAACTTTAATAAGGTGCGAAAAAAGAAAATTTTTGTTTGAGCTCTATGAGATAAGTAAAAATTCATATGCTTGACACTCATAGACATTGTAAATGTAAGGTAGTGAAAGGATTGTTCAAAGGAATCTTTCTTTTTTCTTGCAATGTCTCATCTTAGGGAACATCATGCTTAATTTTTCCACGAGAGGATAAATGTAAACGGTCTCATCTTGTTTCCAAGAGAGGACAAGTGCAAGGTCTCATCTAGGGAAACATTGTACATAATGTTTCCAAGAGAGGAAATTGAAAAAATAAATCACTAAGTGGTAATGTATGCTCCCGACTTAAAAGAAATTGTGAACATGCAAGTATTGTGAGCAATTACTTTAAAGTAGAAGAGGTCATGAGAGCTTACTCAAAAATCCCTATGCAAAGTCACATGTTTTTAAGAGGCTATGCCACGAATAAGGTAGTATATCACATGCGAGCCAACTATAGGCATGTCTTCCACATTCCAAGCTTGCTCTTATATGTTCATGAAAGGTTAACATCTAGTCAAAAGAGGCAATGACAAGTGGCATACGAAGACAAGGCTATCAAACCCCTTGCCCCCACTTAGTGTAAGAAAAAGGTGAGCTGAAATGATTGATGAGATGCAAGGTAGAGCAAAAATTAACATCAATTGGAGGAATTAGGTGCCCCAAACATAAGGAAGAACACAAAACTCCTGAAAATGTTTGACTTGAGTACTCAAAGCCTTACATTCATTAGTGAAGTGACCATGAACTCTATGATATGCAGAAATTAAATTCTTGTAATAGCATTTATAATGAGTTATGGGAGGGAGGGTTCAATCAAGTGATCTTGGAGGAGTCTTGACAAGATACCCTCTTGATCAAGGGTAGAAGGTGGTCTTGTGGTTTGTGTCAAAGATACATCTTGCTTAGTAGTAGATTTCATACTTACACAATCTTCTCTAGATTGTGATATTTTTTTCTCACTCTTATAGGAGGAGGGAAAATCTATCAAATGAAAATCATTGGTGTCTCACAAGATATAATTGACATTAAGTGAAGATGTAGGTGTTTTTTTATTATTGGAAAAGGATAATGATGAAGACCTCTAGTGTCAATTAGTTTAAGATTCTTTATAGTTAAAGTTTGTTTAGAGGATTGTTGTGTGAGAGTGCTAATGTTGAGTGAAGGCTTGGTGATTTCTATCACAGGATAATAACCAAGACCATGAGTTGTTTGTTTTGTGATAGGATCAATAGGGTTGTGGATACCTTTCTCATTAGCACCACATCCTTTTCCACTATATCCAAGTTGTTTCATAAGTTCATAACCTGTCCATAAATCTTTTTCATTGGTTTTGAAGTTGGTGGTTGTTCATGATTAAGTTCCTCAAAGCTTGTTGTGTTATTTTATTTGTTGTTCAAAGTGGTTGAGGTGGATGCTTTCAAAAGGTCATTTGAAGTTTGTGTTGAAATTATTGTTGTTTCTTTTTCCTTATTTGAATCTTTGTGGATGATTTTGTACTCACCCATGAAGTCATGTTTAAAATCCAAGGAACCCAAATCATCTTCTAATAGCATTGTGACTTGTTTAGTGTTTTGTTTTTTGTCTTTTTGTTGTGTGGGTTCCACTTGTGTGGTTGGTGTTAATGTGTTTAAGGGAATTTCTTAGTTTTTATTGATGTTCAAACAATTGTTTGGATGAGGGTCAGCGTCAAGTGTGTACACTTTGTTGTTGTAGAGGTATTTCATTTTTTGATGAAGAGTAGAAGGCACAGCATTCATTGCATGAATCCATGGTCAGCCTAAGAGAAGGTTATATGCAAGATCATTATGCATAACAAGGATTGGCAATTCCAATGTGGCCATTTCAACTGTAATAGGTAAAGTGATCACACCAAGTGGTTGTTTGCATACATTTTCAAATCCCCTAATGGATAAAGGATTGGGTTGAATGTTTTATTTACCAACACCAAGTCTATTAAGAAAGTTCACTTCACATACATTAAGAGAAGAACCACTATCCACAAGATTTCTCTTAATCCCTTTTCATTTTTATTGAGCGATCATAAAAGCTTTATTTTGATTTTGCACTTACAAAGAAGGAAGCTCACTTTAGTGGAAAATAATGTCAACATTTATGGCTTGAATCATGGTTGTGTTATTATGTGGAGGTGTATCAGAAGGAATAGGAACTTGTTGCAAGGAATTTTGAATCATGGTGTGATAATAAGGGGAGACTTGAATAAGGTCCTATAATGATATCTTAGCAAGGGTATTCTTTAGTTGGTTGACATGATTGTACTTCTTTTCATTAGGAGGTCTTGGTAAGATAAGATTAGGCATGATAGGATTAGGCAAGGGTAGGGGTGTTGTGGTTTGTTGTTGCAATTTTAGAATGTTGCAAGTGTTATATGTATGAGCAACGGTATTATGACTCAGTTGTTGCAACACATTATTCTAAGGTGGGTAGAGGATGAGTACCGGTTTCATTTGAGTTTGAGTTTTATGTGAAGGGGGGCAAAGGATGAGCTGAAGTTAAACAATGTTAAGATACCTTAGCAAGTGAGAGTCTATATGATTATTGTGGTTCTTGTTTTGAATCATGATGTCCTTCCTAGGAGGAGGGTTTTGAGAATAACTACAAACCAAATTTTCTTGACATTCTAAGGTTGGTTCTTCTAAAAGGACTTCATCACAGGTAAGAGAATGATTAATGGTTCGATTGTCTTTCCCAAGAAGGGTTTTTTTAGGTGAAGGGAGAAAACTAAGATTCTCATCAACTTCATAGAATAGGTTTTCTAACATCAAATTATCATCTTCACAATAAGGAGAGATACTAGGAGAAAAAAATGCTAGTGTCATGGTTACCTATGGTTGTGTTATCTCGTTTATTATTGTCTTGTCCACAAAAAGAGGTAAGAGGAGAGAAAAAACTTGGATTCTCAAAACTCTCATTAATTGGTTCTTCTATCACCAAAATATCTTCTTTTCCAATAGGAGAGATATTAGCAGAAGAACAAATATGATCGTTAGGAATGTTCAAAGTTATATTCTCTGTCACAAAAGCACTCTTAGAGGGATAAGATAGGGAATGTTTCTTAATATGTCTATTTATGTAAGATACTAGCATTTTTTCAAGAACAAAAATGTAAAAAAATGTAACCATATCATGCAATATTTCAGCAATATAAATAGTGTATGTGCAAAGATGCAAAACATTCTTATCCAATATATGCAAGATTTGAAGAAGGTACATAATGAATATGCAAGAATAAAAAGAAATTTTAACAAAATTATGAAAATTTTAATAAATAGAAAAATTGTATATTCAAAAGTAAAAAGTAATTTTATCAATGTTATGCAAAATTCTAGTGATTGGAGCATTTCCATATCTAAGGATTGAATGGATTTGAAGAATGGGTGGTGTAAAATAATGTTTTGGATTGAAATGCATAAAAAAATGTTCCAGAAACTTTCCAGACCTATAGTATATGGTACTAGGAGGTTGAGGATGCACATAAATGAGGTTTCAGATGTTGTAATAGCTAGTTAAAAATATGAACATTGACTGATTCGCCCAGCATGGCGAATGAGTCCCTGTAAGGTTTTTCTTGAAAAAATTTCAGAAATTTTGAATTATTTTTACGTGTTTGATGTTGTATGATGCAGACCTAAGATGTGGATGAAAAATTTCATAAATTTTTAAGAATATTTTATGCAAAAGTGCAAGCTAAATGATCTTTTCACTAATGCAATTTTTTGAAACCCTAGAATGCAAAACAATGCAAAATCTAATGCATGCAATCTATTGCTAGGATGATGATGGAATCCTAATAAGAAACAAAATAGTATAAAAGTAGGTTCACCAAAATGAACCAAATATTTTATGGTGGTGGAATGCTATGACTCTCTTTTGCTCAATTAGGGTCTTTCACCTAATCAAAAGAGATAGATCCCACACCCAAAATCTAGGTGGTTCACTCAATCTAATGTATGTGTGATGAAATTATGACTAAATGAAATGATCTAGATGTAGCTAATCAATATAATTGATTAATTATGAATGCAAAACTAATGAAATGTGAAGTGTTTGAAAACATATTGTGTAATGCAAAAACACATAGAAATGAATAGTAAAGTGCAACATAAATGGATGAAATGGAAATTGTGCACATGAGATATTGATGAGGGATAGAAATAAATTCTATAATGTTGATGATCTTGATTTTTATGCCTAGTGGGACTCATTCGCCATTTTGGCCGAATTATTCCTAGTTTGCTAAAATTGTTTTGAAGCTCATTTCAAACAAATGGGTGTCTGAAAATGTAGATAACTAAAAATAGGCCTAGAAGTGGGACTCATTCACCACCCATGGTGAATGAGTCCACTTTTGAATTTTTAAATATTCAAAGATGGAATCTGGAGCTTTTAGCCTACACTTTCTACTTCTTCAAGTGTCTAGTTTTCAAACTGTCAAATTTAGGTTTGAAAGTTCCTTTCTGTTGATATTTTTCCTTATCCAATGAAGAGATGACTTGAAAAAAATTGCAACTTGATCTTCCATGATTCCTAATCCTCCAATATGTCTAAATATGCAAAGACACAAGATATGAAAGAGAAATCTTGGATGTTAGGGCATGGGGGTTTGCCTTGGTCAAACCTCTTTTAGGTAATTAAACGAAAATGATGAAAGAATGTAATGAAGCATGAAATAATGAATTCAATACCTTGACATGATGTTTGATCTTGAATTTCTATAGCAAAATATGAAGAACCTACCCTTGAATGTCTAAAAATTGCTATCTTAATGACTTGAAATAATGAAAGCATAACTTGCTTGACTTGAGATAGAAGAATGATGGATGAATAATGAAGAATGGTTATGATTTAAGGTTTAGAGAGTTTATTTTATAGGAAATTCACCTAATTTACTTGTAAATTTGATCGTTAAGGCCAACATGAAGAAAAAAAAAATCCAAAATTTTCTACTCAAAAGTCAAAAATGGGCCAAATGGGACTCATTCGCCACCTTGGATGAATCAGTCCCACCTAGTAGGGACTCATTTACCACAGGTGGTGAATTAGTCCCAATGGGGTCCATTTGCTACCTAGAATGCTAGAAATTAAGAAATAAGGTTTATATGGTGATTTTGTTAGATATTTCATCAAATATTGCCCCGAGATGCACAATATGGGGTAATAGGGACCTATTAATGATGATGTGAAGGTCAATTAGGGCTTGGGACACATAATTCAAAGTGAAAAGTGTGATTAAACACACTTTACATCACTAAAATGAGTTCCACAGAACCTAGAAAGGCACATGAAACAATGTGAATGTGCAAGATTCATTACAACACTAGACTATCATTAAATTTATTTTGCAAGCCTTCTAGATTAGTGTGATAATATTATTAAACACATTTTATAATGTTGAATTAAGGGATGATGGCTTCATTAAGTCTAGAAAAGCGTGAAAATCCCTTACAACACTTTACAACACCTTTACAAGACATCATTAAATGCATTTTATTCAATTTGCAAGGGTCAAAGACCTAGTGTGGATGTTAAAAACACCTCACAACACCAAATAAAGGTTTCCTTTAGTCCAATTTATCATCAATTATTCCACAAACCAAGCAAGTTTCCTTTTTTCTATAGTACATTAACTTAGATCACTCATGATGTATGAATCATGTTTATATTCCATGTTTTTCTTGTGTTTTTAACTTGTTGTAAATGTGACCCTCTAAGGATTTTAGGACCAATTATGAGACAAAAGATGAAAGGGTGAGTGATATGGGTGTTTGAAATTTTGAGGACTTTGGATGAATACTAGACCTTAAGACTTTTGGATTTTTTTTGGATTTGGTTTGATTTGATTTTGGATAATGAACTTATAAACCCCAACATGTTAGATGTTATCTTGGTATGAAATTTTTCACAAGGATTATAATTTAACTAAGTGTATGAGGAAGGATTCATCCACACACACTTAGTATGACTTATTTTTCCAAGGTTCTAAAATTATTTGTGAAATGGGATTTGATTGATGTTTGGGATGGATGAAAATGTTGATTTGATCTTAGATGAACCTAGAGAGACTTTTTTTACAAGATCAAGGTTTTGAAGAACATGCTATACCTCTCAAACTTTTCATCCCTATGTGAGAAACTCAAAAACATTGGAAAAGACCCAGATTTTGACAATAATAGAAGGAATACAAGTTTCAATTATTTCTTGAAGCACGTTTGTAAAAGTTGTAGACCAATCTATCTCTGACTTCATAAAGTGTTGAAAGATGTTTCTTGAGAGCCTTTGGACTAAGATTCTTATGGAAATTGACAAACTTTGGTTTTGGGATTTTTACTTTGTGGGAAATCATCTGAACAAACACATATGTGGGTTTCAATTGTCTTTAATCTTGATTAAATGGATTATTTTTACCATATCATCACTTCTTGCTTAACTTTCAAAATGAATGTCTATGTCTCAACTCCTTTTCATTCCACAAGGTCCATTATGTGATAATCAAAGAATCAAAGGCATAGTTTCCCTAGGTTGAATTTAGAGAGAGAAAAATTGAGATATGGGCCCAAATATTTAGAAGCCTCTATGGATAGAATCCCTAGGGACAAGTAGTAAGATGTGGAATTTTCAAGGGTATTTTCTCTTTCTAAAGGGTTTGAAATTTGATGACTTGTTGGATGTTTGTTTCAAATTTTTGAGATTTAAAGCAATGTATTTGACTGAATCACAAATTGTACAACCCTAGGATAGAAAATAAAATATTTGTTGAGTCCCCGCTTGGATTTCTCCAAACATTGAGACAAAGCAAAAAGTTAGAGATTTGGCAACATTGGCTCCCCTCCACGGCACACACTTCTCGGGACCACAAAATCTCAAAATCATAAAGATCCAGAGACCTTGAAGATTTTTTCTATTTCTACTTTGATTAGTACAAATGTGGGGTGGATTGAGAATGAACATTCTTGCACCAATAAATAGTAAGGATTTTCGCTTTTAAACAAGTAGGTTGTAGTAAGGACTTTGATTTGAGGTCGCCATACATGTGGAAAGATTAGCTCAAGATTATGGAGAATCAAGAGGCCTCCTATTCCTTTTCATAACGAAGGATTTTTAAATATCACATGGATACTATGGGTGACACTTGTGAATATGACACATCCACACATGTTGTTAATGACTTTTGTCACAACACATTTTTATATAGCGATTGGAAGAGCTTGGCTTTAACCCATTACCGCTTGATTCATTCCCTTTGGGTGAGTAATTTTTCCCACCAAGATAGACCCTCTAAAGATATAAAATAGTGAATAAGTACATTTTTAGTTCAACCACCTAGATTGCACTAGGAGGGAACACACACAATGACTTTCCTTTGCACTTGTATAATTGTTCAATTTAGCTCTGAATTGAAATATGTGGGTAATTTAAGACAATCAATGTCACTTGAATTCTTTTGATTCTCATAAATCACCAAGACGCATGAGAGAAGTGCATACACATTCAAATGACACAACAAAACAATTAAGGAACAAGTTATTTTTAAACCCAAAGTAAAGATGGATTCGTTTTAAAGCACCAAAAGCTAAGTGTGAATTTGTGTTGTTCAATTTTAGCCCATATAACAATGTCTAGTAAGTTTGTAGGTTCAATTTTCAAGCCAACTTTGAAAGAAAGATTGCAATGATTAGTTTTAGAGCCCAATTGAAAACTAGTAGTCCTAGAGCATATAAAATGAAAATAACATATGATGGGTTAATTTCCCATGAGTGTTTAAGAACGCTATTACAATGAATATCAAATGTCTTTTCTTTCACTTAAATGATCCATGATCCTCTTAAAACCTAACATCCATGTTCCAAATGTTAGATGAAATCAAGAAACAAGAAGATATGAGGGTTAGATAAATGACTATGCATAAAAACCCAAAAATTTAGACCAAGTTACAATGTGATTTAACTTTAGGTGCAAAATTGAAAATTTTAACTCTACAAAAATTTTGAAACACCTACACCATTGCATACATTATGAAATTCTACCCCATTACAACAAAAAAAACTCTGAAAAAGACCAAAATATGGCCAAGATATGGCAATTTTAAGATGTGGTACAAAAGCGAGAAAACAATGGTGACTCTATTTTCAAAGGTGATGTTGTATTTCAAGAGAAACTCTGTATCATTACAAAGGAAACCACATATTTTCAAAAGTTAAACTCTAGTGGAAAAAAAAAGTGACACTCTATGCTAAACTAGTGACCTCAAAGGCGACTTTGTGATTCAACAAAAAGTGGCTTTGTTTCCAAAGGCGATGCTATATTTGTAAAAGCAATGCTCTGGTAATGTCAAAGGTGATGCCACTTCCTGGAACCTACAAAAATGTGAGTTTCAAGCCAAAATTTTAAATTTTAAATGGTTATCCCTCCTTCTAGTACAAAAATGTGAATGCTGATTTGCACAAAGCTAAATGAAGACAACACAAACAAGGTTAGTCATTCAAATTAGCACAAAAAACATTCCCTATGAGATTCTTGATCAAACAAAGATGAAAAAATGAAACAAAAGAACAAAAGAAAGAAAATTAAAGCATGTTAACAAAGAAAATAGATCAAACCTCCATCCCATAGGGGGATTGGTGTCACTTTGATGTGGAAAGTGGCCTTTTCCCAATCCCTTTGATAAGCTTCAAGATCCTTGATGAGTTTGGAGTAGAGTAACAATGCCTAAGATTGTCGATGAAAATGGATTTGATAAATGATAATTTAAGATTGTTGATGAAAATGGATTTGATAAATGATAATTTCCCTCAACGATAATGATAGCAATTGGATGAAATGAGCATAATGACTTTGCATAAGATTGTGGATGCATATTGAGAAGAGAATGCTTCTATTTATATAAGCCAAGGGTTGAAGAATGAGTGGATTTGATGAATGTGGGGTAAAATGGGAGCCAATGAGAATGTGCCAAGTGTCACAATTCTATTAGAGGAAGGTGGATAACATTTTGAGAAATGTGTGAGTGAAGGAGGATGGAAGATAAGTAAATGAGAATAGTTGATGATTTGAAAGGTTGTAAGAATAATTTATTGAATGTTGTTGGAGATGTGAGAGGATGTAAGAGGAGTTATTGAAAATGTAAGAGAAGTTATTGAGGATGTGATAGGTTTTTGAAACCTTTTGAGGGAAATTGAATGAGGAGGTGGTTGGGAGGAATATTCCTTGGAATATGCCTTTGTGAGGATAAATAGAGGAATTTTTTAATTAAAAGAAATGAATTTCATGTGCAACATGGTTAGTTGACCATGGGTTGATTTAACTCTCAAGGAGTTAAAAGTTGGAGGATTTATTAATGATGATTAGGAAGTGATTTAGGGTTAATTAATTAGAATGGATTAGGAGATTGTGACATTTGATTTGATTGATTTAATCAAATGAGGGAATTTAGGTGGATTTAATTAAATAAGATGAATATTAGTTAGAATAAGGGTGAATTAATCAATACATTTAATTATTTGATTAATAGCTGAATTTGTTGAATTTAACTAAATAATCTTGATTATTTAATTAATTGGTAGTTTGGGGTGATTTAGGAAGAAATGTTGTTAGTTAACCAGAACTATATACATAGTATCAATCGAGACTTCTTCGGTGTCTACAATTGCCCCTCATTGAAGTGAGGTACATGTTGTGTCAGTTCAAGAATAACACTACCATGTTCAAAATACCAAAGTTCCTATTTTTTCCAGATGCCGCACTACTATCCCAATGGAAGAAATTATGCTACTACACTTTGCTTGTGTTATTTTAGAAGGATAGTATCCAAAACCATTTTTTTTGTTTTGTGTTAGGTTTTATAGGTACATGAATTCCTTGCTCATTCTTTCCACATCCTTTACCGTTATATCCCAATTGTTTCAGAAGTTCATAACCTCTCCCATAAAGTTGTTCCATTATTTGTAAGTTTGGTGGTTGTTGATAGTCTATCTCATTGAAATTCATTTTGTAGTTTGTTTCTTGTTCAAGAGTAGATATTTGTGAATTTTCTCCTGAATTCTATGCTCACATAGTCATTTTTTTTCGATCCACTTTATTTGTAACTATATATTACCCCATTAATGAACATGTGAACTCTAAGGAACCCCAATCATCATTTTCTAATTTTGACACTACTTCCATCTCTTGTGCTTTTTTAGTTATAGGCTCTATTATTGATGTTGGAATTAATTTTTTTAGAGGAATGGTAGTTCCCTTTTCAATTTTCAAGAAAATTTTAGTCTCAAGCTCCATTTTGACTTGGTATACCTTATTCTTATAAACATACTTCATGATATGATGAAGAGTCAAATGCACCGCATGCATCTCATGAATCCATGGCCTTCCTAAAAGAAGATTGTATGAAAGTTCATGAAACATAACATGGATAGAATTTTGTAAGGTATCCTTTACAACTAAAATGGGAAAGATAATCACACCAAGTAGTTTCTTTTCGATATTTTCAAATCCTCGAATCAATAGGGAATCGAGTTTTACTATTGATTTATCTACTTCCAACTTGTCTAAAATATTTACACTGCACACATTCAAAGCTGAGCCATTATCAACAAGGGTTACTTTTATTCCTTTGGTGTTTTATCTGGCCATTATCATGAATGCATCATATCATTTTTTCATTTCCAAGAGATAGAGCTCATGTTGATGGAAGGTAATGTCTACATTAATTGTATTCATTCCTTGTATTAGAGATTCCACATCATTTTCATTTGTATTAGGAGAAACCACAATTTTTTGCAAGGTCTTTTGAAGCATGGTGTGGTAACTAGTGGAAGCTTGAATAAGATCCCTTGAGGAAATATTAGCGGGAGTATTCTTAAGTTGTTCAACAACATCATACTCCTTTCCACTATGTGATGGTAAATGAGGAGAACTAGGCAACATAAAATTTGGTAATGGTAATAAATCATGATTAGGTTGAGGTTGTCTATTATTCCTTGTGTTGTATGTATGAACAATAGTGTTATAATTCACTTGTTGTGATACATTCTCTTCAAGTGCATCAAGGATAAGGACAAGTTTGCTTGGAGGTTGAAGTTTATTTGAAGGTGGATAGACGATAGGTTAAGGTTGAATAACATTTACTTCATTTTTCTTAGATTTATGTGAACAATCCTTAGTGGATGAACCTTGCAAGAGGAAGTCTTCAAGGGATTCATCTAACATGTCAAAATCATCAGGACTAAAAGGTTTGTGTTTGTTAATAGGTTGTGTTTGTTTGAAAAATCCTTAGTGGATAAACCTTGCGAGATGAAGTCCCAAAGGGCTTCATCTAACATGTCAAGATCATCATGACTATAAGGCTTGAGATTTAAGCTAACTTTGAAAAAGGTTGTCAACATGCTTAAGTAACCATACATCTATGTGTGTTTAAGTTTGAAATTTTTAGTTTTATGTTTTGTGTTTTCTAATGAATGAAGTCTACAATGAACAATGTGAAAATCTACTAAGCTATCTTTATCAAACAAATTCAAACATAATCTATGAAAATGCATAAAACAGTAAATTGACAAACCGAAACAACAAACTAACTACAACAAATAGAAACATAGAAATGCACTATTTAGCCCTATAAATTGCAATATCAAGTTGCATAGGGACTAAGATGCTAGGAAGGGCATCTTGGTCCTCCTAATGAAATCCAGAGATTCTAGAGACTAGAACAAACAACACAAAACTCAGACAAGATTTTGGACCAGAAACCCAGAGAGGGACTAAGATGCTAGTAAGGGTGTTTTAGTCCCAATCTGAGTTGCAAACAATATTCCTAGTTTTCCTCCCTAGGAACCTAATGTTTGGAACAAGAAAATTTTCCAAATGAATGTAAAGAAAAATAACTAATAACAATCAATTGAATGCAAGATGTGAATGCAATTTTTCAACTTTGAATGCAATAAGAATGTAATGAAGATAAAGAACAATGCACTTTTCAATTTTTCAATGAAATGAAATGATGCAGTAAAGTGAATATACAACTTATATGCACTTTTCGCTAATGCATATATAGGAAACCCTAAATTCAATTTCACTAATGTAAGATGCAAGATACTAGATACACTTTAACTAATGCAAGAATGAATGATATCTAGATCTAAGGACTTAATAGACTCCAAATTAGAAAAGACAAAGCATCAGGTTCACCAAAATGATTAATGGGAAAATGGAGACCTTTGTAGGATACCACACTTTTCGGACTCAGTCATTAACTAATGTCATGAGTCCTAATTGGATTGACTCACAACCTCTCTAGGTGAGCCAATTCATAATTGGGATAGTCCTAGGAAGGGTTTTATAAGTTCTAGGGGGTTCACCACCAAGCAAATGCTTGGAAAAGAAAATGTTTGAAAACATGTTGTGATGTGCAATATGACCTAAAACTAATAAATCAAGCTAAATGAAGGATGAAAATGATGAAATTAAGTAACAAGGAGATGATATGTGTGCACCTCAGAAATATAGAGATGTCGTGAGGATTCTGGAAATGCAAACCCGCTATGAAAATATGTTGTGGAGGACTAAGATGCCAATATGGTGTGTTAGCCTTTGTACTATTTTTTAGGGAAAATGTGGAGTCTTCAAATCTCAGAAGTGGATCTCTAAAAATCTCTAAAAATTGATCCTTGGAGGACTAATATGCCCAATATGGTGTATTAGTCCCATTTTGATTTTATAGAATTTTTGAATAGGATCCTGAGCTTTGAGGTATGCACTTTGTTCTTCACCAATTCTTTAGATCTGAACTTGCAAAGAGACCTGCAAAAAAAAGGAATTTGGGTTTATTATTTATGGGGGTTTACCTTGGTCAAACCCCTTGTTTATTAATTAAACCTTGATGAAAAAGCATAAATATGAAAATGGGAATGTATGTGTGCTCTAATTTTTAAGTTTGTATAAGATCATGCAAGCTACAACATGGAGAAACCCTATTCAAATGTGTTAGAATAATATTCCTAGAATGCAAATTGAAATGACCTACAAAAGAGGCCTCTAATTATCTTCATAAGTCACAAATACAAAATGTGCCTTCCTTAGGAAGAAAATGGAACAATAATGGAAGATGAAATCAATCAAGAAACAATTCCTTAGGCTTGGATAAATGTCTAGTTGCATCTCCAACCTAGAATATCTCATGATCCACAATAGGAATCCATTACTAATCCTTATCAATGCTAGACCAAGTGTCTTGAAAGTCAATATGAAAAACCTAAAAAAAACATAATAGAAGGATGCTCCACGATTTGAAACACTCCTTCAACTTATTCAACTTATGTCTCTTGCTCAAGTTTTATCTAAAATCATGTCATCTTATGTGAAAAATGGGGTGAATCTTACCTTTATAGGAATTCCTATCTAATAGCCCGATTGTTAGATCCAAAAGGCTGACAAAAGATCAAATAAATTCAAATATTTTCATTTCCCACTCTTAATTCTTGAAAATAAAGCCCTTGAGACTAAGACACCACTAATGGGGTCTTGGTCCCACTAGGTGGGACTAAGATGCCACCAATGGTGTCTTTGTCCAAGAAGGCTTATTTTTCCAATTCAAAAGGTTGGTTACCAAAATTAATGGTTTCTTATGGATTTTGGTTAGGTTAAAGATGCAATATGCCCCACAATGCATAAAAGGGGACTTAGGAGCCCATAATAAGTGACCTAAAGGGAAATTAATGCAAGGGGTGCTAAAATAGGTCCAAATTGAGTGTGAAAATGCAAAGGTATGTATTTTTCTACACCACACTTGGGTTAAGGGATGCACTTACCCATTAAAATTACTCATGATAATTTCACTCTATGAAATAATTTCGTTTCTACTTTTGCCCAACTATTCAACATATAATTTTTTTTCTTAGAGCTCTAGAAACCATTAATTCTTGTTTGAAAGTGTATAGAATAATTGCATTTTATGGCCTTTTCCTCTTCATATACATCAACATTAATTTCCCCTCTTAAATTGTCTCCCACAAAAATTCATGCAAGGTTCTTGAAACCTTTTCGAAGTACGACAAAGGTTAAATGAAACCTAGATTGGTCCCCACTTCATCCATTTCTCTTTCATTCATTTCTTAATGTCAAAGGAATTGAAGTTATGAGCTAGGTGTCAAGAGCTAACAAGGTTGTGAGTACCTTTTCAACTTCAATTTTTTTTTCACAATTCACAAAAATTCCTTAGACATATGGGAGGCTACTTAGTATTCTTTCTTTGGCCAAGAAACACAAATTTCTTAGTTTAGTTTTGGAGCTTGACAAGGCTGTGAGAACCTTGCTAACTTATGACAATGGATTTAAAACTAAGTTAATGGGTTCCTTTTCTCTTTTTAATAATAGCTTAAAGGAAGTTTTGAAAAAAAAAAAGGTTTCAAAAACCTCAGTAATTTGTGAAAGAGTTTTAAAAAATAACTTGGAAATTGTTTCTTTCAAAAGGACTTGAAGAAGCTAAATGAACATTAAGAAGAAAACTAATTCGGATTAAGGTGAGTTGTGAGAACCTGATTAGGACCTAATGTGGCTGTCATAAACTTGTTGAGTTTTTATGATAGTTTTGAAACTACCTTGAATAGCCAAATTTAGACTAAATGACTAAGTGTTGAAGGATTTTCAAGAACTAAAATTATATGGTTGACCACATAGGAAGAGTTCAAAACCCATAAGACTTAGACTTATCCAAATGATGAGAAAAATAAGAATCTAAATATGGATGAGATATTATGGATCAAGATCAAGGCAACAATTAGCTCTGACTAGGGACTAATATTCCAAGGATAGAAAAAGACCTAAAATCTCTTGTTTACACTCAAATGGGTGACAAATTCCAAATATATAATCAAAAGACACTTGGAAAGGATTAAAAACAAACCAAAAAGTGGATACCTATTTTTAATATGGTACCAGTTCAAGTCTTTCCCATTATATGAAATGGGCAAGACTGTGCCATTTGGATATGCCAATTTTTTTAAAGTATTATTCTTACATATCTGATTGATCTTGAAAAGGCCTTTCCATAGAGAATAAAATTTACAATGGGAAGCTTTTGTTTCTTTCATCTTATCCCAAAGGAGAACCATATCTCCTTCCATATAAACTCCTAGGTCTAGCCATTATATCAAAAATATTTTTTTTGTATTGATTGATGAAGTGTAATCCTATCAACCATTCCATTCCTTTATTCTTCAATTTTATTGAGACATGTAACCCTTTTCTCCAAAGAATCCTTAAATTGTTGATCTTCAATGATGGTTTAGAATTTTTTCGATGATAGCTCTAGTAACAAAGGTAAGGTAGTTCCAATACCATATACCACATCAAGTGGGTACATTCTAATTACTCTTTTTGGTGTAATTTTTTTGCACCCATAGAGTTTCATATAACTTTTTATGCTAGTTTATTTGGCTCTCATGATCTACAAGATTCTTCATGATCATCACCAAGTTTTTGTTATGGGACTATGCCTCAAAATTATATTGGGGGTAATAAGTATATGAATTATCATGAGTAATACCATGGTCATATAAAAAAATGACTATCCTAGAAGATGAAAAATTAGTTGCATTATCAATCACTGAACCCCAAAATGTACTACTATATTTTCCTTAATAAAATTGTAGATCACCTCTAAGGTATTACATTTCATATCTATGGCTTCAAACCACTTAGTAAAACAATATATGGATGTTAATATGTGAGTATGACCAACACTTTAAATTGGATTTACTAACCCCACAAAATCTAAACCCCATTGTTGAAAAGGTTCCTCTATTACTATTGGCTTCAAGGAAGGGTTGTTATTTAGGGCCTACCAAAAAGTTATCTACACTTTTCACACTTAGCTACCAAATTGTGGTCATATTTAAACATACCTATCCAATAGTAGAATTTTCTAAGGATTTTAAGAACATTCATTGTAGATGAGAAGTGACCACTGCGTACTTTATTATGAAAAGCTTCCAAGAGATTTTGTTGTTAATATCTATCCATGTACCTGGGAAAGGTTCCATCCAAAGCCTCCTTGTACAAGGTGTCATTCCAAATTACATATTTGTATTCCTTTACTGTCAAGTTCCTCTTTTCTCTTGGGTATAAGTGTGAAGGGAATTCTCCATAAGTAAGATAATAAGAAACATTGGAAAACCATTTATATTATAGAATTATAAATAAATCCATTGTAATTTCTTCTTCAACCTTATGTTTATTATCAACGATGAGTTTGCAAAGACCTATACCTCTAACCAATTTTGTAGGTTTAATACCCATGTCATATTGTTGTACCTTAGCTACCCAAGTTCCTTTTTTATTATAGCCTATCTCCTACTGAGTAATGATAATTTTGAATACATGTTTAGGGACATACACAATAAAATGAGAATGAAGAATGGGAAATATAAACTATTTAACAGCCTTAACCAAAAAATACCTATGTTTCTCCATTTGTGATTAATTCAACTCCTATTTTTTGAGTGGGACACTCATGAAAGTTATGGGAGCTTCAATATTTAACTCATTATCCTACACCAAAATAGCACACATTGTATGTTCTAATGCATAGCAATATATGATAAAATATTTACTAAAATCAAGATAAACCAAAACTAGAGGGTGAACAATTACTTCTTTTATGTCTGTGAACACTTTCCTACCAAAATTCTTTCATTTACGACCTTTTCTCTCCTTCTTCATTTCTTTAATGTGCTTAGTGATTTTAGAGAAATTTAGAAAAAAAATTCTTACAAATTTTAATTTTAAAAAAAATGACTTCACTCTTGTTCTACTTGAAGGGAGACTCGACTATTGAATGAATCTTACCATTTCTAGATCAATCTTAATTCCTTCTATAGAGAAAATATGTCCTAAGAGATTACCTTTAGTAAGAAAAAGGTCTTATTTATTTGAGATAAGGGATATACCATGCTCTCTACACCTTTGAAAAAGTAGCTCTAAGTCCTTCAAGTGATTCTCCCTCTTTCTAGAGAACACGATAAAATCATCAAAATATATTACTATAATTGTCTTCATTAAATAACCAAAGGATAAGGCCATTTCCCTTTGACATGTAGCTCCTACATTGATTATTCAAAAGGGCATAGGATTATATGCAAACATTCCCCAAGGTGTTATGAAAGTAGTCTTATGTAGATCTTCCTTATTCATAAATTAGAGCCAAAAAAACCATCAAGCATGGTAATTATATTTAATCCTTCTACTATTAGAATCACATGATATATCAATGGAATATGGTTGTTGTCCTTCAAAGAGGACTGATTCAAATTCCTAAAGTTGAGACATATTATGATATCTCCATTCTTCTTACAAACTAGACTATGTTATCCACCTAAGTTGAATGATGAATGGGGTAAATTATTCTTAACTTTAGCATTTTATCAATTTCCATAAAGATGGAATTAGTGACTTTTGGATAATAGAATTTCTCTATTTCCACCTTAAAGGAGGTTTCCCAAGTTTAAGGGGAATAGACCACCCATGAATTTCTTCAAATCATCATAGCACCAAGAAAAAACATATTTATATTTCACTAGCAACTTAATCAACCTAGTTCTTTCATCTTGTGTGTAGCACTTTCCAATGCGTACAAACTTTGGATCATTAGGGCTTCCAATATTTACGGTCTTATATTCACTAGAATAGTTAATAGATTTTTTAATCTTCTTTTTCACATATCTATCATGCTTGTCAAACAACTATTCAAGAGAAACAAAACCCTTAGGAATTTTATTACATATGTGTTGCACTATAGCCCTTAGAAATTTTATTACCTCTGTGTTGCATTCTCTATAAAATATTTAATTTTCCTATATTTTTCAAATACTTTTCAAACTTCATTGTTGTTAGCAACACTAGCCTGATAGATCTTCTCTATCATATATGAATATTTCTTGAAATTAGGATGTGGAAGAAGTAATAATGTAGAGACTACCAATGAGCATTCTTTGGAATTTTTCTCTCTTGGTACCACTTCAATAGGAAAGGCATCAAGATGTTTGATCTCATCCCACAAATTGTTTCTATAATGCTTTAATCTTTCATTTTTCATAGTGAAAAATTTCCCAGCATATTTGAAAAGTTTGGGATCATCAGTAACCTTGAATTTCTTGATTCCTTTTCCTTTGGCTATTGCAAGCCCTAGTAACAAATATTTGTACTTGACACTATTCTTCATATCTTTGAACTTCACTTTATAGGAAGGGAAATTTTCTCTATTGGGTGATATTAATACAAATCTAGCACCTTAACTTAAGCTAGAACAACTAACATCAAATTCATTGCTCTATAATTCATACAAGATGTCTAGACCAAGGAAATTTTTATTATTTATACCTTATGAGAACATGTAGTTGCAAAATTCTTATTCTTCATATAAAATATGAGATCAAGGATCATCAGACTTTAATATAGTTAACTTAGCTTTTTCCTTAGGTTCTAAATGAAATCTTGTGTTTCCATGTGGAAGGGTGTTAGACAAATCCATTTGCATTTCTCATCCTAGATCCTTCCAAAAATTCCTACTCAATAACTGTTAGAAGGTTGGTTCCTCCATACCCTTGGTTGGTGCCTATTTTGGGCTGCCTTTTGGATTCGTGACATGGCTTAATCACCTCCCATGGATGTTGTATAAATATATAATTTATAGTGGGCATTAATAGGTTGATCTTTTGGTGCAACGACAAAGCTATTACAATAATAACATGTCATACTTTTGGGGATATCAACTACCAAAATGTTAAATTTGAGTCTCTTTCCTAGATAAATTTCCAAAGACACATGTACATATTTTACTTGACCAATTAATGGGACTTGTTGGAATCCATTAAATAAATTTCCCAAAAGTCTTAGTGAACAAAAATCCTAAGGCCTTTGCTACTATTGTAGGAATTACATTATTGGAGGCTTTAGAATCAATGATACAGTTACTCAACCTATGACTATTAATGTAAAGAGACACATAGAAAGGATTGGATTTGAAATAAATCGTAGTGTAGGTGTGGTGTTTAGTACAAGATGATAAACCAAAAGATGGGAATCCAGGATTGACTATTTTTTCATTAGCTAAATTAGCCTCAATGTGTTTAGATTTCAAAAATTTCACCAATTAGTCAAATCTATTCGGATTTAACTTTAAATATTCAATAGGAGAAATTTGAATTTTAGAATTTTTACAATAGTATATAATTTAAAAAGGATTATCACCCTTTTCTAAATATTGATTGGTTAGAATTTAATGAGCAACATCTAAATACTTTGAAAAACTAGAGGAAGAAGAAACATTACTAGAGGAAAATTTAATATTCAAGAAATTTGGTGTTCCTTTTTTATTAGTGATTTGCTACCCTCGAGTAAGCACCACACAAGAAGGATCATACAATGTTATATATACATCACCTCCTCTTTTTGAATCATACTTGTACTCAAGGAAATTAACTATAGAGTCACCAATATTTTTAGATGCACTTTCTTCAATATAAACCTCTTCAACTAGTTCTCTCATTGTTTCCATCTGTGTATAAATATTCATCTCTATACATGTGGATCCATCATGATCAATCATTAGGTCAAAAGTGCACATGTTACCCTTATTGACACTAGGTTGTGCTTGTATAGCTAGTCTTTATTGTGCAAGGTTAATTACATATGTCTATTACTACCTGTAGGCTACTGACTATAACCTTTCTTTGGTGTATCTTGATACGGTTGATAAAAAGATTTGGATTTTTTATGCATTTTCCTTTTCAAGGTAATGATATCATTTTCCAATCTTTGTAATATAGAAACAAAGGATGTTGAAGGTTGAGACATTTTAGTTTACAATTCCCCTTTCCATTTACCTATTGTAATAAAATCATCTTCAAATTCAACTGTTGGAGTCTACATTATAGCTAGGTCTACAACTCTTTCTCTCATTAAATAAAAAATACCATCTTGGGATGTCAAATTAATGAAAAATAACTTTTGATTTTGTCTATTAGGTCTCTTAGTGGCATCAATTTTAGTAGCTATATTGTTGAATTTATCCATAAATTCTCTTATTATCTCATGAACTTCCTTCTTCAACTAAGTTAGTTGGTTCAAAAGAGAATATTTATCTTTTGTGCCCTTGAATGTACTTTTAAATTTGTTCTTCATAGAATCCCATGAATAAATTCACCCATTAGTAAAATGGTAAACCTATGGTACACAAATATTTGTGAGAGATTCAACAAATAACCTTATAGCAATGTATTCATGTTACAGTACTAGAACTTTGTATGTAGCATATAAATAATTGAAATGTTTAAATCAGTAGCAAATTTTCCATCACCTTATAATTTTTGAAGGTTCTTCATAGAACCTTTAAGAAAGTCATGAAACTCAACTCCAAGAGCTAAAGGTCCTATAGCCACTCCCCATGGTATAGGAGGTGGTTGATTTTCCATGTTTTGAGGAAAAAATAATGGTTAAAGGAATTACATTATTATGTAATATGAGTTCTTGAAAAGTGTGTAAAAATTTATGTTTCAAGGTAGAGAAGAGCATCTGATTTAATATTTAACTCTTGTTGTAGGAAGTAAAGAGCCAAAAAATTTCTCTCCTTGTAACAATTCGAAAACTAAATTTGTGACCCCTCTGATACATGCACCCATTGTATATCTTTTTGAATCTAGTGTAGTTTATCAATACACAAAAAAGAGTCAATTAATTAACCTCAATTTTTTTAGATATAATATCTTGGGACGATAATAATTCTTTCAATAATCTACACTTGTTTTCCAAGTCAGAGTCTTTTGATTTTTTCTCCCAACTATTTTTATTCTTCTAGTACCTAATTCACTCTGTGGTTTTTGTTGTCACTTCACCTATATCTCCAAGCCATTATATTTAGTTTTGATATATATCTTCTTGTTAAATTTGTATCCATTTTTTAATCTTTCTTATTCATTTTCATCAATCGTCTCTTTGTCACCGCTGCCAAAGCTTTCTTCTATAGGGTTTTCCGCTTTTGAAGGGGGGAATTATTTTCATCTTGATCTTCATTATTCTCAGGGACCTCCTTCTTATCTTCTTTAATCTTCTCTTTATTTATCTCCACATGATCTAGAGGGGTCTTATTTATCAACACATATTCTTATTGCTCATGCTCATGTTCGTGTTGTTCATTAAAATACTCATTAATTTCCATAAGGGGTATATATTCATCACCTAGAGGAACTTTCAAATCTTTAGTAAGATCATAATTTTTTTGGAATGTCCCTTTCCTTAACCTCTCAATATATTATGTATCTCTACACATAAGAGTGCTAACTCTTTCTTTTTTCTTGAATTTCTTGCTATACAACTTAGAAAACTTGAGTCTATCCTCATGAACTCGTGAGGAATCAATGTTCTCCAAGGAAAATAACTTCATCTTTTTGTCCTCTTCAATATCCTCTTATCTTCTTGAATTCAACACACCTTTTAGATCACTTGGCAATTGATCATATATATTATCTAGGCCAGTATCAAATTTCACCATATATTTTACAATATCCTTTTCAAATGTTTCATTATCTTCATCATTTACATCATAAAACTTATAAAAATAGGTCCACCAAAATAAATTGATGAAAAATATTTCTACTTCTCTATATTTCATTAAATATAAGGGTTATAATGTGTAACTGACAATAAAAAACCCAACCTAACCAATATCAAAATTAAAAAATTTTTTTAAGGGGTTAAATGTTGTGTACCTATTGCAAAAAGTGCTTTCTTGGGCCTCACTAAGGACCATTCACCCTATGGAGAATGGGTCCTATCTAGGATTTTACAAAATAAAGTTTGGGGTTCTATTCTTTAATGTTTGCACTTCCAAATCCTAGTCGGAGATTGTTGAAAACTCAGAAATAAATTATCTATCTCAATTTTCATTATTTTGAAAGTCTAAAGGTGACAAATTTGAACATTACACAACTTTTCAAAATTTTCTCTCCAATCGATCCTCAACCTAAAACTTGCAATCACGCATCAAAAGAGAAGAAATTTTTTTTTTCTTAGGGAATAAGGGTTTTCCTTGGTCAAACCCCATTTTGGTAATTAAACCTTGAAATGAAATAATTCTTTAAGGAATAATGAATGAAAAAATGCAATGTCATTTCTCACCAATCTTCAATTGAAACCTGCGAGTATAAATCAACAATCTTGCATGAAGTGGCTTCAAGGAATGTAGATCTTGATCTTGAACTTGATTAGAAAAAATGCTTGAATAGGATCTTTAATGCTACATCACAACATTATCTCAACAACACGCATGATGCATTATTCCTTTAACATGACGATATGACCTTTGGTTGCTGCAATAAACTTCAATAATCTACCCTTGCATGCCTTAGAAATGCTCTTTTGAATGCTCTTGATCTCATAAAATTGCTACTAGGATGTTTGCATAAAAATTATTAGATGAAACTAGGTGAAATAGCCTTGTATTTATACATATATTATTCTTAATTCTTGAAATTAAAATAACACAAGATCACATTAGATCTAGGATTTTAAATCATTAAAATATTGCTAAAAACATGTCCCAAGGGGGGGTCCTATGTCTCAATGAGGACCCATTCACCATTTTGTGAATGGGTCCTAGCTCACTTAGCTAGGACAAACTTTGGGGATTATGAAATGTTATGTGAAAATAGGGTTCTAGGACCTAGTGAGGACACATTCACCAAGTGGCGAATGGCTCCTAGGTCACTAACCTAGAACACACATCTTGTAAAATTAAGTGTTGAAAAATATCATTTATGAATGTTAGGATTTATCCATTGGAATATGTAATTAGTTAGGATTGAATTTTAATTAAATAGGAAAATTAAGGAAAAATATGTTCAATCAATTAATAAAGCCATAGATTAGTGTGAAAGTGTATACATAGAGTTTACAACACCCTAAATAAGGCACAATTAAGTTTATTTTATTAAGAAGGGTCCTAAACTTAATCTAAATGTGTAGAACACAATTACAACACTAAATCAATGCATATTTATGGTCAATTTAATATTAATTATTCTTAAATTAAGTGTGAAAAAGGGATACATTTTTGTACACTACATTTAGCCCCCACTTCAGTGAGAGTATGACCCTATATCAAACTCACACTAAAGTAGTCATTCAAGACACTTATGTATGCAAAAATGGAAAAGATACAGATTCATACACTATCAAAGACCAAGAAGAGTTAAGCCTAAATGGTCTAATGCAATGTGGAGCACATCTAGACAATCAATTTTGTGCTCACTTTGGGATAGTGGAATCTCAGGTCGTCCACTATGTGAGTATATCTCCAAGAAGTGGGCTTAGTGATAAATTCATGCCTATGTGTCGACTCTCATTGTACTTACCATACCCAAGATATCCCTTTGATAACTCTGATAGGGTGCCACTCATGTTCTTGCTTCATTCTTAACAATCTATGTTATGCTAATCACCCATGCACATGGCTAGGCTTCATAGGAAAGCACGGTGTATTATGATGGGTGCCCTTGAATTAGGGGTTTCAAGCTTCACAAGGTCAACAAGTTATGTTATGCCAAAAACTTATGAACATTAATTCTACTAAAATTTTTTGTTCAAAGGAATTTCTCTTAGTTCGTGTAAGGTCTTTGGCTGAGGGATCATTTTTCTTAATATCTCCAAGAGAGGACAAGTCAAGAGTAATAGATTGCAACTTAGGGGATGCCTTGTGTTGCATCAAGCCACTAAGAGAAATTCATACACTTAGAAATATCACACTCTTGGAAGACATCAAACCCATTGACACCACCAAGAAATGGACACATCACATGAAAAAAAACAAAATCACAGCATGAAACATGCAAAATTGTTGAGAGATACTATTCATGTATGCCCCCACATTAAAGTGGTTGTTAACACCATTGTTGTGAGAAATTTCTTTCAAGAATACAATGTTTACTCCTAATACATGATATCTTTCCTTGGAAAACCCTAAGCCACGTCATGTTTCTGAAATAAATCTACACCATTAAAAAGGAGGGAGGGGTTGCCCCTAGAAATACATAAGGGATCTATGGATTTGGGTTCAATATATATTTTCTACAATGTTTTCATAGAGCTCAAAAATGTCATCATTCCCCAAATACTCCTAGAACTAGAAAAATGACACAAAGAGAGCAAAAATGAAGAAAAAGCCTTTGATTCAACATGGAAGAGACCTAAATGTCTCAATGCCTTGCATCATCCCCAAAAGGAAAATACAAATATATATATATATATATATATATGTTTACAACATAGAAAATAATGTAGATACATATAGAGGAATTCACAAAAAGAGAAATAGAGATACATCAAATGAAATAGCACGAGGGATCAAATCATGCACATGCAGTCACATAAAGAAACATGAAAATAGAAAATAATGAAAAAGAATAGTAAGGAACATATGAGTCAACCTATAATAGGTCGTCCGCATCCTAATCCTATTTAGCACATTCAAAAGGAGGACAACTAGCCAAATGGACAATGAAAAGTGTCAAAACTAGGACAAGGCTATCTAACCCCTTTCTCCCACTAAGTGTAGGACATAGATGAGTGGAGATAGGTGATTAGAATGAGCTCATTGTGATAAAAAAAAATGATTTGAATTGAATTTGTAACATGTAATAGTGAGAATACTAGGATTCTATAACCATTACATGGAAAGGAGCAAAAGGAAATTCTTTTTAGGGGATTATTTTTATCATATGAAACCTCTTAAATATTCTTTTTAAAGGATGACACTCATCAGTACTATATCTGAGAACTCTATGATCTCAAAAATGAGACATGTTTGTGTTCTTAGGATTTGGATGTGTTTTTTCTCTAATGGGTGGTATTGTTATAAGTCCTTGATTTAGAAGTATGTGTAATATTCTTTTATTTTTAGACATAAGACATGGAAAATTTAGTTTCTTGAGTTTAAAGAATTTTGTGTCTTGCTTGGTTCATCAACTTGTTGAGGAGGAGGACATAAGATGATACTATCATCCTTATGAGACATTGGTTGTTCTTTAGGAAGGACACTTATGTTGGGAGGAGGATATCGATGTCCTATTATGTTTGTTCAATAGGGATTTTCTCTAAAATTTTAAGAATTTCATTCTCATTAGTTATGTCACATCCTTGATTGGCCAAAATATTATAGCCTTGGCCATAAGTCTCTTCTAGATTTATGGGATTTTTGGTCACTTTTTTAACATAAAATGGATGATTATGAACTTTCTTAGAGGAGCCAGCTTCACTCATTATTGGAAGTTTAGGCTTAGTTTGTGCCTCAATTTAAGGATGCAAAATTCCAAACATCTCAAGTTGTTTTTATTGTTTCATGGAAGGATAAAAGGATGCATTATTATCAATATTGTTAATGCAATAAAAAATTTACATGTTTGATTCAAGTTAGGTTCGCCATAATGAAACATAGAAAAATAGGTTCACCAAAATGAGTTGTTGAACAATATTTCTACTTCTCTATATTGAATTCAATATGAGGGTTATTTGTGTAATTGGCAATCAAAAATCCAAACTAACCAATATAGAAATAAAAAGTAAGGTTTTAAGAGGGTCAAATGTTATGTACCTAATGCAAAAAGTGCCTTTTCAGGCCTACTTGATGACTCATTCGCCCTATGGAGAATGGGTCTTGGCTAGAATTATGGAAAATAAATTTATGGGTTCTATTCTTTAATATATGCACTCCTAGATCCTAGTTGGAGATTGTTGGAAACTAAGAAATAAATTTTGTAGCTAAATTTCCATGATTTTGCAAGAAAGGTGACAACTTCAAAAATTTGTAACTTTTTCTCTCTAATTGATCTTCAACCTAAAACCTGGAATGATAGATCAAAGGAGAAGAAAAATGTTATCTTGTTAGGGAATAGGAGTTTTCCTTGGTCTCGAACCCCATTTTGGTAATTAAACCTTGAAATGAAACAATGCATAAAGGAATAATGAATGAACAAACGTAATGTCACAACTCACAAATCCTCAATTGAAACATTGGAGTACAAATCAACAAGCTTGCATGAAGTGGCCACAATGAATTTAGATCTTTATCTTGAACTTGATTAGAAAGATTGCTTGAAGATCTTGAATGTTACATCACAACATTAGATCAACAACATGCATGATGAATTATTCCTTTGATAGGATGATATGATCTTTGATTGTTGTAATAAACTTCAATAACTTTCCCTTGAATGCCTTAGAAATTCTCTTGTGAATGCTCTTTATCTCATAAACTTTCTATTAGGATGCTTGCATAAAAATTCTTAGATGAAACTAGGTGAAATAGACTTGTATTTATACATATCTTATTCTTAATTACTAAAATTCAAATAGCACAAGACATAAGATCTATGATTTTAAATCATTAAAATACCTCTAAGAACATATCCGAAGGGGTGGTCCTAGTTATAAGTGAGGACCCATTCATCGTGTGGTGAATCAATCCTAGCCCATTTAGCTAGCACACACTTTGAGGATTATGAAATGTTATGTGAAAATAGGGTCCTAGGACCTACCAAGGACCCATTCACAAAGTGGCGAATGAGTCCTCACTAACCTAAGACACATAGCTTGTAAAATTAAGTGTTGTGTAATATTAGTTATGAATTCAAGGCTTTACCCCTTAGAATTTGCAATTAATTAGGTTTCGATTTGAATTAAAGGGGCCAATTAATGAAAATTAAGCTCAATTAGTTAATAAATCCCTATATTAGTGTGAAAGTGTAAAGATAAACTTTAACAACACCCTAAATAAGGCACAATTAAGTCCATTTTATTAAGAAGGGTCCTAAAATTAATGTGAATGTGTAGAATACATTACAAAATGAAATCAAGGAATAATTAAGATCATTTTAATATTAATTATTCCCAATTTAAGTGTGAAAAAGGGATACTTTTTCTACACTACACATCCAAATACATTTTAGTAGTTTCCTTCAGCATACCAAGCTCTGCAATGCTACTAAACAATGCATATAACTTCATAGAACTATGATTTTTGACCGAAGGGGTCTTCTCATATTTCTTAGCACTCTTTTCTATCTTTAAAAAATAAAAGCTTTATTTTCCTTTTCCACTTCCTCTTCACTTTTTGTGTCTACCACATTAATTTTTTTCATTTTGTATTAGTTTCTTGCTGAGAGATAATATAATTCATTTTCTAAACCTATTGGGTTCCTTCTTCTTCATCATCATCTTTGCAATTGAGATAATTTTCTCTTGATGATTTTTCTTTCCTTCTCCTCTTAGGAGACTTCTATTAACCAGATGTTTCTGATGTGCCTTTCTTCTTTTAACCACCCATTGGATTTGTTCAAGAAGGAGGAATTATGAAAGGATCTATAATAGTAAGTGGTGTGGGAACTAAGGTCCTACTTGACCTTCTTAACTTTTTTGGAGTCTTTGGAGGGGTAGATGTACCTATAGATTTCTCTGCAAGGTCCTCGGGGTCACCATATTCTCTCTCCAAGACAACCTTCATCTTATCAAGTTTTTTTGGAATGTCCTTATTATTTTCCAAGTTTAATTGACTCTTTTTTCTTCTATAAGTTCTCCATTAACTATAGTCTCAAAATTCCAAAAAAATCAATTTATTTACTTTCCTTCACCATCCAGTGATCCATGCGTATTGCACTGATAGATACATAATTTTTTATGTTTGTATATAAGATCCTATATCCAATCATCATTGAAGAATACTTGACTACTAGATCATAAATATCATTCACTATCAGGGCATGCTTGTCAAAATTCACACCATTGAGCTTCATCAATACCTCACTCTTCATCACCTTCAATTCCAGAACTAGTCCAGTGGAGCACAAACTAGTTATAACTCTAATTGCATCTTTTTTTATTATGTGTAGAAATTCCAACCACCTAAATTTTTCATGTATTCTACTAAGCACATATCACCAACTAATCTTCATTAAAAAAAAATGGGAAACTCATTCCACACATCCAATTTCTTCTCTATTAGACTGTCATACTCTTGTTTCAATTTGAAATCATCACCAGTTAGCACCTATTACCTAAATTTTTCCAACTTCAGATTGTCATACTCAACTGTATTGGTATGAATGTATATCCACATATCCTTTATGTGCATTAGACCAGTTAAAACCCTAGAAAATGCACCTTCACTATTTTTTCCATAGATTTGTACCAGTGCTTCTTAAACTTAGGTCTTGGTCACTCAAGTACATCAATAACTTCAATAAACATTTTGAACCTCTTTGAAACAATAGTTTTGCAAGAATTTGATAAACATCTTTGGAATTTGTTAGTAGGGTTTCAAAAAATACACCAGGATTGCTTCAACTTTCTTTTTAGTTTCTCTCCATTAAAATTCTCAAACATAAATGACATTTACAATGTGGATAATAAAATATAAACCCTTTTTTAGTAACCTAATAAGTGCATTAATTGTAGCAGAGAAAGTTATGTCAAAAAATTGTCAAAGCTTTATTATATCATCAAAGGATCCTCAAAACATTCTGCAAATCTCCACAATAAGAGATTTCACACTAGAGATTTCACTGACAAAACAAGCATAACAACCAATTCATACACTAGTTTGCTAAAGGAATCAACATCACATCTTTGGTACGGGGATAAAGAATTTTTATGTTAAAACTCTCCCTAAGCCAATGCTCTCTATCTAGTTTTTGAAGGGAACATCTACACCAGGATCTAGCACAAACTTATTCTTCACCTCATTCTCTTCATTTTTCTTCCATATATTGTCCATCTCCTTCTTCATTTCAACCAAAACAACCTTCTTTACCAAATCAGTCTTATTTTGTGAATCAGAGGGTTTCACATTCTTGCTTCTACAAAAAATAGCCATGTGTTCTAGTTTATTGCATTTATGATAGCTAACACCTTTTTGCTAATAAATCTTACTTCTTTCCATTTTAGATTTGTATTAGAAAGACTTATTCCCAAACCCATTATATGTATAATAGAAACCATTGAATTATTGGAACATCATACCATTATTTTAGTTATTCATCATTTGAATTTTGCATTCACTAGCCTTATGACCAAAATTATTGCATGCATAACACTGACTAGAAAATAATTGAAAGTATTAATTCATTCTGCCTCTACACTCTATAGCTTTATTCCCAAATTTATTGCAAGAATAGTAGTAACCATTAAAAGATGAATACCTTTCTACACTTGGTTTTTTTATAGCTATTCTTTTGAAATATTTCTTCTGGTTTCAGGCATGTTTGGGGTATGTGCAGGATCATGATGGGTCAAAAAGTGGTGATATATAAGTAATATGATGGCCCATGTAGTTGACAAATTTTTTTTACCCAAAATTGATCAAACAAAAAGGGTTTTTAAAGGATATTCTCATCTTTCAACCAATATAAATTATGCTTTACTTTGAATTTAATAAATAATTATTATTCATTTTCTATTTGAATTACGACTAAAGTCCCGATTGATAGGCTTATTGAAAACAATCTATAGCTTTCAAACAATATCACACTTTTTAATCTAAAACATGTGCCACATTATATGCTTTGCAACCTATAATTTAAAAAAAAAAATGAAGTTTTGACCAAGTTAAGGTGGTTAGACATATGAGTTTTATATTTTAAAAATTTGTAATAAAAAATCATAATTAATTATTTAATTGGAAAAAAATTACAAAAAATATGCATCACATCAGGACATTAGTCCTCTACTTATATCTAAAATCTTATAGAAAAATATTATCATTTTATTGTGGTTAGGATACTTTAGACAAACACTTGCTTTTTTTTTCCTAAAATTTAAGTACTACTACATTGAAATTTCAAATTTTCACAAATAGATTTATTTATTTTTTAAATAAACCTAGTAGTTTAGAAACTACAATCAATTTTATATATATTTTATTCTTACATATTTTGGAAATAATATAGATAACTTATTCAAATTTTTACATCAAGTTGCCTAACTTTGTTTTTTCTGAATTTTTTGCCACTTAAGGGCCTATTTTTCCCATGATGATCTTGCACATACCATTTGATAATACTCTTCTTATCTTCAACATTGCTTGTAATCTAAATCTCCTTTGAGATTTCTCCTTTTTCAAACCCTAATCCTTCTTTGTCCTTTGAATATTTTTTACTAGCAAGCATATCATCATGCAATGTGGAGCTCTTCTTGAATTTCTCCTCTTGATTCTTGGATTTCTTCAGATCTTTCCTTAGAGACACAACTTCTCCAAGTTTTGAACATTCTATAGACTTTTCTATCATTTTGGAATTAAAGAAATATTCAAATATTTTTCCTTCTTCAACTTGCACTTTCAAACTGGTGATTGTCTAATTTGATTATTTGAGCTACTCATTTATTTCATTGAGTCTTTTTTTAAATTTCTTGATTTGATCCCTCCAATTCTTGATGCACTCATCTACTTCCATAATATTTTGTTTCAGATCTTTATTCTCATATTTTTCTTTATCTATATCATCAAGACCATATCTAAGTTATCCTTCCATGTCAACTTAATAGTCTTCTACAATAAACCATTCAATGATAATCTCTCTTGAAGGGATAGGATGCCTCCTAGTTTCTATATTTTCAACCTCTTACATCTAACTTAGTGGTTAATCCAATTGAAGGAACCAAAATTTGATACCAATTGTTAAACACTCAAAATAATGAGAGTAGGGGTGAATCAGTATTCCTTGAAATTCATTAACTTCATCAACTTAAACATGTATTCAAATAATCTCATCAAACTTGTAGAAATGGAAAGGAACAATTAAATCATCCATCACATCAATAAACATAAGAACACCATATTTACGTGGAAAACCCTTGAAAGGGAAAAATTAAGGTGACGATTAGCTCACAATATATTACAACTAGTTACAATGGATTACAAAATGGAGGACTCACTATCTAGAAAGAATGGCTCACTTTCTAAAGGACTCACTATCTATAATATAAAATAGAGTAGAAGAATGGCACACTACAAGATTTTGAACTACTAACAATTCTAGAACATGTTGAAGATATAGTTCCAATTAAGGTTAGAAAACTAACTTTACACACTTCATAGTTCACCACTATCTCACACACAATTTCTACATCACATCTTCATTCAAATCAAACATATATATATCACAACACTAAATTGAACTTCTATATATATTGTAAACACCCAAAACATCAATTAAGTTGGCCTAATTGAATGAACCCTGTGACACCTTGAACTGTCGACCCAAAACTCCATCACACACACTTTATAGAATAAACCAAAATGTGTTCTTCACTAAAATAGGTCAACATGGCCCATACATTCTCCCATGGATTTTATCCTTACAAAATTCAACTCTATACAACCCCAAAATGCTTAGGTCAGTACCCCATAGAAAAACTGGTGAAGTAACAACTGAATGATCCAATTGCTCATCCACAAGTTGGCACGTGGACCACAAAATTACTTGCCACATGGAGTGCATAACTTCTAACAACCTTAAACAGTTCCTTAAAACTACACATCGTGCAATAATTATTTGCAGTGGAATGCAAAGCAATCCAATATGCACTATGCACCTTTAACTTTTTCATTACTAAGCTCACTACACTGTCATCAATATCTTTATCTGTGAAAGACATACAACCCTAAAAATATAGATATAGAATACTTCAACATTCATTACGATTATTAGTTGAAAATTGCATGAAAAGATGATGCACTACAAAGCAATGTAAACCACAAAGTTGTTTCTTTGTTATATTAAAAATGCACTAGGACTTAGCTGATTTCCTCAAACACACTTGATCTTCACTAGAATTTTTTGGACTATCTACATACAAATACACCATCACTTCTACAATGAGTTGTCATCAATGAAAACACCATACACCATCATTCTTATGTTTCTAACAAACCAAATCCCTTATTGATGGCTTCAAGTCTACCTTTGTCATGTTGTAGTTAGATACACTAGCTTGACTTGGTTCTTTCTATGTATAGGGATGCAAGATTTCTACAAAAAAAATCTATTTAATTATTATCTTCCATCAGTATTGAAGTATTTTTTAACTTCTTAGGCTTGGAATATCTTTAGAGTAGTTGCCCTATAATTTCATCATGTTTGGAAAACTAATAGGCACTATTTTTCTTCTCTTAGCTAATGTATTCTCTAGATATAAGAGAGGAAATAGTACCAATGGCTTGAGATGAGAATCAAGTTATGAAAAATGAAAATATCTCCTTAGAGGAGACTTGGCTACATTTTGCAAATTGAAAGGAAAGAAAGTATGAGATTTACCCTACTATGTCATCTTAGCAATCACATCTTGAGAGGGGTTTGGTTGATCTTCAGATGTATTGACATTGATTAACTCAATTTCTTGTTCTTGTTCATTAGTTGTTTCCATTTCTTTCTCTTTCTCTAGTTGATCTTCCATCCCACTATTCTTTGGAGGATCATCAACACATGTCTTTTTTGGGTCTTTCTCTTCTCTTGTGTCTCTTCTCCATCTCCACTTCAACTTGGTATTTCTATGTGTTGCATGGGAAGTGGCACTACAGTTGATGAACAATTTCTTACCTAACTAGGATTAGCCTATTCTCTTGTCCTTTGAATTCCTTTAGGTTGAGTCTTAAAATCTTCAAACCTTATTCTTTGTAAGTCATATCTAGGTTATTTTTAAGATTATATAAATTCTAGTCATAAGGTATTTGGGTTCCCTGAGTCTCAAATTAATTGGAACCATGGGCTACATTAGTATGCGACTAATGCAAATTGGGTCCACCAAGTTGGATTCATCATCTTCAACACCATAGATGTCCCAATCCAATACGAATGTAGAAAATTGTCTTTAAGGGTCATTCTCATCCAATTTCTTTTTCTAACATCATATTCATTAGAATAGTCATCTCAATAATCTTCCATATGGGGAATATGACTAAACCTATGACCAACCTAAAAATTATCTTTCAAAATATTCTTGTTGTCAAATGGAAATATCATGTCATAACTTGTGGAAATTTTGAACTTCACAATATCCCTCTCAATGTTTTTGATAAAGGAAAAAACAGGTTTTACAGGGACTCAAAACCACCAAGTTTACAACAAAAGAAAGAGGACAAAAAAGTCTAGTAAAAAAAACTGGCTACAAAAAAGGAAAATACCAGAAAAAGCAGCAACCAACCACAAAAGACCAGGAAGGTCAATCAAAAAACCAGCAGCAACTAACCCACAGTCTTTAGAATAGACTTAGTCTCTACATCCAAGTCCTGCATATCCTAAACACCCTTCTTAAGTGTTTGAATCATCTGTGGCATTGGAGGTGCCTTCCTTTTCAGATTAGCCCTGGTTCTCTTTGAAATCCCAATGTCCTCTTCCTAGTTTTTATCTTTCACCTCTTCCAAGTCAACCACCAAGGACTCCTGTTGAGCTTTGTCAGATTTTTTAGTCATGGTGTTGATAATGATGGCATTATGTCTTGCCATCCTATTGTTCTTTTCAGCAATTATCTTCACAGTATTTTTCATTTTTTCCAAATCTATTTCAATCCTTTTGTCCTTGCCCACATTGTCCTGGATCTCTTTACTAGCACAGTGATCTTTACGCTCTTCATCCTTCTTGCTTAATGCAAAAACGTTATCTCTCATTTCTCCCAATTTACTCTAGAGGGCCCAATTTTTTATTTTTAGATCATTGATTTCATGAAAGACCCATTTCAACATTCTGAAATGGTCCATCACATTATTCCTAGCTATGCCCAAGAAGTCAGCAGAGGGTTCCCTATCAAGATTGAAGCAATTTTTTTGTAGGGTCAGAGCCTCCAAGGGATCCAATTCTAACATCTTTATTTGACGACAGGATAGCAGAGGATATAAACTTCTTCCTCTCAACACACTTCTTGTTTACCTCTACAAATTTCGTACAAATTTCAATAAGGATGAAATTTTCCTCTACATACTTAGGAAAATTTTAGGGTAGTCCATCATATCCTCCAAGCCTAATATAAGTGAACCATTGAAACTGAGTGAAGTGGCTACCATACTTATTTATCATTTGGATGACTTCATGAGAAATCCTTTGCCTTAAATTACCTTAGAATCCTTGATTACTCTCATGGTGAATACATCATTCACCCTAATAAACTTACAATAGCTCCTTTATAGCTATAGATCAGGGTAATAGCTATAAATTTTAATTTTCTTAGAAAATTCTTCAATATGGAGAAGTCATCACCATTACCTAGTGCATTGCAAATCATAAAAGATATATGAGGACATATAAAAAGATTTATTGACAAAATAGTTATTTATCATATCATGCAATTTATCACTAGTAAGGGTTTTCTAATCTAAGTATTATTTTCCAACACAAATAATATGTATGAAGAAAAACATCTAATCTTCAAAACTCATGAGCATTCAAATTACCCCTCAATCTATGCAATAATATGACAATATCTAAAGAAAAATTCTTTGGATTGTGACCTATGAAAATTATTAGGTAATTTACACTTCCCCTTCTTTCGAATTGTAAACCACTCCCTAGCAATGATGTTTTTTGTACCCTTTCTTTTCACTAAAAGAGTCTTGTAAAAAAGTGAAGTTGAAGTCTACAAAAACTTCTTTTTTAGGGAGCATAACATAACCACTAATGGTGGCTCTATCAAGAGTAATTAGCAAGTTATCATCCTGTATTATAATATCCCTAGTCTGGGGATCATAGTTGTTAATTGACACTCAAGAACAAGATCTGTGCATTGCACATCTATAAGGAAGCTAGCCACTTCAAGTAGACTGCTATCAACCAACCTCTAAGTAAATGGGGAAAGATCCTATTTATTCACCCTTACCTAGAATTCACTAAGGTTTGTGTGCCCTAGCCTAGTGTCACCAATCCTAGGTAATGAGCTAGTTAAATTGAACAAGTTCTCATATCTCAATTACTAATAATTATTTTTTATTTGAATTCTAGCTTATGATTTTAATTCCTTAATTCTAGATTTTTCTTGGCAAAGTGTTGCCTAGAAATTCCAATTTTACTCTCAAGAATCTTGAGAAATCACTTGATACAAGCTATGGAAGGTACTACTTTGGTTTTGGAATGAACTTGTTAAAATGCCTCATGACAATTGCTTTGTGAAAGAATTCCATTTCTACTTCTAGCCAACTATTCACCACAATTATGCTTCTTAGAACTCTGTAAACTCTTAATTCTTGTTTGGAAGTGTATAGAATACCTACATTTGATAGCCTTTTCCTCTTTATATGCATTAGCATAAATTTCACCTCATTCATCTTTGACAACAATTAATGCAAGGCAGATGGCTCTCTTGGTGCCTACTTCAAATTTTCTTGGTGAAGAAGAGAGTAAAACTTTTGATTGATTCTTAAAACTTTGTCGGAGTGTGATAAAGATTTTGAAACTTTAATCACTCCCCACTTCAACCATTTATTTCTCTCATTCCTTGCATAATGTTGGAGGACTTGAAGTTACAAGTTATGCATTGGGAGATGACAAGGTCGTGAGAACCTCGTTGGGTTTCAAAAAAAATTGTCACAACTCACAAAAATGTTTTTGATTTATCTAGGAGGCTTCTCATTATTCTTTCTTTGGCTAGGAAACACAAAGTTCTTGGTCCAATGTTGAAGCCCCACAAGGTTGTGAGAACCTTGTTAGCTCTCGACAATGGTTTCAAAATCAAGTTAATGGGCCGCTTTTCTCTTTTTAGTGATAGCTTAAAGGACATTTTAGAAAAAAAAATTTGGCAAACCTTGGCGGTGCTTGAAAGAGTTTTGAAAACCAACTTGAAAGCCACTACTTTCAAAATGAATTGAGGATGCTTAATGAACATTGAGCAGGCAACAACTTATTAGTGTTAAGGTGAGTTGTGAGAACCTAGTTGAGTTTCAATGATAATTTCAAATTTGCCTAAAAAAAGTTGACTTTAGAGTAAATGACTAAGTGTTGAAGGATTTTTAGAAACTAAACTTGTATGTTAACCACATAGGAAGGCTTGAAAACCCATAGGGCTTAGACTTAGACAAATGATGAGAAAAAAAAAGAATTTGAATGTAGGCGAGATATTGTGGACCAAGATCAAGGCAACAAATTTGAATGGTATTTTGTGTACATTGAATAAATTCAAGTATACATATGATTTTGTTGACGAAAACATGAGAACTTGTACTCTAGTCTTTCACCTCCCTTGAAAAGATCATGCCAATTAATATAATTATGATGACTCAAAAGAGATAATGAGTGTTATTGCAAGTATAATTAACACTAAATTGATGCCAATGATATTACCCCTCATGACTATTTGTGAATCTGCTGTGTTCAATTTCATAAGATATTGAGCAATTGCATGATTTAGTATAGGAAGAAAGTAAAGCTTAAGCAGTTCTATGTTGAATACCATGTACATACAATGGTGGGTTCTTGTCAAAATCCATAGTACAACCAAGTAGCACTTGACACCAGGTATCAATTTAACAATCTCTAGATGCCCTTCCCTTGCAACTATGTGGAGGGCACTATCTCCTTTAAAAGTAATCCCTTGTCACATCATGTTGGCTCTTCTGTCGAAAAGATTTGAGATCGCCATGTTTGGCAGCAGTGAAGATATTTCTATCCAGTTTTAGTCATTTTATCAAGCCCCTTTACTTTATTTTGTATCTCACTTTCGCTACTTGTAATGAATTCGAATCCATCTGTTGATAATAACTCTGAGATTTGCTGATACATCAAAGTGGCAGCCGAGAAAGAAAAAGAGAAAGCAAAAGAAAAAGACGAACGAAAATGCTTTGTTTGATTATTCTCTTTCTTTAAATGGCAACCGTGTTTGGCTCTTTTACCGAGTTATGATTTTATCGATTAAATCGAAATTCTTGCCATTTGAATTTTGCTTTCGATTAGATAAAGGTCAAGCTGATCTCATCATATTCCTCCGGCATTTGCTTGCGGGTCACTTTTCCTTTAATAAATTGTATGCCAGTTATAATTTTTTCATAAGATATTGAGGAACATCATTTTCAGTTAAATTAATGGATGAAAGTTGCATTTATTAGAATTAATTTTTAGGATTATTTATTACTCTTGCATATAAATGGATTAATAAACATTTTTTTATTAAAAATAATAATTTATTAGAAATAATTTTATAAATTTTAATTTATTCAATAATAATAATATTTACTATTTAAAAATAAAATAGAGATTAATAATTAGTCATAAGCAATGATTTATTATTTATCTTTTGAACAATTTAATAATTAATTAAAAATAATATTATTTTTAGCATAATCATCTTAATATAGTTGTCTAACTATTCATTTTATTTTTAATAAAAATGAGAATGTGTGTCAAACTAAACATTAATATTTAGTTAATGTAAAGGATAAAAGTGTATACCTTGAGTCCTTAATACTTTGTTTAGTGTCATTTTGCATTGTTATTATAAGTGTATAATTTATCATTCACTTTGATCTATTTGGTGCAATAATTGAAAATATCCCTTACACTCATTAGTAACATGTCACTCAAACCACTACAAATCAGAAAGCATAAATCTCAATCCTTAATTTTAATGTTTTTTCACATTACATGCAATAATCTAGTTATCATATTGGATCACATGAAATTGGTTAGTTCACCTATTTAATTCTATTCCTACTCTAAGTCAACTTTCCTATAATATGATTATTATCATGTCAAGCCATGCGCTAAGATATTAAATTTTATTAAAGAATATGTATTAAGTACATTCGCTAGGTCAATATTATCATCATATATTTGGCATCAAGCTTTACCATCAAGGATGAATGTATTTGGATAACTCAATCACTATAGAATTATTCTTATTTACATTAGCATCGACATCTCTACTTAGCATTCTTTTATCTTTGTACAATGGCCAATGGAATTGACTATTATCAAATAAGCTAAGGGTTTTCTCCTAATCATATAGCAAGCTCCACTATGCTTTTTAGCACAACCCATGTTTGAATGAATAGGAATAAAATATGTGAGCATATTTTAAAGTGTTGTCTAAGTCTTAGACAAGGTTACACCAATAGACTATGTTGCATGGAATAACATAGTCTAGGACTAGACTACTTGGTGTACTTCTATCCTAAAAAAAAATATGAAGCATCTCTATTTGATGCCCTTAATATATGTTTTTCTATCTAGATCACACATTTCAATATTCTATAATAACACATTGTTTAATCAACAAGGTCAGCATACACATCAACCCAAATTTTGGAAATAAAGTGACTCTTTATCTTGGTTATTTCATTTCTCAATCTTAGTTTCTTAAATTTGGACATTTCTATTTCTTGTATTAATGATAGGTTAAGCATAGTACAATAGATTACATTTTTTTATAGCACCTTATAACTATATAAACCATTGAACCAAATATTTTATGTATATGGAATGCTATGACTCTCTTTTGCTCAATTAGGGTCTTTCACCTAATGGAAAGAGATAAATCCCAAACCCAAAATCTAGGTGGTTCACTCAAATAAAGGAATTATTGATGGAACTATGACTAAATGTAGCTAATTGATAAAATTAATTGGTTAAGAATGTAAATCTATTGAACTGCAACTTATTTGAAAACACATTGTGTAATACAAAAATACCTAGAAATGAATGCAAATTTCAACAAAACTTAACAAAATTGAAAGTGTGGACCTACAATATGGATGGAGACAAGAAATGGATTCTGAAATGTTGTTGATGATAATTTTAAGGCCTAGTGGTACTCATTCACCATTCTGGTTCAATTAGTCCCATTTCTGTAAAACTGTTCCAAAACATGTTTTAGACAAAAGGGTATCTAAAAATGGAGAAAATTAAAAATTGACCTTGAAGTGGGACTCATTCGCCGCCGATGGTGAATGAGTCCACTTTTGAATTTATGAATATTCAAATGTGAAATCTGTAGCTTTTGATCTACACTTTTTGGTTCTACATGTGCCTAGTTTTGAAACTGTCAGATTTGAGCCTGAAAGTCACTTTTTGTTGATATTTTTCCTTAAACAATGAAGAGAAGACCTAAATAACTTTTCAAATTGATCTTCAATGATTTTCAAGCTTCCAAGAGGTCTAAATCTACAAATACACAAGATAAGAGAGAGAAATATTGGATGTTAGGGCATGGGGGTTTGCCTTGGTCAAACCCCTTTAAGCTAATTAAACCAAAATGATGAAATAAAGTAATGAAACATGCAATAATGAAATTGATTACCTTTCCATGATGATTGATCTTGAAAGTTTGTAGCAAAACATAAAGAATCTTCCCTTGAATGTCTTAGGAAGCTAACTTGATAATTTGCAATAATGAAACCCTAGATTGCTTGACTTGGTAGATGATGAATGAATGGTGAGAGATGTATGAATGGGTATTAAAATGGATGGAAAACCACTTTTTTATACACGTTTATGCCCTAAAAAATTAATAATACAACATGATACACTAGCATAAGGTATTTTGAATAAAAACCTGAAAGAAAATTTGAAATATTTTGAATTTTGAGTTAAGAGAGACTCATTCACAACCCATGGTGAATGGGCCCCACCTTGGGCTTGTAAGTGGGTGTCGGGAATTATCTTAGATTTAATATTGTTTTTCAAGTTTACATTAAAAAATACACTTAATTAAGTCTTATGAGTGCATAAAGGGGTCAAATAAAGCATAATAAAGGTGTAAATAGTGAAATTAAGTCTGGAAAAGTGTGAAATCTTGTTATAATACTTTACAATACTTTAGAATAGGACTTGATAAGTGACAAAAGTGTGATTTTTAAGTGAATTGTAATGAGAAGATTCTAAAAAAGTGTAGAAATTCTTTTCACAACACCTTCACAAGACATCAATAAATGCATTTGAAAGGCTCCAAGACCTAGTGTGGATGTGAAAACACCTCACAACACTAAATCAAGGCCTTATTAAGTCTAGTTTCTCATCAATTATTCCCCAAATCAAGCAAGTTTCCTTTTTTCTATGGTACATTTAGCCCCCACTTTAGTGAGAGGATGAACTTGCTTCAAACTCACACTAAAGTAGACATTCAAGAGAGATCCAAGTGTATAGATGTAGATGACAAAGAATGACAAAGAATGACAAAGATCAAGAAGGAAATCAAGCCCCCAGGATCTAAGATCCTATGTCAAACCAACAAGATACAGAATCATGCAATGGAAAGAACTAAAGGAAAGAAGAAGGGGATGGAAGAAGATTCACTCACTTTGGGCCCATAGAACATCAGGTTGTTCATGGGGTGAGATGCCCCAGAGAAGTAGTTTAGTGAGAAATTCAGGCTAGTGTGTTGGCTTCCTATTATAAAAAGCATAGCAAAGTTATGCTCCTGATAGCATTGATAAGGCACCACAATATGATGCTTTTTGTAAACTTTTTTGAATATGTGAAGAATTTTGCTAAAGGGGATTTTGATTTTTTCATGTAAGGTCTTCTTCTTAGGGAGCACTATGCCTAATGTCTCCAAGAGAGGACAAGCCAAGATGTCAAATAATTATCCATGGAATGCCTTGCAAGCATTAGGCCACTTCAGTTCATCGTACACTCTTGGAAGGCATCAAACCCAATGACACCACCAAGAAGAGGACACATCACAAGAAAAACAAAAATCACACCATGAAATTTGCACAAAGTTGTTGCCTATGTATGCCCCCCACTTTAAAGCGGTTGCTAACACTAGTACTATCAGAAATTACTTTCAAGTAGAAGAAGGTATGAGAGCTTATGCAAAAATCCCTCTGCCAAGTCATATGTTTTTGATAAGTTGTGTCATGAAGAAAGGGAGTATACCACATGTGAGTCAATCTTAAGACATGTCATCCACATCCCAATCTTGATCTTATATGTTCATGAATGGTTAACGATTAGTAAAAAGAGACAATGACAAGTGACATATGAGGATAAGGCATTCTAACCCTTTGCCCCCACATATTGTAGGACAAGGGTGAGCTTGGAATGGATGATGGTATGCTGCCCCTTACGATGGATGCAAAACATGCAATAGTGAGAATGATATGATCCTACAACTAGTGCATGGCAAGGAGCAACAACTAATGTTATTTATTTTGATTAGTAAACAAATTTTCGGCTTGATTGGATTTGATTACATATACTTTGTTATATATGTGAGAAATGCCATTATAACTTGTTTGGTATGAAACATAATGCTTAGGTGGGTAAAGGATGAGTTTGGGTTGGTGTTAAGTTTTTTACTTATGTGATGGTGGGTAAAGGATAAGTTTGGTTTGGTGTTGAGTTTGTTGCTTGTGTGATGGTGGATAAAGAATTAGAGGATTCTTTGGATGTCTCACGGGGTATGTAGGAAGTTCATTGATAGAGGGGGATCTAATGGACACTTGCGCATGCATAACCTCAATGGTCTTGGTTTGATATATCCCTAAGGAAGACATCATTTTCTTGCACCATAATAGTCTCCATAGGAGGAGAGCTGTTAGGAAAATGACAATCCAATTTTTCTTGATATTCAAGGACTTTTTCTTCCAAAATGTTGTCATCATAAGTAAGGCAGCTATTCATGGTTGAATTATTTCATTCTATGATATTTTCACACATAATATTCTCATGATTTTCATTGATTGGATCATGTAACACCATAATATCATCTTCACTAATAGGAGAGATATTAGGAGAGGGGAAATTTTGATTTTTTTTCATAAGCTCATTGGTTTGTGCCATAACATCTACCCTAGTAGGAGAGCTTTGAGGAAAGTAACAATCAAGAGGTGCATCACATGTCATGGTTAGATGTTGTAAAGAAGCTTCATCACAAAGAGTGGAGACACTAAGGGGAGGACAACTAGGATTTTCATGTGTGTCATTGATCATATATTTTTGTTCAAATAGAGGCTTCCAATTGTTAGGAACATTAGGAAGGAGATAAATAATGCTATAATTCTCAATCATTAGGTTTCTTAATACCAAAATATCCTCCTCAAAGATGTGTGTCATGATCATTCATGAAAGTATTATCACAAATAGGCGAGGTGTTGGGAGATGAATGGAGGCTAGGTAAGGTGGTGGCAATGCATTCATCTTGTGTTGTTATACTATCTTCCCAAGGGGAATGAGGAGAAGGACAAATAAGACCTTCATGATGCTCAACAATTGTACCTTCTTTTGCCAAGATACCTTCGTCACTAAAAGGAGAGGTATCAGGAGAAGGAAAATTATGATCATCATGCTTATCTATATTTTTGTTCCCTTCTAACACATCATCTGTACAAATAGGAGAGATAGGAGGGAGTGTAAGTTCAAGAGAAGCGTTAACATGCTCTTTCTCTTGTGCAAAGAGACTATCATAACTAGGGAATGCATTGAATGAAAGATTAACATGCTAATAAACTAAATTAAAATATCTAAATGTAGATAATTGATAAAATTAATTGATTAAGAATGTAAAACTATTAAAATGCAACTTGTTTGAAAACACATTGCGTAATGCAAAAACACCTAGAAATGAATGCAAATTGCAACAAAACTTGACGAAACTAAAAGTGTGCACTTGCAATATGAATGGAAACTTGAAATGGATTCTAGAATGCTAGTGATGCTGATTTTTATGCCTGGTTAAACTCATTCTCCATTCTGGGTGAATTAGTCCCAATTCTGTAAAACTGTTCCAAAACTTGTTTTGAACAAAGGGTATCTAAAAATGCTGAAAACTAAAAATTGACCTTGAAGTGGGACTCATTCACCACCCATGGTGAATGAGTCCACTTTTGAATTTCTAAATATTCAAATGTAGAATCTAGAGCTTTCGTTTTGCACTTTCTGATTCTACAGGTGTTTGGTTCTAAAACTATTAGATTCGGGCTTGAAAGTCAGTTTTTGTTGATATTTTGCTTAAAAAAATGAAGATAAGACCTAAGAAACTTTGAAACTTGATCTTCAATTATTTACAAGCTTCCAAGAGGTCTAAATCTACAAACACACAAGGCAAGAGAGAGAAATGGTGGATGTTAGGGCATGGGGGTTTGCCTTGGTCAACCCCTTTTAGGTAATTAAACCAAAATGATGAAATAAATTAATGAAACATGCAAGAATGGAATTGATTACTTTTCCATGATGTTTGATCTTGAATGTTTGCAGCAAAACATGAAGAATTTTCCATTGAATGTCTTAGGAATCTAACTTGATAACATGAAATAATGAAACCCTAGATTGCTTGACTTGATAGATGATGAATGAATGGTGAGAGATGTATGAATTAGTTATGAGATGAATGGGTGTTAAAATGGATTGAAAAACACTTATTTATACACATTTATGCCCTAAAAACCCAATAATATAATATCACAGGCCAACATAAGGTATTTTGGAATAAAAACCCAAAAGAAAATTTGAAGTATTTTGAATTTTGAGCTAAGACAGACTCATTTAGCACCCATGGTGAATGGGTCCCACCTTGGGCTTGTAAGTGGGTGTCAGGAATTATTTTTCATTTAATGTTTTTTGTTGGGTTTACATTCAAAAATACACTTAATTAAGTCTTATGGGTGCATAAAGGGGTGAAATAAAGCATAAGAAAGGTGAAAATAGTGAAATTAAACCAGAAAAGTGTGAAATCTTGTTACAATACTTTACAAGACTTTAGAATAGGACTCTAGAAGTGATGAAAAGGTGATTTTTAGGTGAACTATAATGAGAAGTCTAGAAAAGTGTAGAAATGTGTTACAACACTTGACAACACCTTCACAAGACATCAATAAATGCATTTGAAAGGGTCCAAGACCTAGTATGGATGTTAAAAACACCTCACAACAATGAATCAAGGCTTTATTAAGTCTATTTTATCATCAATTATTCCCCAAATCAAGCAAGTTTCCTTTTTTTCTATGGTACAACTACAAAATTTCATAGGAGATTAGACCGTATACTATCAGTTTTAAGGATATACAGATTCTCAGCTAGTGAGTAGCATCATACACTGAACTGAGTTAGACATAAACAAATATTTATAGAAGGTATATTGTATAAAAAATACTACATTTTTTTTTCAAATGCAACACTAACTTTCATTTCCCAACTTGTTACTCTCACTGCAATCATCCAAGGTGCCCCAATTGACCAAGGTGTTGATGGCTTCAAGTTCAACATTAGAAAACACTTCTTCAATCTCATGGTGAGAATTGGTGAATAGTTGAGGTCCTTTGACATCTTTGGTACCTTTCTCTTTGTTTAAATAGTCTTTGAAATCCTCTTTAAAGGCCTCCAATGCCTGTATGAATACAACCAAACTAGGTTTCCCTTGCTACCATGAATGCCCGTACATGACTTCCTTTAGGTGGAAAATCACTATACCATCCTTGAGTAACTTAAAAAACATGATTTCCGCTAGGTTCATGGTTGCCACAACTTGCAATGAAACATTAAAAATTTTGATTCTTTTATTTGAATTAGTAAGATTCCTTTGAACCCCACTATACTTGTCTTTATTTTTTTCCTTCCAAATAACCCATAAAATTTTAGTTGTTAGGATAAACCAAAAAAGATGTTCTTTACTCAACTTAATATCAAATCCCATTAGAATCTCTTTCCAATTAAGCTTCTTATTTGAGCCCCAAGAATCATGATCATTCTAGAACATATTCCAAATTTCATTCTTATAAAGACATTCAAAAAATATATGATAAACATTTTCTAGAACTCTGCAAATTTCACAAATATCAACATCAAATTTTTGAACTTAAAAGGAACCTTTTGCAATAAAACAAGTCATCCGAAATAATTCTTTTTAGCATCTATCCCATTATGCCACATATAGGAGAATTTTTTTTGCTATATTTTATCTTCAAGGTTAATCCTCCAAGATTTATTCAGATAATCAGTGGGCCTACAAGATGCAAGGATTTATCTATATAATAATTCTAGTTTGAACTTCCTATAAGGGAAGAGTACCCAACCATTGAATGCCAATTAGTTCATCTTTCCACTTTTCCATTTGGAGATTAGCAATTCAAATGCTACAAGCTTCTTTTAACATAGAGTAATTTCTAAAATTGGAGGATGGTAATCCATAGTCCTTTCTCAACTAATCCCAACTAACTGTGACCCATCCTTAATAATGTTATAGAAATTTTTAATTCCCATTTGATTCCATTTTCTTGCTAGAAAACCTTGCAACAAGGCTAAAGGTTTTCCATTATGCTCTAAATTCCACCAAATGGACCTACCTAGGTGAATCAAGTTGTTGTTAGGATCAGTTAGGAGAGGGCTAGAGAAATTACCCCTAATAGTTTCCTAGTCCTTCTACATACTTTTGAAAACTAGTGACCTTGTAGGTACAATTCGATACCTGGTGATGAGGAGATCATTGAAAGGAGCTACCTTCCATGAATTTTCTAGTTTGGGAACAACTTGTGAGATGTTATTCCTAATTAGGACCTTCCACGGTTCATTCCCAACTAGGTCCTTGATGACCCACTTTACTACAAGAGCTAAGTATCCATATTTTTTCAAGTCCTTAAGACCTAAACCCCCATTGGCCTTTTCTAAATAACACCATGCCCATTTGAAAAAGTGCACCTTATTCTTGTCTTTTCCATCGAATTAGAGAAACCCTCTTATTTTCTTTTGAACCTCATTAACTTGATGACTATTAAGAACCAAAATGAGGAAAAGTAGAGAGTGTAAGATGATAGTATATGTTTGTAGACCTGAATCCTACTAGGAAGGGACAAATAGTGTTTCTTCACTCCATCTATCTTTTTATCAATTTTGGCTTTCATCAAGTGCCACACTTCTTTTATATTTAGAGATATTAAAAATGGGATCCCAAAATGTCTTATCTATTTCTATCCCCCCCACTAAAGACCAGACTTTTGCACCCGGCTAGGGGGGTGTCAAGCCACCCTAATAGAATATACTTAAGCTTTGAGATCTTAGCTCCAGAAGCTTGGTAAAATAGATCCAATTTTTCCATTAACTTGATTAAGTTTTTCTCTTCCAACTCCAACAAAATAGAGGTGCCATATACAAACTAAATATTTAGGAGATCACTATTATCAAGTAGAGTCATCCTTCTCACTTTATCAGGAACACTATTATCCTTTAGAAGATAATGAAGAGAATCTTATGCAATTAAAAGTAAGGTAGGGGTAATAGGGCACCCCTTCCTAATTGATATTTCCAACTTAATGGATTTAGACCTAGTTCCATTCACCTCTATAATGGAAAAGGCATCATTTAGGAGGGTGCTGATCATCTTAGTGAAGTCTTGTGGGAACCAAAATGCTTCTAGGGCCATTTTAAAGAAAGACCACTCCACTTTTTCATAAGCCTTCTTGAAATACAATAAGAGCATTGCTACATTCTGTTGAAACCTTTTGGCCCTGTCTAAAGCCTCCCAACTAGTTATCAATTTTTCAAGTATGTATCTGCCTTTGATAAACCTAGTCTAGATTGAATTTATGAATATGGGGAGGATATTGGTAAGTCTCAAAGCTAGAACTTTTGCAAGCACCTTGTAGGAGACATTTAATAGGGTGATAGGCCTCCAATTTTAATCAATTTTCTATCCCCTTCTTTAGGTAGTAGCTTAATAAGACCTTGGTTAATGTATTACCCAAAGGATCCTTTGGCATGGAAATTTTTATTTAATTAAACCCTTTATTTATATGTCTATTTTTATCAGAATCTACACTAGGTATTAATTAATGTTGGAAGCATTATTTCTCCTCACATAAATATGTGAATATTAATTGAGTTGATAAAAATGAAAGGAAACAAATTTCCTACCCTAAACTAATGTTTTATCTTCATTTATAATGGTAATCAAATCAAAAACTAAAACATAAGGAGATGAGATTGAAATAAAATATCAATTGAAAATAAAATAATTAAAAATAATAAATAAATAGCAAAAAAAAAATGATGAGCTAATTTAGGTTCGTGTGTTATGTTAAATTTTACTTTCTTGAATAAGTAATTTGCACTATGATAGGAAACTAATGATTGTTGTACAAAAAATGGAATCATAGTGACTTCCTTTATAGGAGTCAAGTCCTTAGGAATTCTATTTAGATAAAAATGTTTCCTAGAAAAGATGGACTATTCTAATTAAGATATATATGAGATTGATTGTGACTAAATTTTTTTGAAATAATGATTTAACAATTGATGCTCTTTATGATCAAGGAATTCTCTTAAAACACATGACCATAGAAAATTAAATTGATACTCTTCACTTGTCAATCAATGTGATAATTAATAGCATATTTTCAAAAAAAATCTTAAGATAAAGAAAAGTGGAATTTGAAATAGGTAGGCTAGGTCATGGCATGCAAGGGTTTTATTGCAGTCGTGCATCTCAAATTTACACCTAAATAGGTTGTGAAAATAAACATTATAAAAAAATTCTCTCATTTATAACAAGAAAATCATTAATAATTTTAAGACAATGTGCATAAATAGTTTTTGTGATCCTTCCTAATTGATCTTTCCAACTTAATGGATTTAGACCTAGTTCCATTCACCTCTATCATGGAAAAGGCATCATTTAGGAGGGTGTCAATCATCTTAGTGAAGTCTTGTGGGAAACAAAATGCTTCTAGGGCCATTTTAAAGAAAGACCACTCCACTTTGTCATAAGCCTTCTTGAAATACAATAAGAGTATTGCTACATTATGTTGAAACCTTTTGGCCCTGTCTAAAGCCTCCCAACTAGTTATCAATTTTTCAAGTATGTATCTGCCTTTGAAAAACCTAGTCTAGATTGAATTTATGAATTTGGGGAGTATATTGGTAAGTCTCAAAGCTAGAATTTTTGCAAGCACCTTGTAGGAGACATTCAACAAGGTGATAGGCCTCCAATTATTAATCAATTTTCTATCCCCTTCTTTAGGTAGTAGCTTAATAAGACCTTGGTTAATGTATTACCCCAAGGATCCTTTGGCATGGAAATTTTTATTTCAATTAAACCCTTTAGTTATATGTCTATTTTTATCAGAATATACACTAGGTATTAATTAATGTTGGAAGCATTATTTCTCCTCACATAAATATGTGAATATTAATTGAGTTGATAAAAATGAAAGGAAACAAATTTCCTACCCTAAACTAATGTTTTATCTTCATTTATAATGGTAATCAAATCAAAAACTAAAACATAAGGAGATGAGATTGAAATAAAATATCAATTGAAAATAAAATAATTAAAAATAATAAATAAATAGCAAAAAAAAATGATGAGCTAATTTAGGTTTGTGTGTTATGTTAAATTTTACTTTCTTGAATAAGTAATTTGCACTATGATAGGAAACTAATGATTGTTGTACAAAAAAATGGAATCATAGTGACTTCCTTTATAGGAGTCAAGTCCTTAGGAATTCTATTTAGATAAAAATGTTTCCTAGAAAAGATGGACTATTCTAATTAAGATATATATGAGATTGATTGTGACTAATTTTTTTTGAAATAATGATTTAACAATTGATGCTCTTATGATCAAGGAATTCTCATGAAACACATGACCATAGAAAATTAAATTGATAATCTTCACTTGTCAATCAATGGGATAATTAATAGCATATTTTCAAAAAAATTCTTTAGATAAAGAAAAGTGGAATTTTAAATAGGTAGGCTAGGTCATGGCATGCAAGGGTTTTATTGCAGTAGTGCATCTCAAATTTCAACCTAAATAGGTTGTGAAAATAAACATTATAAAAAAATTCTCTCATTTATAACAAGAAAATCATTAATAATTTGAAGACAATGTGCATAAATAGTTTGTGTGATCCTTCCTAATTGATCTTTCCAACTTAATGGATTTAGACCTAGTTCCATTCACCTCTATCATGGAAAAGGCATCATTTAGGAGGGTGTCGATCATCTTAGTGAAGTCTTCTGGGAACCAAAATACTTCTAGGGCCATTTTAAAGAAAGACCACTCAACTTTGTCATAAGCCTTCTTGAAATACAATAAGAGCATTGCTACATTTTGTTGAAACCTTTTGGCCCTGTCTAAAGCCTCCCAACTAGTTATCAAATTTTCAAGTATGTATCTACCTTTGATAAACCTAGTCTAGATTGAATTTATGAATTTGGGGAGGATATTGGTAAGTCTCAAAGCTAGAACTTTTGCAAGCACCTTGTAGGAGACATTCAATAGGGTGATAGGCCTCCAATTTTAATCAATTTTCTATCCCCTTCTTTAGGTAGTAGCTTAATAAGACCTTGGTTAATGTATTACCCCAAGGATCCTTTGGCATGGAAATTTTTATTTCAATTAAACCCTTTAGTTATATGTCTATTTTTATCAGAATCTACACTAGGTATTAATTAATGTTGGAAGCATTATTTCTCCTCACATAAATATGTGAATATTAATTGAGTTGATAAAAATGAAAGGAAACAAATTTCCTACCCTAAACTAATGTTTTATCTTCATTTATAATGGTAATCAAATCAAAAACTAAAACATAAGCAGATGAGATTGAAATAAAATATCAATTGAAAATAAAATAATTAAAAATAATAAATAAATAGCAAAAAAAAAATGATGAGCTAATTTAAGTTTGTGTGTTATGTTAAATTTTACTTTCTTGAATAAGTAATTTGCACTATGATAGGAAACTAATGGTTGTTGTACAAAAAAATGGAATCATAGTGACTTTCTTTACAGGAGTCAAGTCCTTAGGAATTCTATTTAGATAAAAATGTTTCCTAGAAAAGATGGACTATTCTAATTAAGATATATATGACATTGATTGTGACTAAATTTTTTTGAAATAATGATTTAACAATTGATGCTCTTTATGATCAAGGAATTCTCTTAAACCACATGACCATAGAAAATTAAATTGATACTCTTCACTTGTCAATCAATGGGATAATTAATAGCATATTTTCAAAAAAATTCTTTAGATAAAGAAAAGTGGAATTTTAAATAGGTAGGCTAGGTCATGGCATGCAAGGGTTTTATTGCAGTAGTGCATCTCAAATTTAAACCTAAATAGGTTGTGAAAATAAACATTATAAAAAAATTCTCTCATTTATAACAAGAAAATCATTAATAATTTGAAGAAAATGTGCATAAATAGTTTGTGTGATCCTTCCTAATTGATCTTTCCAACTTAACGGATTTAGACCTAGTTCCATTCACCTCTATCATGGAAAAGGCATCATTTAGGAGGGTGTCGATCATCTTAGTGAAGTCTTTTGGGAACCAAAATGCTTCTAGGGCCATTTTAAAGAAAGACCACTCCACTTTGTCATAAGCCTTCTTGAAATACAATAAGAGCATTGCTACATTCTGTTGAAACCTTTTGGCCATGTCTAAAGCCTCCCAACTAGTTATCAAATTTTCAAGTATGTATCTGCCTTTGATAAACCTAGTCTAGATTGAATTTATGAATTTGGGGAGGATATTGGTAAGTCTCAAAGCTAGAAATTTTGCAAGCACCTTGTAGGAGACATTCAACAGGGTGATAGGCCTCCAATTTTTAATCAATTTTCTATCCCCTTCTTTAGGTAGTAGCTTTTAATAAGACCTTGGTTAATGTATTACCCCAAGGATCCTTTGGCATGGAAATTTTTATTTCAATTAAACCCTTTAGTTATATGTTTATTTTTATTAGAATCTACACTAGGTATCAATTAATGCTGGAAACATTATTTCTCCTCACATAAATATGTGAATATTAATTGAGTTGATAAAAATGAAAGGAAACAAATTTCCTACCCTAAACTAATGTTTTATCTTCATTTATAATGGTAATCAAATCAAAAACTAAAACATAAGGAGATGAGATTGAAATAAAATATCAATTGAAAATAAAATAATTAAAAATAATAAATAAATAGCAAAAAAAAATGATGAGCTAATTTAGGTTTGTTTGTTATGTTAAATTTTACTTTCTTGAATAAGTAATTTGCACTATGATAGGAAACTAATGATTGTTGTACAAAAAATGGAATCATAGTGACTTCCTTTATAGGAGTTAAGTCCTTAGGAATTCTATTTAGATAAAAATGTTTCCTAGAAAAGATGGACTATTCTAATTAAGACATATATGAGATTGATTGTGACTAAATTTTTTTGAAATAATGATTGTACAATTGATGCTCTTTATGATCAAGGAATTCTCTTAAAACACATGACCATAGAAAATTAAATTGATACTCTTCACTTGTCAATCAATGGGATAATTAATAGCATATTTTCAAAAAAAATCTTTAGATAAAGAAAAGTGGAATTTGAAATAGGTAGGCTAGGTCATGGCATGCAAGGTTTTTATTGCAATAGCGCATCTCAAATTTCAACCTAAATAGGTTTTGAAAATAAACATTATAAAAAATTCTCTCATTTATAACAAGAAAATCATTAATAATTTGAAGACAATGTACATAAATAGTCTATGTGATCCTCCAAGTAGATTTTATTTCTAAATTTCTTTAAATTAGGAAATAATTCATCTCATTTATAAATTATTTCTTATACTTTGTATTATTTTTGTGAATAATATTTTTCTATAGCATATAACTTGGTCTACAAAAAATACATTAAATAATAATTTCTTAATCATGAATCATTAACAAATATATTGAAGACTAACATTTTTATAATTTTGTGTTGCTTATTTTATTTATTATTAATTTTTAAATAATAATAATTATATTTAGATACCAATTTTCCTCTAACATATAAAAATTTTCATGTTAGCTAAATTAAAATGATTTCTTTTCATTTAAAGAAAGACATCAATGTAGAGACATGTCTTATCTTTCTAATTTTTTTCATTGTTTCCTATTTTTTCATGTGCATAGGATATTTTATTTACACTCAGCCTATGTTGATTAAATAATTGGAATTTGAAATTTGTGTCTACAATAAAATTATTCCTTACGAATTATAGTGAAAAATTTACCATATGCAATTCTTTGTTAGGAGTAGATGTGTTATTCACCTTTTAATTTTAATTTATTTATCTAGATGATAAATAATGTCTAGTCTCCCAACATCTTAGAATGGACCCAAGTTGGATGATCATGTGAGGGAGGGGATTTATTATTACTTATTAATTATCCAAGGTGTATGAAATATTGTGTAAAAAGGGTACTTAATAGGGAATTTTCAAATATTATATCAAGATTACAAGTTGTAAGAAGATCTTTCATAGTTGTTGTTATGACAAGGCAACCTATACTTCAAAAATTACCAAGGAGTAGGACCTTTGTCGATTCAAATATTATGACCAAATATTATACATATTAACATGTAACTAGCATGAGAGAGGTTCAATATTATTTACATACTATTTGAAGATGGTTGGCCATGACTATAGGGGCATTGGATTTTTGTCATGGCCAATAGTTTTAACTTATGGTTTTGAATGTCACTTGATGGTTTCTGGTTTCTTATTTTCCTATATATTTGATATACATAATAGTAGATTAATACTTCTTTCTACTAGTATTTATCTATATTTAATCTACTATCAAAATGATAAATTTATTATGCTATTTTACTTCATCCTTTGATAATAATACAATATTGGGTCTCTTTGGGGTGGAATTTTCCTTAACATCAATATCTAGTGTATGGATATTTTTCATAATTTTTTGTTGTATATTTTTTATAAATTTTTAAAGTCAAGATTAATTAGATTTGGACATAGGTGTATGTTGTAACACATAAATTATTCCATATGTATCAAAATTTAATTAATTTATTTTTTTGAAACAAGGAAATCAATACCTAGGGCACAAATATTTCTTAGGATTTTTTTTCTCTATTTTTTATTTTTCTAAACTAAATGATGTCAAACTACACATCATATTTCACATAAGTATTTATAGGTTGGTAAGAGCGTATTAAATATCATTGAAAGGATCCCAAAGTGGGATATTTAAGTTTGATACATCTACACATTATTACTCCACCTATTTAACTATAAAATTAGGTTCATGCCTATTTTCATACTATAGAAGGGGTCACATTGGTGAAAAGGGTTTAAATCCCCTATTAAAAAAACATTGTAGATGCTTTATTGAGTTATTCAATGTATTTTGAATTTTGTGAACACTATGTGTTTGATAAATAAAGTGGAGTGAAGTTGAATTTTTGCAACACTAGAGATAAAGGATTAATGAAGGAAATCCATGGTGATATAATTTCTCCTATAGATGTAGCTTTTATAAGAAAATACTACTATTATGTTTTGATTATCTATGACTACTCACATTATAATTTGATATATTTTCAAAGTATATATATATATATATATATATTTATCATTTTTAAATATTTTAAACTTCCTATTGAAAAATTGGATAGATTAGAAAATAAAATTATTAAGGTCAAATAATGGAAGGGAATTTTGTTCAATAGAATTTAACAAATTGTGAGAAATGTAAGTATTATAAGCTAAATATATACCCCAAAAAAATTGAACTATAGAAAGGATGGATGAGACATCAATTGATAAAGAAAAATGTATGTTAAGTAGTGCTTAGTTGGATCACTACTTTTAGATTTATTCTATATTTACTTCTTGATTATTTTTATGAATAAATCACATTGTTCAACTTTGGTTGAAATAACACCATATGAAGTGTGGGTACATAATCAAACATCTATTTCTCACATTAGAGCATTTGGATATGAGGTTTTCATTCATTTACATAAATAAACTTGGTTTAAGTTAGATTTAAAAGCCAAAAAATATTTTTTGAATGGTTATGGAAATAATGGTAAGAGTTATAAGCTTTATAATCATCTAACCTAGAAAATGGTATATTTTTTAGATGTAATTTTTAGAGAACTAGAGTTATGTTTGATCAAGTATAGCCAAAATTAATGGGGAAAAATAATACATTTTTTGAAACTAAATTTGAGAATCAAGAAGATTTTTTATATTGAGAGATAGTTCAAAGGAAGAATAAGAATAATCTCTTAATACACCCTTTGTGTAGGTCCATAAAGAAATATAAAATAGTTCATAGATATAGGGCACTAGATTTATACTTATATTTATGTTATATTATGTTGAAAATTAATCTAAATCTATAAAGGAAGTTATTTCTTTAAAGAAGCATGAACATTATCTGGAGGCCTTAGGACAATATAGGATGGGCTTCAATGCATGTGAAAATTTTGATCTAGTTGAACCTTTGAAGGGAAAGAAGCCCATTGGTTGATAATGGGTGTTTAAGAAGAAATATAGAGGAAATGAATAGTTGAAAATGGAAAAAATATGATTTGTGACAAAAGGGTACTCCTAGGTGGAAGGAGTTTACTTTGGTGGAATTTATCTTCTATTGAAAAACTAGTTTATGCAAATAATTAGCTATAGATCAACTCACATGTGTAGTACCCTTTGTGTCTTTATGTTCTTGCTTAAACATAATGTGATTTTCTTGTAATGTGTTTCTTGGCATGTATTTTTGTTTGTTAGTTTTCTTTGGATGACACTTGAGGTTACCGTTGACACACGGGCACAAAGAGAAAAAAATTTGTTGTAGCATTCCTCTATTTGTATCTTCATTCCTCTTTATGTTGTAAATGTTTTTCTTTTATCTATTTCATGTGAATGTTCTAGAGTGTTGAGACATTTAGGTATTTTCCATGTTGACCCAAAAGCTTTTATTTTATCTTCATGTGTCATTCCTCCCTTGTGTTCATAGTTCCACAAGCATTTGGGGAATGATGTCAATTCATAGCATGGTTATATTATACATTATCTCTCATATGTACTAACCTCATATCTCTAGATCCCTGATGTTCTATCATATGGTTTTATTTTGGGGGAAACCCCTTGTCATGAGTTAGTTTTTTGAAAACATATCACTTGGTATAGGCTTTCCAAAAGGACTCTCATGCCCATCGTTTTCAAAAAGTTTTATATATATAACCATTTTTTAATTTTATCATTTTATTTGTATATACTATTAAATTTATGTTCTTGAACTTGAGAAAATTGAGCTTTGCCCATTATTTTTCATTATTGGATATAATATACACTTTTGAAATAAGAAGGACGAATAATTTTCTTACTAAGGAAAATGTGTAAAATTTCCAAAAGAATGAAAGAGGGCCCTCCCTACAAATGCTTTAATAATTAGATAAACAATCCCGAGTAAGACAATATGTAGGGGCACCAATAATTTATGACAATAGTTGTTTTAGTTGGAATGCGCGGTGGTAATATGGTATTGGAAACTAATATTTTATGTATTTAAACTTTTTTTGTTATCGGTTTGGATTAAGTTTTTAAAGTCTGCCTATTTCTTTGGAGTGGCTTGACCAATGTCTACATTTCCTTTTTAAATTCACGATAGATTCTAAATGTTGGGTGCTGTTAATTTTTTTACCCTAACTCTTCTCTACTCCAGAGGCGGTTTTATTTTGTTTTAACGTTTTTTCAGACGACGAAAGGGCCCTACCCTCACCAGCTTTGAACTCCTTTAATAAGGAAACACTAGAACTGTCGGCGACCATTGCAAAGATCTTCGAAGTCGGTATTCCTTCAACCGTTACGTGGCTGTAAAATATTTCCAAATAGCAGCTCTTGACCGAAATGGGCGGTACTTCTGTTGCATGCCTCACAGTATATAATTGTACTTCTTTTCTAGTCTAGTTCATGATATTTTGTGGGGACTAAATTATAGTCGATCATGAAAAAGGAGAATAGGATTAGCAAGGAACTCTTCCATGCTTTGGAAACTGGCGATGTCGCTTATATTCAAAGTTTACATAAGCAGAACTCGCAAGTTCTGCTTGGCGTTACTTTTGAGAAAGATAGTCCTCTGCATATTGCTGCAAGGGAAGGCAATCTGCCTATTGTTCAGTGGATTCTTCAAGTCAAACCCTCTTTGGCTGGAGCGTTAAACAAGGATTGGAATTTTCCTTTGCACGAAGCTGCTAAATACGGCAATCCGGATCTAGTGAGAATTCTACTTGAGCACAAAAAGAGTTCTGCCTATTTCTACAATAAGTTTGGTGAGACAGCTCTCATAATAGCTTCCAAATACGGCCACGTGGAAACAGTCAATATTTTATGGAATGCCAAGAAATATAACGATGCAAGGGAAACACAACAGTGTCTTAGAGTGGCAGCTTATGGGGGATATTCAGGTAAATTTGCACACTATTTACTCAAATTGAAGAAAATATTAGGTTTTCAGATTACCTGCAATTTATTGACTTTAGTTAATGTGAATGTGAGACAGATACAGTGGAGGCGTTAGTCGGGAAGCCTATCAAATCCCGACTGTTTCTGTTCCATTTTCCATTAGCTGTTTTGTTTGATCACTGTTTAGGTAAATTTATACATAATTTGATCAAGTTGAATTGAAGAGTGAGTTTGCAGATTGCATGAAGTATATTGATTTTAGGTAATTTGAATGTGAGGCAGATTTAACGAAGGCCGGACTTGATAGTCTGCACGAAATTATTGACGATGACAATGAAAATAGACGGCCAGTCCCAAATCTGCATGCAGCTGTCCATGTAGGACGTCTTGAAATAGTACGAGCAATGCTAAAATCTCCTGCATGGCAGGACTACTTAATGAAAAAGGAGGATGAGTGTGGAAGGTGCGCAATACATGTAGCAGCCATGAAAGGCTGTTGGGACATAATCAATGAGTTTATATCCACATGGCCAGACTCTATCGAGATTCGGAGTTCAGATCATAAGTCTGTTCTGCATTTTGCTGTGGAATATAATCGATTTGAGATAGTGCGGAATCTTTTATTCAACAAATCGCCTCAAAAAGCTGTTGAGTGGGTGAGTCACGACCATGACCATTTTCACAATACAACATTACATTTGGCAGCAAAAAAAGGAGTGGATCCCCAGGTTTGACATCCTTTGCTTACTCTTACATTTTTAAACACATGGATTTTATTATTATGGCTTTCATCCATATTTTCATGAAAATCGTTGCTATTGATATCTAAAATGTTGCAATCCAAAGCAACATTTAGCGAAATGTTGATTTGAGGGATTTCTGATAGGTTGATAGTGATATTATGAACTTAATAATTTCTTATAGAAATGTTCTTTATACTGTATTTTTATCTCGTCTTCTATGATATGAAGATATTATTTTACTTTTGTTCAATATTTGCTTTTTATTATTTGGAGATCGATAGATTTATCCTCCTTCCTTTAGAAATGATTTTCCTATCTTAGCTAACTTAATCATTTGAAAATAATAATAGTTTTTTAATATTTAGTATTAAAATCAAAATTAAAATAACATCATAAATAATCTGATCGGATATATATATATATATATATATATATATCAAAACTCAAAACTCTATATGATATATGTAAAATATTTAAAGGGGATTGTAATTATAGATTTACCACTAAATTTCCAATAGCTCCACTTTAAGGCCAATCAGACTATCAAGCTACTTTTTTACCTAGATACCACAAGAAAAAAGACACTCAATTTCATAGGATGATGAGGAAGTGAACAATCAAATTTAATAGAGTGGAGTTCTAACCATTAAAGTAACTTTTGGGTAATCTCTACTTTCTCATCTAGATATAACTAAGGATCACATGTATAGATAGGGTGGGATACATTCAAGAAAAATATGTATGCTACAATCTAGCATAGAACTCCTATATCACATTTTGCGGTGGCTACAACTTGTCCCAAGGTAGAAATTTCTAATTGTCCTACATGGTAGTTATTTCTACCATCAATATTGATTTAAATGGCTTGCACCTATATTACTTACATGCATAATAGTGAAAATTATCACTAAAGACTTGATAATTATTAATATTTGTTATTTTATGTACATAAAATATCCTATTGTTAACTTTTATGGACATTTAAAATTTATTCAAAAAACAATATTATATATACACAACATATCAATCTTAGATGTAAAGTCACAAGACATAAAATTGCATAATCATAGAAACTGTACATTTATAGATTTAACAACACTGAGATTTAATTTTGAATCATAACACCTTCTAGATTATTATTTAATATTTTATTTTTTTATTTAAATTATTTAAGTTTTGCTTCTTATCTATGTGACTCTCCCACACATATTTAATCATAAATACAATAGTATTTATCTATTGATTTCATCAAATATTTATATAATTATTTGGGCTGTTTATTTTTTAGATCTTATTGGCTAGTTTGATGGCAAATGAATTATTTATAATAATTTCTTAATTTTTTTTTGTCTTTCCTAAAATTATATTATCCTAAAGAAAATCAAGTCATGCAAAATCCTAGCTTCTTCTTATGATCTTTATTTTTGATAAAGTTAGATGGCTTTGTTGCCTCTTTCTCTCACTTTCTTCTTTTCCAATCACTAACATTTTTTAACTAATATCTCCATGCACTTCTATCTTCATGAGTTACCTCAATTATCCTATTCTAGCCTTATTATCATTGGTTTCTACATATGGTAGTTACATTAAGTAATCTAGGTTTCTCTATTGTCATCATGATTGATACTTGGCCTCTCAAATTGTCCTATATTATCCCATATATGTATCATTAGTACTCATCTACAATATTTTATAACTTGACTACCCTCTTGTTTTCATCAACATACAAATATATTATTTTGGTCAAGGTTTTGAGCTTCATTAAAAATTTAAAAATTATGATTAAAATAATATTAATATTAAATAACAAATTAATATTATAGCATTTATTTAGGATCATTATTTTTAACTCACATTAACCTAGATTTTTTAATATTATCCACTCTTTTACTTAATCAATAATCTAAAATCATGAATCTAAACAAATATTAATTTGGGCAACTAGTAAAATATCAATTTTAGAATTTTTAGTTATAATCTAGAAAAATAGTGTAAAATTTTCACTTTGAAGATATAACATTACAAAATATAATCCATATTAACATTTGCTAGGATAATAAATACATTAGTTACTACTAAAGTCATTATTAGGAGGAACCTATATGATATATTCAAGCCAAAGCTTATAATTTAAAAATTGGATTATTTAATATATAATCCATAGATATTTGGTCTAATACATGTCTCTAATAAAAAAGAAAGACTATGGGACATTACATTCTTTATTAGCAAACTTCATCCTCAAATTTTGTTTGAAATATATTAAGACACCATTCATGTATATCCTATGTTTATTTCCATGTTTCAAAAATTTGGGATTTTGTTATTCTTTTATTATATTGGTGTCATATTATTAGATTTGAAGTGTGCTTCAATTTATGATTATCCTTGATTCAACTCTAAGATTGCGAGCTTCATCCATCTATATACATGTCCAATCACTTATGTGAGTTTATTCAAATGCATGTTTCCCTAGCACAAACACATAGAAGTTATGAATTTTACTCATTTGTTAGGCTAAGAAAATCCATAATTTCTAGTCTAAGCTTAACAAATATCCATATACCTAGGAGACAACATAGAGTTTTCTTTTGGAGTCTCATGACTCCTTTGTGGGTTATCCTTAAAAATAATTCTCCTACAAAATTTCTAAGAGTTTGGTTCATGTTAGATAGTTCTTTCTATTTTATGCCTCCTTCAAATTTCCTTTAAGTTTATGTTTATTTTTCTATAAAATCTAATTGATAATAAAATTTAAAATTATTTTTTCTCCTCAATTTTACCCATCATGCTATCTAGTAGTTATCACTACCTAGATGATTGGATTGTTAACTTTAATTATCAATTCATTTTAAGCTTTACAAGGAGTTAATATTTTCACATTATTAAGGTATACACAACTATTATATGCAATCATTTTGTGATTTTATTAAATTTTTACAATTTATTTAGTTTAATATATTTCTTGAGATATCACTATATCATCACTAACACTCCACCAAGTCTCCCTTCAATAAATATATGTAACCTACCTAGTATTTTCCAAAACTTCAAAAAAGTAGATATTAAGATTGATATAATATTATGTAGATATTATAATTCAACACATAATCACATAATTTTAATAATTTTCTAAAATAGAATCTTGGTCAAAGACATATTTGAAATGAGATTAAATAATATGTACCTCAAATTTATATTGAATTTCTTAATAATTTAATTATCTAGTAGAACTTCTATGGAAATCAATATTGGAATCATGTTATTCTAACCAATTTAATTTGACTATTAGATGATATGGTCCTAATTGAGTGATAAGAAATGTAAAAATATTTCAAGTTTCCCATTTTAAGGATAAAAATCTATTGGAATTGTGAAAAACGCATGCCATAGGATCAAACAACAAACATAAACACCTTCCACGTAAGAGAGTTGCAAAAAATAATATGCAATATCCTCAACAAGGAAAAGCTATGGCTAAACCCATAAAAGTGGTTTACAATATGAATGAGGAAGGAAAACTAACAAAAAAAGACTCCATGCCAAAAAAATTCATTCTTGGGGTTCAAACGAACTCATTGGTTCGAACAAACCGAAAGAGGGTTTGCTCAAACCTAGGTTCGAGCGAACCCATTCAATGCATTTCACCAAAAAAACCAATGTAATCCCATTTTTGAAAGGGGTTCACTTGAACCTTGGGGGTTCACTCGAACCCCCCTTTTCCTTGATTCCTGCTCTCTACCACCAAAAAATTAGAAATTTAGTCGTTTGAAGCTCGGGTTGAGGATGAAAATGGAGGAGACTTCACAAACCCAACTAGAATCAGGTAGTCCTCAAAATGAACTATCCAACAACTATAATTTTAATATGTTTTGGTTTTGTTATCTTTTTTTTTTAAGTTTTATTAAACATGGGTTTTTCACCGAAAATGAAGCTCTATGTTCTGTACATGTGGAAAAATAGAAGATTATCAAAAAAAAATTTGAAAAATATGAGTGCACCAAATATTGAAGTCCTTGATCCAACAAAAAAATTGAATTTGATACATACAAAAAAGTTACACGTTATACGTTTGCCTAAGTCCTAATTGTAATTGGTTTGACTTCAAAACTTGATTAAGAAAAATATTCAATAAAACACTATCTAGCCAAGTGGAAACACTATATATCAGAGTTATAAATTTAAATTTGAAAGAATTAGAATTTTATCCTTCATGGAAAAAAAATTATGCATTATACAGTGAGCGTCACTCCTTAAAAATGTTGTTTTCCTAAAAAAAACTAGTTTTCGAGGGAGATGGAAAAGAGGTGCAATTTGATTCCAAAGAAATTGAAAAAAAAAAATATTTAGAATCTACAGACAAAATTTCACAAAACTCTAGTTTGCATCATCTTCAAATTCCTCACAGTTTAGCTACTATAGTTGCCCGAAAGTGAAGATTTAGTTAGAAAAAAATATTTTAGTGTCCAGTTTGGCCAAAAATTGTAAACCACTATTGTGGGATCACCCCTATAGAATGAATATAAAGAGTTTTCAAGGATTTTATAAGGTTGTCAAAAGGTTATGATAATACAATGAGGGTTGAGATCTATATAGGAGTAACCCTAAATGATAAAGGGATTAATTAATGCCAAGTGTTAACTTCACATGCAATGAGACATAATTATCTTATAATAGATCACTTTAGTTAACATAAAATTACTTATTTAACATAAAATTCACTACTATTTTAGCTTAAGTGGATGAGAATAAACTATAATAATAATTAATTATTAGCTAATGTATGATTATTCTAATGCCCCCCCTTAAAATTAACATAGGGAGTAGCTTAAAAACCCTAAAAAGAGAATGCATGGATTGTAAAACAAAGGCACGGTGGCTCCCCTTCCTTTTTCTACAAGGCAGTCTATGCAATGACCAGAGCCTTCCTGCGATGTTTGTGCTCACATGTAAGATGGTTTCTATGGCTTTGGGAGCTAGAGGCTACATCCTAAGAAGGGACAAAAGAGTCATGTTCAGCCATCAGAGTATCCATCACAATAATTTTCATAGGAGGGAGTGACTCTTGAATGGGAAAAATAGGAAGATATGAAGAAGAAAATAAATCAACAGATAGGGGAGAAGACTCAAGCACCTTAGCGAAGGGCCTCTTCCCATTTTCTACCTTAAGGGTAGGGACAACAAGAGGCCAGAAAGGTTGAGATGCAAGAGAAGCTCCACGGGGGCCTTTCCCCTTACCATACAAGATAGGGTGAGGCATTGTGGGTAAGATAGGAAGGTCGAATACTTGATGCTTGGCCTTTCGCGAAGAATGCACCATCAAACTCCCAAACAAATTCATAGGGGTGAAAGTTGACGACACTGCAACAAGGAAATAAGAAGCAGTAGGTGAAATTATAGAGGAAGAAGAAGAAGATCCCTGAGCGGACTTATCCTCACTTTTTCGAGCGGTGAAGATGGTCTTATGCTCTTCTCTCATGGAAGATTTAACTAAAATCGCATAAGGAGAAGGGGGTGAGTCACCTTTGGTGCTATGCCCTCATTCTTATACTTCACATAAGTTTGATACAACAAGTCTATTCTAGGAGGGAGAAAACCAACAGGGGCAGGAAAGAAGTGATCAAGTGAGTAGCCCCCACACCCAATCATCTGTTTGTAACTAGTGTTGTGGACTACATGTATAAAACCCTAATGGGAGAAATTCAAGCACTTATGTATTACCAAGGGAACTACATTCATGGAAACTAGCAAGGGAATGCCTATTTTCTCTCTGAACAATTCAGACCTGGGGATGATATCAAATAGTGCATTCACAATCCAAGGCCCAACCAAGACTAACAAGATGATATAACTAATGGGAGGAACAGAGAGCCCATCGTGTGTATGTATAGTTCTTACAGAATCATCATATCCATCCTTATGTCAAAATTTTATCATTATGATCTCCTTTGTGATAACATTGACCCGACACGTAGGGTCAATGAGAACACCAGTTACAGTATTCCCATTGATACATGTTGGAATGCAAAAAGGAGATGACTCTCTATTAGCATTCATTGGCAAGTCATGTGAAGTGAATGTTATACCAAGGGATCCTCTTGCAAGTTGCACAAAAGGGATGGGTAGATGTAGGAAGGAAGGTAATTTATGCAAACCAAGAAGGACTTTCATAGAAGCTCATAAGGGTTCAATAGTTAGATGGGGACCTTCTCAAGGTTTCATTTCACAATGCTTAAAGATTCTTCCAACTACACCACTAGGGGTCATAGGTTGGGTTGCAACGCTAGGTGCCCTAGAATGCACATACCCACAATGCTCCTAGAATATGAGGGAAGAGTCTTTCAGCACTACCAAATATAACCAAAACAATTCTTGTTGGGTTCACAAAAATGTAGAGGGATACCGGCCGCTCAGGACCCCATGCCATGGGAGGGTCTAGAACAATCAGTTTCCTTGATATACATCATGCTAAAGGATTGTTCAAAGTGATTTCAATGTTTTAGGAGGGAAAAATGGAAGGGAAATTGACTTGCCACTATCCTTCTATCAACTTAAGAGGTTTGGGGAATTAGGTGAGCAAATTCTTGAGTCAAAACTGAGACCTAGGCAACTTTCTGCCATAGGACCCCAGCGTAGAAGACAAATGACAATGTGGTGCGCTAGTGTCTGCATAGATGGAAAAAACCAAGTATAGTTTAAACTAAAAGGAATTTACTAATCTACTTGATAAGTGGATTTTTAAGTAGTAACATAAAACATGATAGAATTGAACTATTGAAATGACAAGAGCAATACTTTAACATGAAAGATAAAAGCTGACAAGAGAAAAGGTGATAGAAAGTTGAACTCATGGCTGGTCCAACCTCCTGAAATCTCCACATGAACATGATACATACATACAATATAACGAAGAAAAATGTTGGGGTTGTTTCAAGGCTTGCTGTAGTCAAACCTCCATTTCAGTGTTCCCACCTCCATGGACAACCAAAATAGCCATGGTGTAGAAAATGTGATAAAGAGACTATGGAAAGAAAGTACTACCAAGCCAAAGCAACAACATTATGCTATCAAATCAAATGGAAATGCTAAGTAAATTAGATATCACCTCCCAAAAAAGGATCCCTCAAGCACATGAAGGGAGATGCGAGCTCACAATCCTGAGTGCCACCATTTCCGCAACAACATGAGAAGAGAAACCAACAAAGTAATATCTTAGAGCTTCAACAATGGAGAATGTTATGAAATGGAGTGTGTAGAAGCAAGTGTGATTGAGAAATGTGTAGAAGATTGAAGAAGATCAAATGAATGGAGAAGATCTTTTTAGCATGAATATAAGCCCAAAATAGTTGTTCAAGGTATGTCAAGGGTGTAGGGGAATTATGCTTCATCACCAATGGATAAGTGTAATTCCTTTGTAAATTCCAGATGTAGGAATACTATCAGGACAAAAATTATTGACGAAAATTCCCCCACCGGTACTACAAACAACCACCAAGTGGGTGGAAGCGGAATGGATGAAGTGGAAAAGCATTGTTAGGTTTAATTATTCTAAGGTAGGGGTGTAAATGGGGAATTTGAAAGGGGTGCAAATTTACTCTATTACAAAAACCAATAAAAAAATTTATTCCACTAAATAAATATTTTTTAATAATTAAATAGATACTTTGAGTGACAATCAATGTGAAAAATAACATAACACAAAAATATATTCTCATCTTCAATTTCTTAAGAAATGACTTTAAGTAAATTTATACTTATAATACTAAATAAACCAATTTTTATATTATTGTTATAAAGCTCCTTACAACTTATATTTTGTTATATTGTTAGTGGTGAAAGAGTAGGAGTCAAAGAGAAGGGTATAAGAATTAGGAGATCTAGGAGATAAGATACAAGCACGTGAAAAATATGCAATATTATAGTTAGTAAGCCCAATTTACATTGAGTATAAATAATTTCTTATACATGAAAGGATGAGGCAATCCACCTATGAGGTGAATTGACAAGTACGCCATGAAGTAGCACAAAAGAGTAGACAAGTGTCCTATAGGTGTCAACCTTAGGAACACTTGGAGTGTGCAAACTAACAACCTCTATGATCAATTCATCAAACTTTTGTTCCAAGTGTTGAGTGACCTTTGAGGTGAGTTAAGAAGTCTTCCAACCTCAAAAGGTGTGTGCATGAGGTTAACCAAATAAATTGGTAACCTCTAGAGGTTTATAAGTTTTCACATTTGATTAGACAATAACTTGTGTAATCTTATCAACCTATGTACAGTTAAGTATAGTGAATAGATTAATTATTCACACTAACAATCCCCCTTAATTCATACTTGGGGAGATCGCAAAATTAAAATAATATAGAAAAGGGCCTCGACTAGAAGCCATGTTAAGTATCCATATACAAAGTTTCTCATAAAGTGGAGTAAAGGAGAAACCCTAGTGAGAAAAAAAATCCTCTCCAAAAGAGAAATTAGAAGGATTTAAGACCACTTGAAAATATGTCCCTTGATGAAAGGAACATGATGATGAACTCTTGAAGCATGTTGATGTTGTAAACTTTATCGATGATGAACTGGAGTCTATTGGAATAAAAAAATCTCCAAAAAATGTGGATCAAGATGTGGGATAAAAAACATTGCATGAGTGAACATATGAACACTACTCAACTAATATACACAAAGTTTATCAAAATCTTTGAAGTCAATAATACACATAGTACTGTTATAAGGAGTACTAGAATCTCAAAATGTGACCCACTAAAATAATCTCAGATTCGAGAGACCAAGATAGAAGGTTCACAAGGCCTCCTAAAAAGAATATTCATCCTCTAATTCATTGAAAGAAACATTAGCATAACACATCATAGTATCCCTTTAATGCTAAGAGAAATAAGCAAATAAACTGAGATCAAGAGTATGTAAGGAGCATAAAGATGCACAGTGTGTGCTCCAAGACACACTCACATGACATGAGAATTACAAGAATCCATGTTGTGATGGTATTGCTCCTGAGTACACTTTATATTTTAGTGTATGTACAATAATTTCCCAAAATTCCTCTATAGGAAACTCATATTCAATTTTGTGGCACTTTATATGAGTGCATTTACAAAATTAATTTCTATTGGAGCTCTACACGTTTACTATCATGAGGTTGATTAAGAAGAAAAGATTAAGTCATGCCTTGAAAACCTCAATAAAATACAAAAAACAAAAAAAATAATCCCCCATTATGTGGAAATAAAATGAACAATATACAATACAAATATTCACTCGTCCAATCTAGGATACAAATTCTAGCTTAGCGAAAAATATTTAAGAAAGGAAAAAATAATGTTCACTCAATAGAACTTAAGGATTTTTGTACATGACCTTATATGAATACAAGAAGCTACTATGGACCTCTAATGTTTATCTAGGGTAAAAAAAATGATGATTGAGGTCCCAAAATGGGTAATTAGCGGTTTACTAGGTAGTCAATTTTTCTTTCATAATCAAGAAAGGTGGTCAATTGTCTATTAGGGTAGCTTTGTCATTATCATTCTAAAATGGAAATTAAATTTCTAATAATTTAAAATATCAATTCATTTGATGGTTGTTTTCCTTCAATATATATATTTGTATACTCTAAAAATCCCTCAAAAATTGCCATACACTAACAAATTTACTAATAAAAACCATAGAAAAATAAAGGTTTTAAATGAGGATTTTTCTTATTCATTCCCTTGTATAATTATAAGAACTACTATAGTTGATAAATATAATAAAATAAATTCACAATTTTTAAATTATGACTTGAACTAAGTCCTATTCAAAGGCTTATAGAAATAGACAAAGATAAGCAAGGGTGGGATAATGGTTTTAGAAGTTGATGACTTGTGATGGCATAAAATTGGTTTTAGTACATGTTGAAGGTTACTTTTATAAGATTTGGAAACAACAATCCTAAAGAAATTTCATGAGGTTATGGCAAGGTTATGGGGTAAAAGTACAAATTTGTGTCACACATTCAACCAACTTATCAATAAAAATGATTTTATGTATTTATAACTAGGAATAAATTTTGGTCAAAAATATGATATATCTAGATTAAGTGTAGCTAAGTTAGTTATGGACACAATTATCAAATAAATGTGTTCACTTAATGCATATGTAGCACCAATTTGAGGCCAATGTACAAAAATGTAAATTTATTTGAAAAACTTGATGTTTCAACAAATCCCACTCATGTAAATAACATTTAAAAATATATAAAATACTCTTTTGTAGAAATATATATAGTTTAATAATTTCTTATATTTTAAATTTTATTTTTACTAAATTAGTTTATAAATACCAAAATATAAGGATGGTTATATTGGTAAGAGAAAGTATTAAAACTTTTTAATTTTTTTTTAAAAAAGCATGGTGCACAATATAAAAGATTTTATGTCAAGATGGGTATTTTTTCTATCTATGATAAATAGTTAAGATGAAAAGGTGGCATCCCATGTAAGAAAATGTGTTTTCAATATACACATATCTTAATATTTATTTTAGAAAAATTATTTATCAAAATTGAGAAGAAAGAAATCCATGCAACAAAATGTTAACTTATAAATATAAATAAATAAATTTGAAGTAGAGAAATAAAAATTTCTATATAAAGAGAGATGTCTCATTTATTTTATTTTTTAACATTTTATCAACAACTAAATTATAGTGTCAATTTAAAAAAACACTATTGAAATATTTTTTTGTTTTTTCAAAATGCAAACATAAAATACACTTCAAAATAAGCATTCTATTTGTTTACATAATTTCAAAATTTAAAACATATGTGTCACTTTTTAGTGCTTCACGTTAGAATTTTTTTACCACTATTCATTGATTCCTTTATAAAAGTGTGACACAACTTTGTAATTTTATTCTATGGCTAAAAACCTCAAAAACATGGCAAAAGGAAGATTGTAACTATATTAAAAAAAATGATAAATGCACATAAATGGTAAAATAACACTAAAATATAAAATTGATAATAGTAGAGGAGATTTTGAGGTAATAAAATTACAAAAAATCTTGGTTTGCTGATGAAGGGTTTGAATCAAATCAAGTGAAAATAGATTGAAATTATAAATAACACTTGCAAGGAGGAAATGGGGAGATGTGAAAATGGGAAAATTACACAAAATTGAAATGGAGAAGGATGTAAAAGATTGGAATGGTGAAGGGAAAAAAGGATAGAGTTGAGAGAGAGAGAAATAGCTATCTACAAATAAATAAATAAAAATAATGATGCAGCCAAGGTAGGAGGATCATCCAATTGAGGACTGCCCAACCTTGCAACCTAAACTACCAAATCCATGATCACATAGATATGCAACAAAATTTAACAAATAATCCACAGAAAGATAAAAGATATTCATGAACACCGAACACAAGACACAAGGTATATCCTAGGAAAACCCTAATAGGGAAAACCCCAGCCTTCAAAGCTCATCCACATTATATTAGATCTCAAAAAAACATTACATATGCCTCTAGGGGTTTATAGATTCTAGGTTGCAGTCTAGGGATTACAAATAATTCATATAACAACAATTTTCCATCATCTTCTTTTCCTGCTCCACACTCACTCTACTCTGTGATCCTTTCAGATTAGAATACTTCGTCACCATGCTTCATACTTCATATTATCGAGAACCTTGTCAATCTGTCTCCCTTTTTTCTATCTTAGCAAATATTCTCTTCTCTATTTATATCTTCCGTGAATCATTTAACCCTTAAGATGTCAGCCCAATTACAACAGCTAGTATAATAACATGCCAACTCAGATAGGTCGGCTCAAAACAATAAAAGATTACAATGTGAATCAATCAAGATCAACCAAAACAAAGCTAGGACCCAAAACCATATCCTCGATCATGAAAACACCTTCTAAATTATTCCTCGAAGATCCACAACACACCACAATGCTATATTGGCCAAGAACATGGAAAACATCAACTCTCAAAAGAAAATCATCAATCGTGAGCTCGACGATCAATGTGAACCAACACCACATGATCAAAGCCTTATGAATCACCTTAGAAACATCTAAAACAACTCCATGTACTGGAATCACATCATCTTTGCTCATGAGTGCCAACTAGAATAACTGAACAACTGTTAGCACACAAATCTTCACAACTTGATCGATCCTTCATGCAGATCTCTAAAAATTGACATGGTTAAACTAGCTACCCTCAACAACAAATGCTTTAATCCACAACGTCAGATCATCCACATATTGAGCTCACCAACACATGGAACTTCATTGTCAACTACCTCAATTTTTTGAGGACTTCTAGATGCTCCTACATCAGACTCTTAGGATTATTTGAAAAGTGAGACTCTTCAGTTTGGTCTATACTGTATCAAATCCAATTTTTTCTCCTTAAATGGGTTCGGTGATCTGTCTACAAGTACTTGCAATGGTCTCAAGGTCGGCATTCTATTCAAGTCCACCCTGGAAACTGCCTCAAGCTCTTCTCTTTGAATTGGTTCAGTGATTTGTCCACAAGTACTTGCAACTGCCTCAAGGTCAACATTTTGTTCAAGTCCACCCTGCAAACTGCCTCAAGCTCTGCAAGGTTTGGCATTATACTTGTAGGCCTTGCACTACCTCACTGGTCGATGATCTGAGCAAGCTGACCTTGCAAGTTGCCTATGGTTCTTCATCTTGTCATGGTCAAGGTTCGGTGATCTACTTGCAAGCCTTGCACTACCTCACTGGTCGACGGTCTGAGCAAGCCTTCTCTGCAAGTTTCCTCAATATCAGTGTCTTCTTTTATTCCTTCATTCACATTTACTTTGTTATAGCACATAAACTTTCTCCGAGGGTTCATCCTTCTTGGCGACATCTCTTCCTTTGCTTAGGTACAACTGCCTTAGCTCAGTGATCTGACTACAAGGTTTCAATTTCCTCTCTCTCAGTGATATATTGAACACACTTACTGCCTCATGTTAGCTCTCAAAAACATAGGCAAAATACCTCAAGAGGTTTCCAATCTCTTGATATGTTTTAGGTAACAGATAAGGCCAAAGGATTTAGACATTCTACTCTTTAGGTGCTGCCAAACCTAGGTGGGTGTACCTATAACAATGAAGCAGACTTAACCAATGTTTATTCCTTTAAAACAATTTACCCACACTAGAAAATGGGAGTGGATAAATGAGTTTTTATTTTGGTATAAATTGTATAAGCAATATCAAGGAAAAATCTAATGTGTTCATATGTAAAAATGAATGAAAGTAAATAGTGGAGTGGTAGATACTAGTGCCTTATTGTGTGTACGAAATCAAATGATAATCTGAAATGAATAACTTCTTTTTGGAAGATACTCAAATTTTTTGGCATACAATTTTAAGTTTATAATTGGTATAAACATGCAAGGATGTGACTACTGAGTTCTTAATGATCCAAATGAGATTTCCTAACTACTATGATTGACTATAAGGAATTAATATTTCCTTGAAAGAACCACTTAATCCAATCATATAGATACAACAAGTGTGCACTGATAAACTAAAAAATATCCTTGATATATCAGTTTAAACAATTAGAAAACATCAACCTTGGAGACAACTTCAGCAATACTTCTAATTAACACAACAAACAATTGATACCAAAAAAATGTCACCACATCAAATGAATTCAATTGAAATCTGAAATCTCCATTATTTTAGACATGCATCATAGTCTTAG
>VDFB02271358.1:767340496-767371724 GCA_007258455.2 Sequoia sempervirens
TATGTTTATTTTTATCAGAATCTACACTAGGTATTAATTAATGTTGGAAGCATTATTTCTCCTCACATAAATATGTGAATATTAATTGAGTTGATAAAAATTAAAGGAAACAATTTTCCTACCCTAAACTAATGTTTTATCTTCATTTATAATGGTAATCAAATCAAAAACTAAAACATAAGGAGATGAGATTGAAATAAAATATCAATTGAAAATAAAATAATTAAAAATAATAAATAAAAAAAAAAAAAAAAAATGATGAGCTAATTTAGGTTTGTTTGTTATGTTAAATTTTACTTTCTTGAATAAGTAATTTGCACTATGATAGGAAACTAATGATTGTTGTACAAAAAATGGAATCATAGTGACTTCCTTTATAGGAGTTAAGTCCTTAGGAATTCTATTTAGATAAAAATGTTTCCTAGAAAAGATGGACTATTCTAATTAAGACATATATGAGATTGATTGTGACTAAATTTTTTTGAAATAATGATTGTACAATTGATGCTCTTTATGATCAAGGAATTCTCTTAAAACACATGACCATAGAAAATTAAATTGATACTCTTCACTTGTCAATCAATGGGATAATTAATAGCATATTTTCAAAAAAAATCTTTAGATAAAGAAAAGTGGAATTTGAAATAGGTAGGCTAGGTCATGGCATGCAAGGTTTTTATTGCAATAGCGCATCTCAAATTTCAACCTAAATAGGTTTTGAAAATAAACATTATAAAAAATTCTCTCATTTATAACAAGAAAATCATTAATAATTTGAAGACAATGTACATAAATAGTCTATGTGATCCTCCAAGTAGATTTTATTTCTAAATTTCTTTAAATTAGGAAATAATTCATCTCATTTATAAATTATTTCTTATACTTTGTATTATTTTTGTGAATAATATTTTTCTATAGCATATAACTTGGTCTACAAAAAATACATTAAATAATAATTTCTTAATCATGAATCATTAACAAATATATTGAAGACTAACATTTTTATAATTTTGTGTTGCTTATTTTATTTATTATTAATTTTTAAATAATAATAATTATATTTAGATACCAATTTTCCTCTAACATATAAAAATTTTCATGTTAGCTAAATTAAAATGATTTCTTTTCATTTAAAGAAAGACATCAATGTAGAGACATGTCTTATCTTTCTAATTTTTTTCATTGTTTCCTATTTTTTCATGTGCATAGGATATTTTATTTACACTCAGCCTATGTTGATTAAATAATTGGAATTTGAAATTTGTGTCTACAATAAAATTATTCCTTACGAATTATAGTGAAAAATTTACCATATGCAATTCTTTGTTAGGAGTAGATGTGTTATTCACCTTTTAATTTTAATTTATTTATCTAGATGATAAATAATGTCTAGTCTCCCAACATCTTAGAATGGACCCAAGTTGGATGATCATGTGAGGGAGGGGATTTATTATTACTTATTAATTATCCAAGGTGTATGAAATATTGTGTAAAAAGGGTACTTAATAGGGAATTTTCAAATATTATATCAAGATTACAAGTTGTAAGAAGATCTTTCATAGTTGTTGTTATGACAAGGCAACCTATACTTCAAAAATTACCAAGGAGTAGGACCTTTGTCGATTCAAATATTATGACCAAATATTATACATATTAACATGTAACTAGCATGAGAGAGGTTCAATATTATTTACATACTATTTGAAGATGGTTGGCCATGACTATAGGGGCATTGGATTTTTGTCATGGCCAATAGTTTTAACTTATGGTTTTGAATGTCACTTGATGGTTTCTGGTTTCTTATTTTCCTATATATTTGATATACATAATAGTAGATTAATACTTCTTTCTACTAGTATTTATCTATATTTAATCTACTATCAAAATGATAAATTTATTATGCTATTTTACTTCATCCTTTGATAATAATACAATATTGGGTCTCTTTGGGGTGGAATTTTCCTTAACATCAATATCTAGTGTATGGATATTTTTCATAATTTTTTGTTGTATATTTTTTATAAATTTTTAAAGTCAAGATTAATTAGATTTGGACATAGGTGTATGTTGTAACACATAAATTATTCCATATGTATCAAAATTTAATTAATTTATTTTTTTGAAACAAGGAAATCAATACCTAGGGCACAAATATTTCTTAGGATTTTTTTTCTCTATTTTTTATTTTTCTAAACTAAATGATGTCAAACTACACATCATATTTCACATAAGTATTTATAGGTTGGTAAGAGCGTATTAAATATCATTGAAAGGATCCCAAAGTGGGATATTTAAGTTTGATACATCTACACATTATTACTCCACCTATTTAACTATAAAATTAGGTTCATGCCTATTTTCATACTATAGAAGGGGTCACATTGGTGAAAAGGGTTTAAATCCCCTATTAAAAAAACATTGTAGATGCTTTATTGAGTTATTCAATGTATTTTGAATTTTGTGAACACTATGTGTTTGATAAATAAAGTGGAGTGAAGTTGAATTTTTGCAACACTAGAGATAAAGGATTAATGAAGGAAATCCATGGTGATATAATTTCTCCTATAGATGTAGCTTTTATAAGAAAATACTACTATTATGTTTTGATTATCTATGACTACTCACATTATAATTTGATATATTTTCAAAGTATATATATATATATATATATATTTATCATTTTTAAATATTTTAAACTTCCTATTGAAAAATTGGATAGATTAGAAAATAAAATTATTAAGGTCAAATAATGGAAGGGAATTTTGTTCAATAGAATTTAACAAATTGTGAGAAATGTAAGTATTATAAGCTAAATATATACCCCAAAAAAATTGAACTATAGAAAGGATGGATGAGACATCAATTGATAAAGAAAAATGTATGTTAAGTAGTGCTTAGTTGGATCACTACTTTTAGATTTATTCTATATTTACTTCTTGATTATTTTTATGAATAAATCACATTGTTCAACTTTGGTTGAAATAACACCATATGAAGTGTGGGTACATAATCAAACATCTATTTCTCACATTAGAGCATTTGGATATGAGGTTTTCATTCATTTACATAAATAAACTTGGTTTAAGTTAGATTTAAAAGCCAAAAAATATTTTTTGAATGGTTATGGAAATAATGGTAAGAGTTATAAGCTTTATAATCATCTAACCTAGAAAATGGTATATTTTTTAGATGTAATTTTTAGAGAACTAGAGTTATGTTTGATCAAGTATAGCCAAAATTAATGGGGAAAAATAATACATTTTTTGAAACTAAATTTGAGAATCAAGAAGATTTTTTATATTGAGAGATAGTTCAAAGGAAGAATAAGAATAATCTCTTAATACACCCTTTGTGTAGGTCCATAAAGAAATATAAAATAGTTCATAGATATAGGGCACTAGATTTATACTTATATTTATGTTATATTATGTTGAAAATTAATCTAAATCTATAAAGGAAGTTATTTCTTTAAAGAAGCATGAACATTATCTGGAGGCCTTAGGACAATATAGGATGGGCTTCAATGCATGTGAAAATTTTGATCTAGTTGAACCTTTGAAGGGAAAGAAGCCCATTGGTTGATAATGGGTGTTTAAGAAGAAATATAGAGGAAATGAATAGTTGAAAATGGAAAAAATATGATTTGTGACAAAAGGGTACTCCTAGGTGGAAGGAGTTTACTTTGGTGGAATTTATCTTCTATTGAAAAACTAGTTTATGCAAATAATTAGCTATAGATCAACTCACATGTGTAGTACCCTTTGTGTCTTTATGTTCTTGCTTAAACATAATGTGATTTTCTTGTAATGTGTTTCTTGGCATGTATTTTTGTTTGTTAGTTTTCTTTGGATGACACTTGAGGTTACCGTTGACACACGGGCACAAAGAGAAAAAAATTTGTTGTAGCATTCCTCTATTTGTATCTTCATTCCTCTTTATGTTGTAAATGTTTTTCTTTTATCTATTTCATGTGAATGTTCTAGAGTGTTGAGACATTTAGGTATTTTCCATGTTGACCCAAAAGCTTTTATTTTATCTTCATGTGTCATTCCTCCCTTGTGTTCATAGTTCCACAAGCATTTGGGGAATGATGTCAATTCATAGCATGGTTATATTATACATTATCTCTCATATGTACTAACCTCATATCTCTAGATCCCTGATGTTCTATCATATGGTTTTATTTTGGGGGAAACCCCTTGTCATGAGTTAGTTTTTTGAAAACATATCACTTGGTATAGGCTTTCCAAAAGGACTCTCATGCCCATCGTTTTCAAAAAGTTTTATATATATAACCATTTTTTAATTTTATCATTTTATTTGTATATACTATTAAATTTATGTTCTTGAACTTGAGAAAATTGAGCTTTGCCCATTATTTTTCATTATTGGATATAATATACACTTTTGAAATAAGAAGGACGAATAATTTTCTTACTAAGGAAAATGTGTAAAATTTCCAAAAGAATGAAAGAGGGCCCTCCCTACAAATGCTTTAATAATTAGATAAACAATCCCGAGTAAGACAATATGTAGGGGCACCAATAATTTATGACAATAGTTGTTTTAGTTGGAATGCGCGGTGGTAATATGGTATTGGAAACTAATATTTTATGTATTTAAACTTTTTTTGTTATCGGTTTGGATTAAGTTTTTAAAGTCTGCCTATTTCTTTGGAGTGGCTTGACCAATGTCTACATTTCCTTTTTAAATTCACGATAGATTCTAAATGTTGGGTGCTGTTAATTTTTTTACCCTAACTCTTCTCTACTCCAGAGGCGGTTTTATTTTGTTTTAACGTTTTTTCAGACGACGAAAGGGCCCTACCCTCACCAGCTTTGAACTCCTTTAATAAGGAAACACTAGAACTGTCGGCGACCATTGCAAAGATCTTCGAAGTCGGTATTCCTTCAACCGTTACGTGGCTGTAAAATATTTCCAAATAGCAGCTCTTGACCGAAATGGGCGGTACTTCTGTTGCATGCCTCACAGTATATAATTGTACTTCTTTTCTAGTCTAGTTCATGATATTTTGTGGGGACTAAATTATAGTCGATCATGAAAAAGGAGAATAGGATTAGCAAGGAACTCTTCCATGCTTTGGAAACTGGCGATGTCGCTTATATTCAAAGTTTACATAAGCAGAACTCGCAAGTTCTGCTTGGCGTTACTTTTGAGAAAGATAGTCCTCTGCATATTGCTGCAAGGGAAGGCAATCTGCCTATTGTTCAGTGGATTCTTCAAGTCAAACCCTCTTTGGCTGGAGCGTTAAACAAGGATTGGAATTTTCCTTTGCACGAAGCTGCTAAATACGGCAATCCGGATCTAGTGAGAATTCTACTTGAGCACAAAAAGAGTTCTGCCTATTTCTACAATAAGTTTGGTGAGACAGCTCTCATAATAGCTTCCAAATACGGCCACGTGGAAACAGTCAATATTTTATGGAATGCCAAGAAATATAACGATGCAAGGGAAACACAACAGTGTCTTAGAGTGGCAGCTTATGGGGGATATTCAGGTAAATTTGCACACTATTTACTCAAATTGAAGAAAATATTAGGTTTTCAGATTACCTGCAATTTATTGACTTTAGTTAATGTGAATGTGAGACAGATACAGTGGAGGCGTTAGTCGGGAAGCCTATCAAATCCCGACTGTTTCTGTTCCATTTTCCATTAGCTGTTTTGTTTGATCACTGTTTAGGTAAATTTATACATAATTTGATCAAGTTGAATTGAAGAGTGAGTTTGCAGATTGCATGAAGTATATTGATTTTAGGTAATTTGAATGTGAGGCAGATTTAACGAAGGCCGGACTTGATAGTCTGCACGAAATTATTGACGATGACAATGAAAATAGACGGCCAGTCCCAAATCTGCATGCAGCTGTCCATGTAGGACGTCTTGAAATAGTACGAGCAATGCTAAAATCTCCTGCATGGCAGGACTACTTAATGAAAAAGGAGGATGAGTGTGGAAGGTGCGCAATACATGTAGCAGCCATGAAAGGCTGTTGGGACATAATCAATGAGTTTATATCCACATGGCCAGACTCTATCGAGATTCGGAGTTCAGATCATAAGTCTGTTCTGCATTTTGCTGTGGAATATAATCGATTTGAGATAGTGCGGAATCTTTTATTCAACAAATCGCCTCAAAAAGCTGTTGAGTGGGTGAGTCACGACCATGACCATTTTCACAATACAACATTACATTTGGCAGCAAAAAAAGGAGTGGATCCCCAGGTTTGACATCCTTTGCTTACTCTTACATTTTTAAACACATGGATTTTATTATTATGGCTTTCATCCATATTTTCATGAAAATCGTTGCTATTGATATCTAAAATGTTGCAATCCAAAGCAACATTTAGCGAAATGTTGATTTGAGGGATTTCTGATAGGTTGATAGTGATATTATGAACTTAATAATTTCTTATAGAAATGTTCTTTATACTGTATTTTTATCTCGTCTTCTATGATATGAAGATATTATTTTACTTTTGTTCAATATTTGCTTTTTATTATTTGGAGATCGATAGATTTATCCTTCTTCCTTTAGAAATGATTTCCCTATCTTATGTAGCTAACTTAATCATTTGAAAATAATAATAGTTTTTTAATATTTAGTATTAAAATCAAAATTAAAATAACATCATAAATAATCTGATCGGATATATATATATATATATATATATATATATATATATATATATATATATATATATATATCAAAACTCAAAACTCTATATGATATATGTAAAATATTTAAAGGGGATTGTAATTATAGATTTACCATTAAATTTCCAATAGCTCCAGTTTAAGGCCAATCAGACTATCAAGCTACTTTTTTACCTAGATACCACAAGAAAAAAGACACTCAATTTCATAGGATGATGGGGAGGTGAACAATCAAATTTAATAGAGTGGAGTTCTAACCATTAAAGTAACTTTTGGGTAATCTCTACTTTCTCATCCAGATATAACTAAGGATCACATGTATAGATAGGGTGGGATACATTCAAGAAAAATATGTATGCCACAATCTAGCATAGAGCTCCTATCTCACATTTTGTGGTGGCTACAACTTGTCCCAAGGTAGAAATTTCTAATTGTCCTACATGGTAATTATTTCTACCATCAATATTGATTTAAATGGCTTGCACCTATATTACTTACATGCATAATAGTGAAAATTATCACTAAAGACTTGATAATTATTAATATTTTTTATTTTATGTACATAAAATATCCTATTGTTAACTTTTATGGACATTTAAAATTTATTCAAAAAATAATATTATATATACACAACATATCAATCTTAGATGTAAAGTCACAAAGACATAAAATTGCATAATCATAGAAACTGTACATTTATAGATTTAACAACACTGAGATTTAATTTTGAATCATAACATCTTCTAGATTATTATTTAGTATTTTCTTTTTTTATTTAAATTATTTAAGTTTTGCTTCTTATCTACGTGACTCTCCCACACATATTTAATCATAAATACAATAGTATTTATCTATTGGTTTCATCAAATATTTATATAATTATTTGGGCTGTTTATTATTTAGATCTTATTGGCTAGTTTGGTGGCATATGAATTATTTATAATAATTTCTTAATTTTTTTTATCTTTCCTAAAATTATATTATCCTAAAGAAAATCAAGTCATGCAAAATCCTAGCTTCTTCTTATGATCTTTATTTTTGATAAAGTTAGATGGCTTTGTTGCCTCTTTCTCTCACTTTCTTCTTTTCCAATCACTAATTTTTTTTAACTAATATCTCCATGTACTTCTATCTTCATGAGTTACCTCAATTATCCTATTCTAGCCTTATTATCATTGATTTCTACATATGACAGTTACATTAAGTAATCTAGGTTTCTCTATTGTCATCATGATTGATACTTGGACTCTCAAATTGTCCTATATATGACAGTTACATTAAGTAATCTAGGTTTCTCTATTGTAATCATGATTGATACTTGGACTCTCAAATTGTCCTATATTATCCCATATATGTATCATTAGTACTCATCTACAATATTTTATAACTTGACTACCCTCTTGTTTTCATCAACATACAAATATATTATTTTGGTCAAGGTTTTGAGCTTCATTAAAAATTTAAAAATTATGATTAAAATAATATTAATATTAAATAACAAATTAATATTATAGCATTTATTTAGGATCATTATTTTTAACTCACATTAACCTAGATTTTTTAATATTATCCACTCTTTTACTTAATCAATAATCTAAAATCATGAATCTAAACAAATATTAATTTGGGCAACTAGTAAAATATCAATTTTAGAATTTTTAGTTATAATCTAGAAAAATAGTGTAAAATTTTCACTTTGAAGATATAACATTACAAAATATAATCCATATTAACATTTGCTAGGATAATAAATACATTAGTTACTACTAAAGTCATTATTAGGAGGAACCTATATGATATATTCAAGCCAAAGCTTATAATTTAAAAATTGGATTATTTAATATATAATCCATAGATATTTGGTCTAATACATGTCTCTAATAAAAAAGAAAGACTATGGGACATTACATTCTTTATTAGCAAACTTCATCCTCAAATTTTGTTTGAAATATATTAAGACACCATTCATGTATATCCTATGTTTATTTCCATGTTTCAAAAATTTGGGATTTTGTTATTCTTTTATTATATTGGTGTCATATTATTAGATTTGAAGTGTGCTTCAATTTATGATTATCCTTGATTCAACTCTAAGATTGCGAGCTTCATCCATCTATATACATGTCCAATCACTTATGTGAGTTTATTCAAATGCATGTTTCCCTAGCACAAACACATAGAAGTTATGAATTTTACTCATTTGTTAGGCTAAGAAAATCCATAATTTCTAGTCTAAGCTTAACAAATATCCATATACCTAGGAGACAACATAGAGTTTTCTTTTGGAGTCTCATGACTCCTTTGTGGGTTATCCTTAAAAATAATTCTCCTACAAAATTTCTAAGAGTTTGGTTCATGTTAGATAGTTCTTTCTATTTTATGCCTCCTTCAAATTTCCTTTAAGTTTATGTTTATTTTTCTATAAAATCTAATTGATAATAAAATTTAAAATTATTTTTTCTCCTCAATTTTACCCATCATGCTATCTAGTAGTTATCACTACCTAGATGATTGGATTGTTAACTTTAATTATCAATTCATTTTAAGCTTTACAAGGAGTTAATATTTTCACATTATTAAGGTATACACAACTATTATATGCAATCATTTTGTGATTTTATTAAATTTTTACAATTTATTTAGTTTAATATATTTCTTGAGATATCACTATATCATCACTAACACTCCACCAAGTCTCCCTTCAATAAATATATGTAACCTACCTAGTATTTTCCAAAACTTCAAAAAAGTAGATATTAAGATTGATATAATATTATGTAGATATTATAATTCAACACATAATCACATAATTTTAATAATTTTCTAAAATAGAATCTTGGTCAAAGACATATTTGAAATGAGATTAAATAATATGTACCTCAAATTTATATTGAATTTCTTAATAATTTAATTATCTAGTAGAACTTCTATGGAAATCAATATTGGAATCATGTTATTCTAACCAATTTAATTTGACTATTAGATGATATGGTCCTAATTGAGTGATAAGAAATGTAAAAATATTTCAAGTTTCCCATTTTAAGGATAAAAATCTATTGGAATTGTGAAAAACGCATGCCATAGGATCAAACAACAAACATAAACACCTTCCACGTAAGAGAGTTGCAAAAAATAATATGCAATATCCTCAACAAGGAAAAGCTATGGCTAAACCCATAAAAGTGGTTTACAATATGAATGAGGAAGGAAAACTAACAAAAAAAGACTCCATGCCAAAAAAATTCATTCTTGGGGTTCAAACGAACTCATTGGTTCGAACAAACCGAAAGAGGGTTTGCTCAAACCTAGGTTCGAGCGAACCCATTCAATGCATTTCACCAAAAAAACCAATGTAATCCCATTTTTGAAAGGGGGTTCACTTGAAACCTTGGGGGTTCACTCAAACCCCCCTTTTCCTTGATTCCTGCTCTCTACCACCAAAAAATCAGAAATTTAGTCGTTTGAAGCTCGGGTTGAGGATGAAAATGGAGGAGACTTCACAAACCCAACTAGAATCAGGTAGTACTCAAAATGAACTATCCAACAACTATAATTTTAATATGTTTTGGTTTTGTTATCTTTTTTTTTTTTTAATTTTTATTAAACATGGGTTTTTCACCGAAAATGAAGCTCTATGTTCTGTACATGTCAAAAAATAGAAGATTATCAAAAAAAAATTTGAAAAATATGAGTGCACTAGATATTGAAGTCCTTCATCCAACCAAAAAAAATTGAATTTTGATACATACAAAAAAACTTACACGTTATATGGTCTGCCTATGACTGAATTATAATTGGTTTGACTTCAAAACTTGATTAAGGAAAAAATATTCAATAAAACACTATATAACCAAGTGGAAGCACTAGATATCAGAGTTATAAATTTAAATTCGAAAGAATTAGAATTTTATCCTTCATGGAAAAAATGTTATGCGTTATACAGTGAGTGTCACTCCTTAAAAATGTTGTTTTCCTGAAAAAAATTGGTTTTCGAGGGAGATGGAAAAAGAGGTGCAATTTGATTCCAAAGAAATTGAAAAAAAATATATTTAGAATCTACAGACAAAATTTCACGAAACTCTAGTTTGCATCATCTTCAAATTCCTCACAGTATAGCTACTATAGTTGCCCGAAAGTGAAGATTTAGTTAGAAAAAAATATTTCAGTGTCCAGTTTGGCCAAAAATTGTAAACCACTATTGTGGGATCACCCTATAGAATGAATCTTAAGAGTTTTCAAAGATTTTATAAGGTTATCAAAAAGGTTATGATAATACAATGAGGGTTGAGATCTATATAGGAGTAACCCTAAATGATAAAGGGATTAGTTAATGCCAAGTGTCAACTTCACATGCAATGAGACACAATTATCTTATAATAGATCACTTTAGTTAACATAAAATTACTTATTTAACATAAAAATCACTCCTATTTTAGCTTAAGTGGATGAGAATAAATTAGAATAATAATTAATTATTAGCTAATGTATGATTATTCTAATGCCCCCCCTTAAAATTAACATAGGGAGTAGCTTAAAAACCCTAAAAAGAGAATGCATGGATCATAAAACAAAGGCATAGTGGCTCCCCTTCCTTTTTCTACAAGGCAGTCTACGCAATGACCAGAGCCTTCCTCCGATGTTTGTGCTCACATGTAAGATGGTTTCTATGGCTTTGGGAGCTAGAGGCTACATCCTAAGAAGGGACAAAAGAGTCATGTTCAGTCATCAGAGTATCCATCACAATCATTTATATAGGAGGGAGTGACTCCTGAATGGGAAAAATAGGAAGATATGGAGAAGAAAATAAATCAACAGATAGGGGAGAAGACTCAAGCACCTTAGCGAAGGGCCTCTTCCCATTTTGTACCTTAGGGGTAGGGACAACAAGAGGCCACAAAGGCTAAGATGCAAGAGAAGCTCCACAAGGGCCTTTCCCCTTACCATACAAGATAGGGTGAGGCATTGTGGGTAAGATAGGAAGGTTGAATACCTGACGCTTGGCCTTTCGCGAAGAATGTACCATCAAACTCCCAAAAAAATGTATAGGGGTGAAATTTGACGACACTGCAACAAGGAAATAAGAAGCAGTAGGTGGAACTATAGAGGAAGAAGAAGAAGATCCCTGAGCAAACTTATCCTCGCTTTTTCGAGCGGTGAAGGTGGCCTTATGCTCTTCTCTCATGGAAGATTTAACTAAAATCGCATAGGGAGAAGGGGGGTGAGTCACCTTTGGCGCTATGCCCTCATTCTTGTACTTCACATAAGTTTGATACAACAAGTCTATTCTAGGAGGGAGCAAACCAACAAGGGCAGGAAAGAAGTGATCAAGTGAGTAACCCCCACACCCAATCATCAGTTTGTAACTAGTGTTGTGGACTACATGTATAAAACCCTAATGGGAGAACTTAAAGCACTTATGTATTACCAAGGGAACTACATTCATGGAAACTAGCTAGGGAATGCCTATTTTCTCTTTGAACAATTCAGACCTAGGGATGATATCAAATAGTGCATTCACAATCCAAGGCCCAACCAAGACTAACAAGATGATATAACTGATGGGAGGAACAGAGAGCCCATCGTGTGTATGTATAGTTCTTATCAAATCATCATATCCATCCTTATGTCAAAATTTTATCATTATGATCTCCTTTGTGATAACATTCACCCAACATGTAGGGTCAATGAGAACACCAGTTACAATATTCCCATTGATACATGTTGGAATGCAAAAAGGAGATGACTATCTATTAGCATTCATTGGCAAGTCATGTGAGGTGAATGTTATAGCAAGGGATCCTCTTGCAAGTTGCACAAATGGGATGGGTAGATGTAGGAAGGAAGGTATTTTATGCAAACTAAGAAGGACTTTCACAGAAGCTCATAAGGGTTCAATAGTTAGATGGGGACCTTCTCAAGGTTTCATTTCACAATGCTTAAAGATTCTTCCAACTACACCACTAGGGGTCATAGGTTGGGTTGCAAGGCTAGGTGCCTTGGAATGCGCATACCCACAGTGCTCCTAGAGTATGAGGGAAGAGTCTTTCAGCACTACCAAATAGAACTAGAACAATTCATGTCAGGTTCACAAAAATGTATAGGAATACCGACCGCTCAGGACCCCATGTCATGGGAGGGTCTAGAACAATCAACTGCCTTGATCTACGTCATGCTAAAGGATTGTTCAAAGTGATTTCAATGTTTTAGGAGGGGGAAATGGAAGGGAAATTGACTTGCCACTATCCTTCTTGTTGGAGTTAAAATGACACTGAGAGGGGGGTTGAATCAGTGTCTTAACTATTTGACTATTTTTAAAAATATTTAAACACACAACTCAGATTTGATCTCAATTTCATTTTGATTAAAGCATTCATGAGTTGAATGTAATCATTCATAAATAGAATTGAGAAAAATAATGACTCAACTGTGAATAGAAACAACAACAATAAATTAAACCAGAGAGAACACAGAAGAACAAAGAGGCACAATATTTTTCCAAGTGGAAAACCCTCCTGGGGTATAAAAACCACTCCCTAAATGCCTTCCAGGCTTAATCTTTTAATCAACTGTTCACAATGCCTTATAGGTTGTTTTGAGCACCCACTCAAGGAGCACCAACCCCTCATTTAGAGATATCTATCTCAAGAAGTACCAACCCCTCAGTTTACTTTTTGAACAATAGTGATGATTTAGAGGATTTCTCTATTTTTAGTTAAGCACATATCTCTCTATTCTCTTGTCTATATAATACCTTAAAGATTCAATAATTGAATCCCTAAAATACTACGTAGAAAAGAAATTTACAATCTCTGCATTTTTATTCAATTTTTTATTGCAGAGTTTCATCATAAATTTTCATATAGTCAAAGAATGATATTCTTTTTGAGTTACAACAACAGCCGAACATAAAACTAAGTTTTCTGCTTCTTTAAATAAATGCCAGAAAAGTAACAGCAGAACAACCAACCAAAACAAGAGCCATTTCACCCATCTTATGAAGCTTGTGAGATTATTTCTCAGACGAATCTATAACTCCCATGGCTCCATCAACCACTCTCGAGCATCCAGCCAAAGAGGTGCACCAAACAAACCTTCCATAGACCTCTGTAGAAACTGTTACAGTCAGCAATAATAGAAACATAAACATTCATGATGGCAGCCAGGCTAGGGTTCGATACCCAGCTAAGAGAATGTGCTCAAAATGTTTTCCCTAAGTGACTTTCTTTTCAAAAGAAGACACGTTATGCCGTAGGAAACTCTAACATTGTCAGACAACCTTATGGTTGTCGCTTTCGCCAAAGTTCACCAGAGTCGGAGAGAAGTCATACCAAAAACAACATGCTACACCAAGAGCCAAGAGTTATTTTCTTTCCAATTGCTGAGACTCGGTGAAGTCGGGAAGACATTAAATTGAATGTTCCATGTTTCACCGAACGATCACTTAATTCATTTGGTCGTCGTGACATAAAAATTTTCCTGCTGATGAGACCATCTATCCCAAGCGGGTTGCTATAACCAATTGACATCAGAGAGACCTCATGTAGAATTCATAAAATCATACCGAAACATTCTGACCACTTTAGATCACCAAGAGAATTCAATTCTCATACCGATAGAGTACCTTTTGATTTCCATTCACTTTTCGGTTGGCAAGACAATTTGAAATCGCCAAGACCTCACAATGATAACCACCTTGTCTGGTCGAAATGAGCATTAAATAACACATCGGTGAGACATAAAAAAATCGCTATGATATCATATTGAAGATAGAACTCCTACCAATGAATCCCCATTATCACCTATCGACAAGACATAAGAGAGTCGGTGAGACCATATGCCGATGAACCTAACTCTTATCGAAAAGTATCCATCCACCAAGGTCAGTGTAACTTTACACATTCAATATAACATTTCGCTGAAGTAGTAACCTTATGCCTATAAGACATTCTATGCAACGATCGCTGAGACATAAAATCTTCAGAGGGACAAAATACCGAATGCATTATGTTTGGCCGAAGAAAACTCCATACGCATAAGTTTGTGACACAATATGATTTCGCTATGACCTCAGCCCAACAACCAAACTCATGCCGTTATAATTAATCTGAAGCGGGTCGGTGTGACTTAAAGAAATTGATAAGACCTTATCCCGACGGTATAGCAAATGATGATATGATCTTTCTATTGTCACCATAACACAAAGAGAATTCTTGCCGACTGCAACTTGAAAGTTAGATTCAGTCACCATGACATCTAAAATGTCTTGCCAATAGGAAATTTAGACATTTCAAAGTGGATCGGGGAGACCCTACTATACTCATGCCAATATGTATAAGCTTGAAATGCAAAGAGAACCATTTTGACAAAAAAACCATCTGTCAAACTCTGTCAGTTAAAGAAATAACATTCATAGCATGAACCAGAATTCTTATCATCATCATGAAATTGAAACATAAGAAATAATTTTCTGTAATAGCCAAGAGACATCAAAGAAGTTCCATTGTAAATTATAAGGATCAGAGATTTTTTCATCAAGGACAAACCATAAACACAACTGAGATCCAACACTTCTATCAACCTAAGTGGTTTGGGGAATCAAGTGAGCAAATTCTCGAGTCAAAACTGAGACCTAGGCAACTTTCTGCCATAGGACCCCAGCGTAGAAGACAAATGACAATGTGGTGCACTAGCGTCCGCATAGATGGAAAAAACCAAGTATAGTTTAAACTAAAAGTAATTTACTAATCTACTTGATAAGTGGATTTTTAAGCAATAACATAAAACATGATAGAATTGAACTATTGAAATGACAAGAGCAATACTTTAACATGAAAGATAAAAGCTAACAAGAGAAAAGGTGATAGAAATTTGAACTCATGGCTGGTCCAACCTCCTGAAATCTCCACATGAACATGATACATACATACAATATAACGAAGAAAAATGTTGGGGTTGTTTCAAGGCTTGCTGTAGTCAAACCTCCATTTCGGTGTTCCCACCTCATGGACAACCAGAATAGCCACGATGTAGAAAATGTGATAAAGAGACTATGGAAAGAAAGTACTACCAAGCAAAAGCAACAACATTATGCTATGAAATCAAATGGAAATGCTAAGTAAATTGGATATCACCTCCCAAAAAAGGATCCCTCAAGCACGTGAAGGGAGATGCGAGCTCACAATCCTGAGTGCCACCATTTCCGCAACAACATGAGAAGAGAAACCAACACACTAATATCTTAGAGCTTCAACAATGGAGAATGTTATGAAATGGAGTGTGTAGAAGCAAGTGTGATTGAGAAATGTGTAGAAGATTGAAGAAGATCAAATGAATGGAGAAGATCTTTTTAGCATGAATATAAGCCCAAAATAGTTGTTCAAGGTATGTCAAGGGTGCAGGGGAATTATGCTTCATCACCAATGGATAAGTGTAATGCCTTTGCAGATTCCAGATGTAGGAATCCTATCAAGACAAAAATTATTGACGAAAATTCCCCCACCGGTACTACAAACAACCACCAAGTGGGTTGAAGCGGAATGGATGAAGTGGAAAAGCATTGTTAGGTTTAATTATTCTAAGGTAGGGGTGTAAATGGGGAATTTGAAAAGGGTGTAAATTTACTCCATTACAAAAACCAATAAATTTTTTTATTCCACTAAATAAATATTTTTTAATAATTAAATAGATAATTTGAGTGACAATCAATGTGAAAAATAACATAACACAAAAATATATTCTCATCTTGAATTTCTTAAGAAATGACTTTAAGTAAATTTATACTTAAAATACTAAATAAACCAATGTTTATATTATTGTTATAATGCTCCTTACAACTTATATTTTGTTATATTGTTAGTGGTGAAAGAGTAGGAGTCAAAGGGAAGGGTATAAGAATTAGGAGATCTAGGAGATAAGATACAAGCATGTGAAAAATATGCAATATTATAGTTAGTAAGCCCAATTTACATTGAGTATAAATAATTTCTTATACATGAAAGGATGAGGCAATCCACCTATGAGGTGAATGGACAAGTACCCCATGAAGTAGCACAAAAGAGTAGACAAGTGTCCTATAGGTGTCAACCTTAGGAACACTTGGAGTGTGCAAACTAACAACCTCTATTTGACCAATTCATCAAACCTTTGTTCCAAGTGTTGAGTGACCTTTGAGGTGAGATAAGAAGTCTTCCAACCTCAAAAGGTGTGTGCATGAGGTTAACCAAATAAATTGGTAACCTCTAGAGGTCTATAAGTTTTCACATTTGATTAGACAGTAACTTGTGTAATCTTATCAACCTATGTACACTTAATTATAGTGAATAGATTAATTATTCACACTAACACTCCCCCTTAATTCATACTTGGGGAGATCGCAAAATTAAAATAAGATAGAAAAGGGCCTCGGCTAGAAGCCATGTTAAGTATCCATATACAAAGTTTCTCATAAAGTGGCGTAAAGGAGAAACCCTAGTGAGAAAAAAAATCCTCTCCAAAAGAGAAATTAGAAGGATTTAAGACCTCTTGAAAATATGTCCCTTGATGAAAGGAACATGATGATGAACTCTTGAAGCATGTTGATGTTGTAAACTTTATCGATGATGAACTGGAGTCTATTGGAATCAAAAAATCTCCAAGAAATGTGGATCAAGATGTGGGATAAAAAATATTGCATGAGTGAACATATGAACACTACTCAACTAATATACACAAAGTTTGTCAAAATCTTTGAAGTCAATAATACACATAGTACTATTATAAGGAGTACCAGAATCTCAAAATGTGACCCACTAAAATAATCTCAGATTCAAGAGACCAAGATAGAAGGTTCACAAGGCCTCCCAAAAAGCATATTCATCCTCTAATTCATTGAAAGAAACATTAGCATAACACATCATAGTATCCCTTTAATGCTAAGATAAATAAGCAAATAAAATGAGATCGAGAGTATGTAAGGAGCATAAAGATGCATAGTGTGTGCTCCAAGACACACTCACATGAGATGAGAATTACAAGAATCCATGTTGTGATGGTATAGCTCCTGAGTACACTTTATAATTTAGTGTATGTACAATAATTTCCCCAAATTCCTCTACAGGAAACTCATATTCAATTTTGTGGCACTTTATATGAGTGCATTTACAAAATTAATTTCTATTGGATCTCTACAAGTTTACTGTCATGAGGTTGATTAAGAAGACAAGATTAAGTTATGCCTTACAAACCTCAATAAAATACAAAAAACAAAAATTTAAATCCCCCATTATGTGGAAATAAAATGAATAATATACAATACAAATATTCACTCGTCCAATCTAGGATACAAATTCTAGCTTAGCGAAAAATATTTAAGAAAGGAAAAAATAATGTTCACTCATTAGAACTTAAGGATTTTGTACATGACCTTATATGAATACAAGAAGCTACTATGGACCTATAATGTTTATCTAGCATAAAAAAAATGATGATTGAGGTCCCAAAATGGGTAATTAGTGGTTTACTAGGTAGTCAATTTTTCTTTCATAATCGAGAAAGGTGATCAATTGTCTATTAGGGTAGCTTTGTCATTATCATTCGAAAATGGAAATTAAATTTCTAATAATTTAAAACATCAATTCATTTGATGGTTGTTTTCCTTCAATATATATATTTGTATACTCTAAAAATCCCTCAAAAATTGACCTACACTAATTAATTTACTAACAAAAACCATAGAAAAATAAAGGTTTTAAATGAGGATTTTTCTTATTCATTCCCTTGTATAATTCTAAGAACTACTATAGTTGATAAATCTAATAAAATAAATTCACAATTTTTAAATTATGACTTGAACTAAGTCCTTTTCAAAGGCTCATAGAAATAGACAAAGATAAGCAACAGTGGGATAAAGGTTTTAGAAGTTGATGACTTGTGATGGCATGAAATTGGTTCTAGTACATGTTGAAGGTTACTTTTATAATATTTGGAAACAACAATCCTAAAGAAATTTCATGAAGTTATGGCAAGGTTATGGGGTAAAAGTACAAATTTGTGTCACACATTCAACCAACTTATCAATAAAAATGATTTTATGTATTTATAACTAGGAATAAATTTTGGTCAAAAATATGATATATCTAGATTAAGTGTAGCTAAGTTAGTTATGGACACAATTTTCAAATAAATGTGTTCAGGGCAGGTGCATGAAGTTGGGTACCAATTTTCTGGCCACTTATGAATTTTTTTTAAAAACGTGGTCGCATTATAACGTGCGAGCGCGTTATAATGTGCACATGTTATTTCACATTAAAAACAAAGAGAAAAGTGAAATTATTTTCCTTGGAATACCAACCCAAAGGCTTGGAGGGCAGTCCCAACAAGGCTGGAGACGTGTTTTCGCAAATTCTACAATTTTTCACATAATTGGGTTCGTGCTCACCATCAAGATTGCATCTAGTTCAATAATAAAAAAATCCAAAACATGGGTAATGTTAAGTTCTCTCTTAGCTATCCAACGATGTAATTTTTTTCACTTTTCAACAATGTTAAGCCTTTCTTCCATAATTTATTTTGTTTGTATGTCTATTTTTTGCCAAAAAGTAGTGTTTAGTGTTTTTTTTGTTATAAATTAACCATTCATCAAAATTTCAAATAAATTATATTTTTAGAAACTAGACTCCATTCTACAAATTAAAAAAAAAAAAAAAAAATCAATTATTTTCAAAAATTTGTAGGGGGAGCATGGCCAAAATTTTGCTTTTCAGGAAGTACCCACTTAGAAAATTAGTTAAAAATCAAATATTCATTAAAAAATTATCAGAAAAATTGTGCACCAACTAGATGCTATTAGCTAACTTTTGACCATAGCGATTTTAAAAATGCTACAAAAAAGTTCACTGTGCTCAAGTCGTACAAGAGTTGCTATGTTATGTTTTTTTGACAAAAACAACACCAATTTCTCTACATCCCTCTTTTGAACCTCTTAATATCTACCATTTTCAAAATAAATTAGTAGTTTAGAAAGTAGACTTAGAGCACCTTGATCCTTGTTTTTGTTCCATCTCAAAATTTTGAGTGTAACTATCCTCAATTTCACGTCCAAGGTCACCATTTCTTGATTTCAGAAAAAAAAGTAGCCACTTAAGCCCCCTTTTTGGGAACCATCTTGGTGCACTTACCCTTCACTTAATGCATGTGTAGCACCAATTTGAGGCCAATGTACAAAAATGTAAATTTATTTGAAAAACTTGATGTTTCAACAAATCCCACTCATGTAAATAACATTTAAAAATATATAAAATACTCTTTTGTAGAAATATATATAGTTTAATAATTTCTTATATTTTAAATTTTATTTTTACTAAATTAGTTTATAAATACCAAAATATAAGGATGGTTATATTGGTAAGAGAAAGTATTAAAACTTTTTAATTTTTTTTTAAAAAAGCATGGTGCACAATATAAAAGATTTTATGTCAAGATGGGTATTTTTTCTATCTATGATAAATAGTTAAGATGAAAAGGTGGCATCCCATGTAAGAAAATGTGTTTTCAATATACACATATCTTAATATTTATTTTAGAAAAATTATTTATCAAAATTGAGAAGAAAGAAATCCATGCAACAAAATGTTAACTTATAAATATAAATAAATAAATTTGAAGTAGAGAAATAAAAATTTCTATATAAAGAGAGATGTCTCATTTATTTTATTTTTTAACATTTTATCAACAACTAAATTATAGTGTCAATTTAAAAAAACACTATTGAAATATTTTTTTGTTTTTTCAAAATGCAAACATAAAATACACTTCAAAATAAGCATTCTATTTGTTTACATAATTTCAAAATTTAAAACATATGTGTCACTTTTTAGTGCTTCACGTTAGAATTTTTTTACCACTATTCATTGATTCCTTTATAAAAGTGTGACACAACTTTGTAATTTTATTCTATGGCTAAAAACCTCAAAAACATGGCAAAAGGAAGATTGTAACTATATTAAAAAAAATGATAAATGCACATAAATGGTAAAATAACACTAAAATATAAAATTGATAATAGTAGAGGAGATTTTGAGGTAATAAAATTACAAAAAATCTTGGTTTGCTGATGAAGGGTTTGAATCAAATCAAGTGAAAATAGATTGAAATTATAAATAACACTTGCAAGGAGGAAATGGGGAGATGTGAAAATGGGAAAATTACACAAAATTGAAATGGAGAAGGATGTAAAAGATTGGAATGGTGAAGGGAAAAAAGGATAGAGTTGAGAGAGAGAGAAATAGCTATCTACAAATAAATAAATAAAAATAATGATGCAGCCAAGGTAGGAGGATCATCCAATTGAGGACTGCCCAACCTTGCAACCTAAACTACCAAATCCATGATCACATAGATATGCAACAAAATTTAACAAATAATCCACAGAAAGATAAAAGATATTCATGAACACCGAACACAAGACACAAGGTATATCCTAGGAAAACCCTAATAGGGAAAACCCCAGCCTTCAAAGCTCATCCACATTATATTAGATCTCAAAAAAACATTACATATGCCTCTAGGGGTTTATAGATTCTAGGTTGCAGTCTAGGGATTACAAATAATTCATATAACAACAATTTTCCATCATCTTCTTTTCCTGCTCCACACTCACTCTACTCTGTGATCCTTTCAGATTAGAATACTTCGTCACCATGCTTCATACTTCATATTATCGAGAACCTTGTCAATCTGTCTCCCTTTTTTCTATCTTAGCAAATATTCTCTTCTCTATTTATATCTTCCGTGAATCATTTAACCCTTAAGATGTCAGCCCAATTACAACAGCTAGTATAATAACATGCCAACTCAGATAGGTCGGCTCAAAACAATAAAAGATTACAATGTGAATCAATCAAGATCAACCAAAACAAAGCTAGGACCCAAAACCATATCCTCGATCATGAAAACACCTTCTAAATTATTCCTCGAAGATCCACAACACACCACAATGCTATATTGGCCAAGAACATGGAAAACATCAACTCTCAAAAGAAAATCATCAATCGTGAGCTCGACGATCAATGTGAACCAACACCACATGATCAAAGCCTTATGAATCACCTTAGAAACATCTAAAACAACTCCATGTACTGGAATCACATCATCTTTGCTCATGAGTGCCAACTAGAATAACTGAACAACTGTTAGCACACAAATCTTCACAACTTGATCGATCCTTCATGCAGATCTCTAAAAATTGACATGGTTAAACTAGCTACCCTCAACAACAAATGCTTTAATCCACAACGTCAGATCATCCACATATTGAGCTCACCAACACATGGAACTTCATTGTCAACTACCTCAATTTTTTGAGGACTTCTAGATGCTCCTACATCAGACTCTTAGGATTATTTGAAAAGTGAGACTCTTCAGTTTGGTCTATACTGTATCAAATCCAATTTTTTCTCCTTAAATGGGTTCGGTGATCTGTCTACAAGTACTTGCAATGGTCTCAAGGTCGGCATTCTATTCAAGTCCACCCTGGAAACTGCCTCAAGCTCTTCTCTTTGAATTGGTTCAGTGATTTGTCCACAAGTACTTGCAACTGCCTCAAGGTCAACATTTTGTTCAAGTCCACCCTGCAAACTGCCTCAAGCTCTGCAAGGTTTGGCATTATACTTGTAGGCCTTGCACTACCTCACTGGTCGATGATCTGAGCAAGCTGACCTTGCAAGTTGCCTATGGTTCTTCATCTTGTCATGGTCAAGGTTCGGTGATCTACTTGCAAGCCTTGCACTACCTCACTGGTCGACGGTCTGAGCAAGCCTTCTCTGCAAGTTTCCTCAATATCAGTGTCTTCTTTTATTCCTTCATTCACATTTACTTTGTTATAGCACATAAACTTTCTCCGAGGGTTCATCCTTCTTGGCGACATCTCTTCCTTTGCTTAGGTACAACTGCCTTAGCTCAGTGATCTAACTACAAGGTTTCAATTTCCTCTCTCTCAGTGATCTATTGAACACACTTACAGCTTGCCTCAAATTAGGGATTTTCTCACCCCAAGGAATGCCACATGGATCTCAATCCACTCAACGTTTGCAACCAGCTCTGATACCATTTGATGCAGCCAAGGTAGGAGGATCCAATTAGGGACTATCCAACCTTCCAGCCTAGACTACCAACTCCATGATCACACAGATATGCAACAAAATTTAATAGCTAATCCATAGAAAGATAAAAGATATTCATGAACACTAGACACAAGACACAAGATATATCCTAGGAAAACCCTAATAGGGAAAAAACTAGCCTTCAAATCTCATCCACATTATATTAGATCTAAAAAATATATTACATATGCCTCTAGGGATTTACAAATTCTAGGTCGTAGCCCAGGGATTACAAATAATTCATATAACAATTTTCAATCATCTTCTTTTCAGCACTCCACACGAGCACTCTGCTATGTGATCCTTCTAGATCAAAATACTTCATCACCATGCTTCATACTTCATATTATCGAGCACCTTGTTGATCTATGTCCCTTCTGTATTTCTTAAAAAATATTCTCTTCTCTATTTATATCAGCCATGAATCATTTAACCCTTAACATGTTGGCCCAATTACAATGGCTAGTAAAATAACATGCCAACTCAGATAGGTTGGCCCCAAACAATAAAAAATTACAATGCGAATCAACCAAGGTCGGCCACAACAAAGCCAGGACCCAAAACCATATCCTCGATCATGAAAAACACCTTCTAAATTATTCCTCGAATATCTACAAAACACCACAATGCTATGTCGGCCAAGAACATGTAAAACATCAAGTCTCAAAAGAAAATCATCAATCGCGAGCTTGACGATCAATTTGGACCAACACCACAACATCAATAAACATCCATAAGCCTCATGAATCACTATAGAAATGCCCAAAAAAACTCCAGATACTAGAATCGTATCATCTTCCCTCAGGAACACCAACATGAATAATTGAACAACTGTTAGCACACAAATCTTCACAACTTGATCTATCCTTCATGTGGATCTTTGAAACTTGACATGGTTAAACTAGGTACCCTCAACAACAAACTCTTTAATCCATAACTTGAGATCATCCACATACTGAGTTTTCCAGCATACGAAAGTTCACTGCTAACTACCTCAATTTTCTGACGACTTTCGGATGCTCCTGCATCAAATAATTTTAATTCGATACAAAAATATAAAAGGAAAATTTTCACATAGTTGGAAACCTAGGAAATATATTGTAGCAATGATTAAAGAGTAAAATATAATTATTAGAGATATTAGGATTATTTTGTCTCAATCTAAGTATTTTTTAAGTAGTGTAAGTGCATCATGCATGAGAAAAAATAAAAAAATCTTTATGATTAATGCAAAATTTTACTTTTCTTATGTTAAAGTGATGCAACTTAGGTGGCTAGTTATAAAAAATATCCTTTGGAATTTATGGGATTAAATCCTATTAGGGAGAAGCCCTAGAAATTAATTTCCTTATATTTTAACTCTTATGAGGGACATAGAAAATAAATGGCTATCATATTAGGTATAAAATTGCGGGAAATGTTTTTGCTTGAAAAACCATTTAAGGGTGGGTGTACTCACTAGGTAGTTACTTATTAAGACCTAGTTTAGAAAGAACGAAGGGTGGATTTTACAAATAATATGAGGCTAGACACAAAAAATTAAGGATCAAAAGGTGAGTATATTGGGAAAAAACAATGGAAAAATTAATGAGGGGTTAGGACATAGGGTAGGGGAAAAAATAAATGAAGGTAAACAATTATGAAGTATAACAAAGGATAAGTGAATTGATTAGAAAGAAGAAAAGGATGGTTAGGATAAAATAAGCTAGGAAAAATCATAAAAAAAATGAAAATTACATATAGGTGAGGCAATCTAAAATAGACATTAAAATATAATAAGGTGAACAATAAGAAAAGTGGGTGCTTTATGACCTAGGTCATGTAACACCACTCTTCTCCTATTAGCATTCAAATCTGCCCTAGGATCCCAAATTGGATTGACTATCAATACAAAGGTGAGTCAATTCTCAACAACGAAGACCTAGGAGGGGGTTCTTAAGCTTTAAGGGGTTCACCACCAAGCAAAATCTTGGAAAAGACAATTTAACATTCAACTCACAAAACCTAGTAATGTAAGCAAAATAATGAGTGAAAATGATGAAATTAAGTAACAACATGTTAGGGTATGTGAGCCTCGAAGTCTGGAAATGTGATGAGTATTTTGGAGATACAAAAAAGTTGTCAAAATATGCCAGGGAGGACTAAGATGCCCTTATTATTGTCTTAGTCCTGCTGCTATTTTTTAGGGTAGATGCAGAATCTTCGGATGTCAAAACAAAACTTGAAAGAATCTTTGGAAAATAACCTTGGGAGGACTAAGACACCCTTGCTATTGACTTAGTCCCATCTTGAATTTTTGAAATCTCTGAAAGTGATACCGAGACTCAATGTATGCATTTCCTTCTTCTTTGATCTCAGATCTAGCCTATAGGTGAGTTTCCATGAAGATAACAACTTTTCACCTCAAATGATCTTTAGGTCTTCAACCTAAATTTGCAAACACAAACATGCAAGAGAGGAAAAACTTGTTGATTGTTAGTAAATGGGGGTTTTCCCTTGTCAAACCCCTTGTTGGTAATTAAAGCTTGGAATGAAATAGAATAAAGGAGGGAAATGATGAATGAACAACATAAAATGTTACAACTCACCAAACCATTGTCATGAAATCTGTAAAATTGTGTGAAGTGGCTAGCTTGAATGTAGATCTTGACTTGAATTGCTTGCTTGAATCAAAACCCTACATCACAAATGTTAGCTCAAAAACACACATGATACAAGAATATCTTTGACATGATTCTTGAATCTATATGATGGCTACAAATTCTTGATGAATTGCTCTTGAATGCTAAAATACTTGAATACTTGGATGCTTAGATTGCTTGTTATATTTCTAGGTGAAAATATGAGTGAAAGAACCTTGTATTATACTTATCTATGCTTAATATCCTGAAACACAACAAGCATACATATTAATTCATTAATTAAATGAGGCTAAATACCGCCAAGATTTGAAATTAAATACCAAAAATAACCTAAGGGGGACTAAGATGCCCTAGGTAGCGTCTTAGTCTTGAGGCATGAAACTCTGGGAAAAGACTTTAAAAAGGGGCCCATTTAAGGTGCATTTAAAATCAAGGTCCCAAGACCTTTGGAGGACAAAGATGCCCTAGGTGGTGTCTTAATCCCAATCCAAAAATTAGGGACACATAGCCAAAATCATTAAATTATCATTTCCCCTTTAATGTTTGTCGAGATTATCTATAAAAAGATATAATGTATTACGCTTGTGGATGCAAAATAGGACCAATTAAGACATAAATAAGGATAAAAAGCAAGGTAGGACTCACACTAAAGTAGCCAACCATGCAATCAAGAGGGGTTCAAATGTACAAATGCTAGTAAGATAGTATGACAATAATCAAGATCCTATGGAAAACTAACATAGGCACAAAGGAACACACTTATGGATGATATATGAAGTCATAACCAAGTAGTAAACATACACCATCAAATATAGAAAAGGAAAAAGGAAAAAGAGAAAAAAAAGAAATAAAAATGCAACGGATCAAGCTACGATTGGTTGTCCAATGCGCTATGGACCGGGTCTAGGCTATTTTTCCAAAAGAGGTTTAAAAGTGGAACACATTGTCCACTATGAAAAAGAAATGCATGCTCACAAGGGCTAGTGAAGCTAGGTGTCCACGAGGTGAGATCTAAGAGGTCCATATCAAAGTCATACCCCCATGACTATGATAAATATAAAAGAAAGATGCATGCTCACAAGGTATAGTGAAGCTATTTTTTCACTAGGTGATCCCTAGGGGACCATATCAAAGCCATACCTCCATGACTTTAATAAGGTACAAAAATAAAATGCACACAATAAGAAAGAGGGATGTTCAAAGGTATTTTTCTTCATTCATGTAAGGTATCATCTTAGGGAACATTGTGCTTAACATCTCCAAGAGAGGACAAATGCAAGGTCTCATATTAGGGAACATTGTAATCAATGTTTCCAAGAGAGGACAAGTCAAAGAAATATCAAACTCTCAGAGCAAATCAAACCCAGTGACACCACCAAGAAAATAATGCATCGCAAGAAGAAATAAAATCACACAATGAAACATGAGTGTCGATGTATGCCCTCACTTTAAAGTGGTTGCTAACACCATTGCTATAAGAAATTTCTTTAAAGTAGAAGAAGACATTAGAGCTTATTCAAAAAGCCCTATGCCAAGTCATATGTTTCCAATAAGCTATGCCACACAATAGGATGGAAGGGTTGCCCCCAAAAATACAATGTTAAAGATAACTCAGTACGTCACATGTGATCCAACTTAAGGCATTCCATCCACATCCCAAGATTGCTCCTATATATCTACATGAAAGGAAGTTAACTATAGCCAAAAGAGACAACGACAAGTGACATACGAGGGAAAGGCTACTTAACCCCTTGCCCCCACTGAGTGCAGGACAAGGGTGAGCTGAGATGATTGATGAGAATCATACTAGAGTGAAAATTAGTATAAATTAGAGGAACAAGGTGCTTCAACACAAGGAAGATCACCACACTCCTTAAGATGTTGAATTTTACTACTCAAAGCCTTGCATTTATTAGTAGAATGACCATGAAATCAATGATATGCACAAAATGAACTCCTATAGTAGAATTTATTTTGTGTTCTCTGAGAGAGGGATATCAAACAATCCTGGAGGAGTCTCAGCAAGATACTCTCTTGATCAAAAGTAGACATTGTTTCGCTATTGTGTGGAAAAGATATCTTTTGTTTAGGAGATGATGTCATACTTACACAAGACCCTTTAGATTGCGATATTTTTTTTGTCTCCTATACAGGAGGGTGTACAATATAACGAATTCAAATCATTAATTTTTTTGTGAGATGACATTGACATTAAGGGAATATTTCTTTATTTTTTTCATTTCTTTCAAAGGATAATAATCAAGACCACTAGTGGGTATGTGCAGGATCATGATGGGCCAAAAAGTGGCAATATGATGGGTATATATAGGGTATGTGGCTAATGACATTTTTTTTACCCAAAATTGATGTGAAATGAAAAGGTTTTTAAAGGAGATTCTTAGCTTTCTACCAATATAAATTATGCTTTGTTTTGAATTTAATAAATTATTATTATTTATTTTCTATTTGAATTATAGCTAAAGTCCTGATTGATAGGTTGATTGAAAAACATCTATAACTTTCAAAGCGGTATAACATTTTTAAATCAAACATGTCACATTCTATGCTTCACATAATATAGGATTAAAAAATTAAAAAAAGAATTTCATGAAGTTTTAACCAAGTTAAGGTGGTCAGGACATACAAGTTTTTATTTTTTTTTTTAAAGTTGTAATAAAAATTCATAATTATTTATTTACTTGTAAAAATTACAAAAAAATATGCATCACATTGGGACATGAGTCCTCTACCTATATTTAAAATATTATAAAAAATATTATCATTTTATTGTGGTTAGGGTGGTCAGATAGACACCTATTTCTTATTTTTTCCCTAAAATTTAAGTACTACTAAATTGAAATTTCAAATTTTCACCAAATAGTTTTTTTTAAATAAACCTAGTACTTTAGAAACTACATTCAACTTGCTACAGATTCTATTTTTACACATTTTTGAAATAATATAGATAAATTATTCAAATTTTTACATCAAGTTTCCTAACTTTGATTTTTCTAAATTTTTTGCCACTTAAGCGCTTGTTTTTTCCATGATGATCCTACACATGCCCTGGTGTCTATCAATTCAGGATGCACTACTATTAAAGTTGGTTTACAGGAATCCTTTGTGAGAGTGTTGATATTGAGTGAAGGTTTGTTTGATGGTTTGATTTCTATCAAAGGACAATAACCAAGACCACAAGTTGTTTCTTGTGTGTTAGGCTCTATAGGGACACAAATACCTTGTTCTCTAACATCACAACCTTTTCCACTATATCCAAGTTGTTTCATAATTTTGTACCCTTTTCCATAAAGCTTCTTCATTTCTTTAGGATTTTTTGGTTATTGATAGTCAATTTTGTCGAAGTTTGTTGTATAATTTGATTTTTATTATAAATTGGTTGAGGTGGATGCTTTCGAAGTGTCTTCTGAATTTTGTGTTTTGTTCATTACCATTTTCTTTTCCCTTTTCTAAATCTTTTTTTATGATCTTGTATTCTCCTGTGAATGTTGGTTCAAATTCTAAGGAACCCCAATCATCTTCTAATAGATTCATAATTTTCTCAATATGTATTTCCTTGTCCTTTTGTTGCACAGGTTCTACTTTCATAGTTGGTGTCAATGTTTTCAAAAATTTCTCTTTACCTTTCTCAATGTTCAAACAACTATATGGTTCAAGATTAGCTTTGATTGTATAAATTTTGTTTTTGAAAGAGGAAAAAATGAGTTTTATAGGGACCCGAAACCATAAAGTTTACAAACAACAGATAAGATTGTCAAAGTCACCATGAGCAAAAAGGCTGTAAAGAAAACAACAGAATGACAAAACCACAGCAAACAAGGGCCATAGAAAAGACCCAAAAAGACCAGGCAAAATGCCAACAACTGAACATGGACTTTAAAGTATCTGTAGTTTCATGATTAGCTTCAATTGTATAAACTTTGTTGTTGTAGACATATTTCATGATTGGTGCAGGAGCACCTAACCACCTAGTGACAAATTCTTATGTTTAATGGTCCAATGAACTTTTGTATTAAAAGGAGTCACCAAATTGAATTTGTAAGCTTAAAAAGGAAACATGAAAGATTGTATCTCAATGATGTAATTGGGTCGTTAGTTAAATTGGTAGGAAAATGCCAAAAGTTCAAAATTTGTGAGTTGCATTATGAACAAATTTGTAATCCCAATGGTTAAATATCTTTTTAAAAGTTGGTTGTTTGGTGGTTAGGAGTATTGGTTAGTTGAAGAAGGTTGAGAAACACTATGTAAATCCTTGGGAGGCTCAACTTGTGGTGGTTGAAGCCAAAGGAAATAAGATAAACATTGAAGATACACTGTTTACATATAATTTCACTACTTTTTATGAGCTTTCTTCCTGTGTACATGCCGTACAAGTTCATTATGCATTGATTTATTTTTTACAACAGTAGATAAATGATCTAAATTTTATTTCATGCCTTGGCATGGTTTTTATTAATCCTTTAGAGCGTAAATCCATCAAATTTCCCTTATCAAGTTCTTGAACAATCTTAAGGTTTTGTGGTTATCTTGATGGAATAACCATAATCCCACCCACTGTATTCAATTTTAACTCAGTGGGATGATGTTGTAGAATGTAGGGGATGATATTTAGGAAGCAAGAGGTGTGAAAGATGGATTCCTTGGCTTAAAGGGTGAGATAAGGGCATGGAATGTGTGTTTTCCTTGAAGAGATGATGGGTCAGACCTGTGAAATGAAGAAGCCACATTGTTAATGGAAAAGTGAGTGTTCCTTAAGCATGGGATAACCTATTGAAAGGTTTTTGAGCATTTGGTTTGGTTAGAAGTGGTTGGGAAGGTGAAGATACAATAAGGGTGTCCTAAAACCATAGTTGTTTAGGCTACAAGGAGGGTTTTTGAATTGAAGGTTTACTTGATCATTTGGGGTCATGAGACCTAGAAAATATTTGGTTTGGGAACCTATACCAAGAATTTTTTGAGGTTAGAAGGTCCGGTGTGGTGATTTAGAGGTAGACCATTTGAAAAAATGGCCTAATTTGAGGCCTAAAATTGTGAACAGTCCAATTTTGAGGTGTTTGATCTTAAGAAAGTGTATCTGGTTTTCTAGTATGTGGTACATCTCTGAAATGGGTATTTGAATCCATGATTTTTTTTCTAGTTATTTTGGAAAATTCTAGTCAAAAGTTTGAAAAACAAGGTTCCCACTACTACAAGGTAAGCTTGTGCCAAATGGCGAGTTTTGGAGATTTCATTGAATTTGTTTTGGAGATTATTTTCAATTGATTAAAATGTCATTATATGCATGTTGAGGAAATTTGTAGGGGTCTTGGTGAATTTTTGTTATTTACTTGCAAGATTGAGGGGTTGAGACCCTTGAGGGTGAGTTGCATGAATGCATTGTAAATAAGGGTTCCTTGATTTAGAATTGAAGTTTCCATTATTGTGAATGATCCCCACCTTGGATCTACATCATAGTGGTATCAGAGCATCAAGGATTATATTTGTTTTCATTTTTTAGGTTGTGAAGAGCAAGGAAGAAGTGAACAGTGTGGTGTTTAAAGATGCCTCCATAGAACAAAGATATGGCTAAAGAGATGAGGGAGATGAAAGATAGACATGCAAGAGAAATCAAAAAGTTGGAGGAAATAATCATAGCCTTCGAGACAAATAAAATAAGGGAAGTGGAAGAGAGTGAGTCAAAAGAAGAGGAAGATGAAGAGTTTAAAGACATGGAAGAAGAACTTGATCCAGAGGACCAAAGGATTGCAAAGTTG
>VDFB02271358.1:767371824-767439676 GCA_007258455.2 Sequoia sempervirens
AGATATTCATCACATTCCATGGTTAAATTTTGTAAAGTAGTTTCATCACAAATAGAGGAGGCATCAAGAGAAGGAGAATCATGCTTGTAAATGATTGGATATTTTCTTTCAAATAGATTTTTCTAAATGGTAGGAGCATTAGGAAAGGGAGAAATGATATTTTCATGAATTTCAAGTATATCTTCTAACAAAAAACTATCTTCTTCATTACTATGAAGGATATTAGGAGAAGAGCTAACATGTTATCATGGTTATCTACAATTATATCCCTATTTTCCATAATGTCTTCCCAAGTGGGAGAAGTAGGATTTTCAAAGCTCTCAATTATTAGATCTCTTAACACCAACATGTCCTCTTCACAAATGTAATTTTCATGGTCGTTCATGATTGTAGCATTCTCACAAGTAGGGGAAGTGTTGGGAGAGGAATGTAAACTAAGTAAAGTGGTGGCAATGAATTCATATTCTATTGTTATACTATCTACTAGGGAATGAGGAGAATGGAAAATGATACCTTCATGATTCTCAACAATTGTATCTTCTTTCACCAAGATACCTTCATCACTAAAAGGAGAGGTATTGGGAGAAGAACACCTATGATCATCATGAATGTCCATGCTTATATCTTCTTCTATCACATAATTCCTCCAAATAGGATAGATAAGAGGGGTGTAGGTTTAAGGAAAGTGTCAACATTTCCACTCTCTTGCACTAAGAAATTTTCATAACTAGGGAATGCATTGAATGAATGACTAACATGTTTATTGACTAATTTTTTCTTTGCAAACTTGGAAAAGATGGGTACTCAAATTTTGTGAAAAGTAATCTATGCAAACTAAAAATGCAATGTAAAGGCCTAAAATGAAATGTGTAGATGCAATTTTTAGATTTCAAACAAGCAATTTACTGATTATTCTATGCAATGAAATGTTGTGAATGCAAATTTGGAATGAAGCAATGCATGGAATGAACCAATTTAAGCTAGATTAAGTAAAATGCATGAAATAGAAGGTCAACCCACTGAAATAGATAACCAATGGCAGCAAAAAAAAGCACCAAAAAGTAGATTTAAACCTTGAAGACTGTAACTTCAAAGTCCATGGGGACTAAGACGTTGGCAAGGGCATCTTGGTCTTACTAAAGGAAATTGGAGGTTCCAAAAATTGGAACAAAAAGCACACAACTTAGGTAGGGTTCTAAACCAAAAATCCACATAGGGACTAAGATGCCAGTAAGGGAATTTTAGTCCTAGTAAAGGTTTTTTTGTGAAAAACAACAAAATTTGAGTTGATAATAGTGTTCCTAGGTTGCGTACTTAGGGACCTGATGTTTAGAAATAGAAAATTGTGCAAATGAATGTAAGAGAGAGTGGCTAATGACAAGCAATTGAATGCAATTTTTTTCAATTTTGAATGCAATAACAACATTCCTAAATGCAATTAGGATGATTAACAATGCACTTTTTAGTTTTTCATTGGGATAAGATGATGCAAGAAAGCAAAAATGCAACCTATTTACACTTTCACTAATGCAAATATGAGAAACCCTAGATTCACTTTCACTAATGAAAGATGCAATGCAAGAATGAATGCAACCTAGATCTAGGACCTTAATGAACTCCAAATCAGAAAAAATGAATGTCCAAAATGTCGGGTTCACCAAAATGAACAATAGGAAAAGTGGGTGCTTTATGACCTAGGTCATATAACACCACTCTTCTCCTATTGACATTCAAATATGCCCTAGGATCCCAAATTGGATTGACTATCAACACAAAGGTGAGTCAATTCTCAACAAGTAATACCTAGGAGGGGTTTCTTTAAGCTTTAAGGGGTTCACCACCAACCAAAAGCTTGGAAAATACAACTTAACAATCAACTCACCAAACCTAGTAATGTAAGCCAAATAATGAGTGCAAATGATTAAATTAAGCAACAAGTTAGGGTATGTGTACTTGGGAAGTCTAGAAATGTGATGTGGATTCTAGAAATGCAAAAATGCTATCAAAATATTCTAGGGAGGACTAATATGTTGTAATTGTTGTCTTAGTCTTGTTGTTTTTTGAGGCAGATGCAAAATCTTCAGATGTCAAAACATAATCTAAAAGAATATCTACAAAATATTTGTGGGAGGACTAAGACGCCCTTGTTGCCGACTTAGTCCTATCTTGAATTTATGAAATCTCTGAATGTGATCCTGAGCCTCAATGTCTGCACTTCCTTCTTCTTAGATCTCAGGTCCTGAAACTTCCAGATTTGTCCTATAGGTGAGTTTCTATGAAGATAACAACTTTGTAGTGCAACTTTGCAACATTTCACCTCAAATGATCTTCAATTCCTCAACCTAAATCTACAAACACAAACATGCAAGAGAGGAAAAAATTGTTGATTGTTGGTAAATGGGGGTTTGCCTTGGTCAAACCCCTTATTGGTAATTAAACCAGTGATTTTTTTAGTGGCCAATATTTGCCAATTGGCTAATAGTTGAAATTCGGGAATCCAAAATTGGCTAATAGTTCGATCTATAATTTGACTTGAATCATGACATTTTTACAAAATTTTATTATATCCTTATTTAAATCGCCAAAGAAGTTATTTTATCAAAATAAATTAACTAAAAAATTTGCAATAATATTAGATACATCATTAGATTAGATTTGCCTAAATTTCATAAAATTATTGTAGAAATCTATATTAATTCATGAATAATATATCATAATTATTTAATTCTTTAGGGCTATGTTCCCAATATTTAGTTTTCACCATTGATTTATAGTATAGTCTAATGGCCCTTTTTATATTTCATGAGGTAAAATATACCCGCGATATGTAACTCTCATGGGGCCCATAATTTTGGGCCTCATGAGCATTACAGATCATTGATACATTTTACCTCACATAATACAATTAGGGTTGTTAGATCAATGGTCCAAAATAAAATTTGGGCCCTATGAGCATTACAGATCATGGGTACATTTTACCTTATAGAATACAATGAAGGTCATTAGATTATATTTTAAATCAATGGTGGCAAGTAAATATTATGATCTAAAATTTTCCTTTTATTTTTCAATAGTTTCCAAAATTTTCTACAAAATTTTAGTGATGTAAAAAAATCACCAATAAAATTAATATTTTTTTCGAAGAAAAGCAAAGATTCACCAATAGAAATTAACATTTTTTCTTAAAAAAAAGAATGATTTTCCAAAATTCTCTATCTTTTCTTGAGGGGGGTTTCTTAAAGTTATCACTAAATTAAACATTGGAATGAAAAAGAATAATGGAGGGAAATGATGAATGAACAACATGAAATGTTGCAACTCACCAAACCCTTTTCATAAAATCTGCAAACTTGTGTGAAGTGGCTAGCTTGAATGTAGATCTTGACTTGAAGTAGTGCTTGATAGATCTTGACTTGAATTGCTTGCGTGAATCAAAACCCTATATCATAAATTTTATCCCAAAAATAGACATGATACAAGAATATCTTTGACATGATGCTTGAATCTTTATGATGACTCCAAATTCTTGATGAATTTCTCTTGAATGCTCAAATACTTGAATTCTTTGATGGTTAGATGGCTTGTTAGATTGCTAGGTAAAAATATGAGTGAAAGAACCTTATAATTATACTTATCTATACTTAGTATCCCAAAATTACACTACAACAAGATGACATATGAGTGCATTAATTAAAGGAGGCTAAATCCTACCAATATTTGAAATTAAATCCCAAAAATAGCCTAAAGGGGGCTAAGACACCCTATGTGGCATCTTAGTCTTGAGGCATGAAACTCAGGACACAAACTCCTAAAAGGGGCCCATTTAAGGTGCATTTGAAATAAGGGTCCCAAGACCTTTGGAGGACAAAAACACCCTAGGTGGCATTTGATTCCTAATCTAAAAATTAGGTACACATAGCTAGAATCATTAAATTATCATTTCACCTTCAATGTTTGCTAGGATTAGCCATAAAAGGATACAATTTATTAGTCTTGTGGATGTAAAATAGACCAATTAAGACATAAATAAGGATAAACAAAGCAAGGTATGCCCAAACAAGTGTGAAAATGCAAGGGTATGCATTTTCCTACATTACATAAGGATATGTAGCTTTCATTATTATAATAATAATTTTACCATCTTGTGAAGTATGCCATGCTATAATACATGATAAAACGTGTTGCATATAGATATAGAAAAGGGATAAGCTAACTTAAACAGAAGCTAGAGAGATCAAAGGGTTGTAATCCTATATGGTGCCCCTCCAAAAAAATTTATCATTGATTTGATTTAATAATATAATAATTTGATCAAAATTATAGAACTCACCAAAAAATATACCTCTAGAACCTATGCATCAAGAATGAAAATAGAAATACAAGATGTAATGTAATATTATTTAGGAAGATTTTTTTATAAGATGGCTATAGAAAAGTTGTCAAAAATTGATTAGTAGATTATCTTAGGTTTTATAAACCTTCTAGTTACAATGGTAGGGATAGTTTTGGAAAAACATTGTTAGTGTTGATTAGTTTATGGATTCCAAATAGAAAACTACTCCTTAAAAACCTTGTAGTTATTACCTCAAAATCTATTGATCTTTACATAATGATGTGCTCTAGGAACTACTCCACCATGTTTGAGTAATTAGGATAATCATCTAATTATTAATTAGTCATTAATTAACTATTATTTCCCAAGGATTACTTTAATCACTTAAGCTAAACTTAGGAATTACTTTTTCATTATTATATTGGCTAAATAAAACACATGTTTTAGAAATTAATTTTTTATTATTATATTGTCTAAATATAGCACATGTTTTAGATCTAGGTTTTCTATCTCCTTTTCATAAGGATTGATAGTTTATTGTAATTATTCATTCAATTTTATTCATCAATAAAATTCCTATATTGTTGAAAAAATTAGTTGCTATGATATTCTTTTCGTGATATGTTTATTTCTTATAGGTAATTTATAGGAGTTGTGGGGTTCAATAAACAATTCCAACACACCATTTACTAGATGAAATTGTAAATCATGCCAAGAAAGGAAGCCCAAAAATCAAAATTTCTTGTTCTTTGGATAATTTGAAAATACAAGATAAAAGATTTCTAGGTTTTTAAAAAATATTTACTCTCCACAATGGAGATGGATGAGTATTTAATCCTCAACCACTATGATACCATAAAATAGCTAGCATAAAATTATTTTGTGCCATGTAAGGGATGATAGAAAATTCATTGATACCACATAATAGGTTTTGATGGGGAAAAAATCTTAGTATTTGATGACATAGTCAAGCCAAAAAATCTAAATTGCTCATGCAGAAAACTAAATATACAACATGTGACTAATCTATTAAAGTAAATATATGATTATAAATATACAACAAAAGTTTAATGATTTATATTAGATTCTCAAGACTAAGCTACAAGTGGGTATATGTAGGATATCTACCAATAGATGTAAATGTACAACCAATATAAATAATAAGAGGCATAGTCATGTGTGTATCATACATCCATCAAACTAGGAAATTATAATACAAAATACCTCCCTAAGTAGATGCCTAATGGATTGTGTGATAGATATTAGCTACCTAATTAGGTCCTTACCTGGGAAAGATTATCACAAACACGCACTAATATATTAGAGTAAATAACTAGATACAAGAAAATAAATAGGCATCAACATTTCCAACCTTTAAGGGCCACATCACCATTCCTCATTTTCTTGTGATGGAGGGAATGCTACACACCTTGATGATAATCTCCAAGCCATGTTTTTTCCATATTTACTATTCAATATGATAACTTGTTATATGATGAACTCATTCCAATTATTAATTTACATGATTTACATGCTTGTGCTTATATTTTATATTTTAAAAAATTCCCCTTTCCCCCAACAACTTACATCAATAGATCCACAACCAATTGAATGGAGGTAATCTTGTCATTAATAGTACACTATTAAGATTATAAATAAGTAGAGATTACTACAAAGAATCATTACCATAACACAATAAATCATTATTACATACCATGACATGACAAAACCAAAGATAGCATATCTCACAAATTTCATGCTAGGTGGAGCATTTCTACTTCTCATATAGGTTAAATTTCTCTAAGCCTACTCTTTCCTCTCTCTTCACATGATATTTTGTAGTAGTATTTAGTTCACATTTGTGATTATTGTTAGATGCGTGATATATCCTACAAATTTCTAATTTTATTTTATTTTAGAGGCTCCCATAGAGCACAAATATTAAAGAATAGTCTTACACAATGAGATCTAGATTATTCCATTATTAATATGGATAAATTATTCCTTTTCTATTCGAATATTTACTTTAATCCTCTTAAAGATTTTTTCCTAGGAGAACACAACCTTCATAATTTTGTAATCTTCAATAGAAGTTTGTAAAGATTATAGTCCTTAGCATTTAATGAAATATAGATAACTAAACAAATAACAAAGAAAGATCAATACACTATTCCCATTTAAATCTATGAACTATAAATCATATTCACATGTGTGAAAATGACCTAATGCCTTAGATTCAACCCTTCACAAGTTTTATAGATTATTTGATTCCAATATAGAATATAAACAAAGAAGAACCATTTTTACTCACATAACATGTAAATATTAATATATTAATACATTCATTCAAGACCATCATTCCTTCAACTACACACCTTGAATGTTTGATGATGAATCAATAAAATTTCTTGTTCATGTCTAGTGCTTCATTCATTGCTGATGTATGATGTATGATGTATGATTATTTATGTAACATTATTTTGTGGTGGGTGCAGTTGGTAGACTACCTTGTCTCATTTCCAGGTGTAAACGTGAATGCCTTGAATGATGAAGACATGACTGCATTTGACATTGCCTCTGCAGCAGCTAAAGACAACCCCAATTGTGCCAAGATTGTAGAAATACTGGAAGGCGTAGGAGCTATTCACTTGAGTCTCATGGAAAAATGGAATACCACTTCTGATCTAACCGAGGATTCCAAGCAAGTCAAGGAGATAGATATAGCAAATACACACATGGTAGTGGCATCGCTGGTTGCGACCGTCACATTTGCAGCCATCTTTCAAATCCCTGGGGGAATGGATAGTGACATAAATAGTAAACACTACGGAGCTGCCAAACTGGCATTTAATGAACTTTTCAAATTTTTCATTTACTCCGACACTGCGGCCTTCATCACCTCCTTTGTAGTGGTGGTAGCGTGGATAGTTCGACAACTGGTCGGAGAAAGTTATATGGCGAGACCGTCGGCACTGTGCCATATGTCCGGGATGACCTTGCTTGTCTCAGTCTTGTGGACGGTAGTAGCATTCGTCACCGCTCTCATTCTCGCCATAATACCCCCTACATACCAGAGCTTGAAAAGTAAAGAAAACAAAGATTTCGTCGAATATAAAAGGCTTTGGAGAAACGAGATACTTCTTGTAATCTCACCGCCAGCTACAGTTGGCGTGTTGCTTTTGTCTGCGATATTTAAAAAAAAATCTGTGAGGAAATGGCAGGAGTTTTTCTTCTCTAGGAATTCTATCTATGCGGAGTTCATCATTTTGCATGTTGTGGTCGGGTACTCGATTTACTATTATAGTTTTCATGCTTAGTATACGAGCAAACTATTTTGTTCGTTTTTTACACTAAAAAATAGTACTTCCATATATATTGCAGTTCTTCCGAGGCAAATTAGAGTTATTCATTTTATATTTCTGTTTGAAGTTCCATTGACCACCATGGTGTGAGAAATGGAGAAGAGGTTCGTTGTGTGTTTTATGTGTGGGAGACGGATGTAATATTTTAAACAAAGTATAAATTTATTATGTATAAAATTATATTTGTTATGATGAACTTTTACTTTATGTTAATTTATATTTAATTATTTTATGTTTATTCTAAAAGAATGTTTAACATAATTTTTTTATCAATAAATAGTATAGTCTTGTATTATGTTTGTCTAACAATCACACAATTCTTATATATTTAAATTTATATATAGTTTATTACTTTATATTTGCATTCATGTCAACACATTCTTTTATTGTTTTGAAACTAGAATTCTCACCTATCTTCTCTAGCCATTGTGAGCTACACTCATTTTTGTGAACTATTGATATGTCAAAGCATTCAAAGACATTCTCTTATGGATGGAAAAATAATAGTGTGTATCATCTTTGTGCATCTTAGAATTCCTAAAATCACTTTTTCAACATTATGAGAATCTGAACTCATTATAACAAAAAAACTAACAATAATTTAAGGATAATTTAAACTTGTTATCTGTGAAATTTTCTATGTAGATTCAATTTGTAATTTTTATTTTTTATTTTTATTAAAAAATCATTTGTATCATATTTTGTTAGTTTTACATAATTATTTTATTATTATTTTTAATATTTTTCATTGACATTTTCTTATAATGTATGACTTAACAAGAATTGTTTTTTAATAATTTCTTAGACATAGATCATTAGCTTTTATATCTACTATGTTGGTAGTCAAACTAACATCTCACAACTCTAGAAGATAAATGATCACAAATCCTATGAAAATAATGTTGGGCTTTAATCATATTAGATTCACGAGCAAAATATAGGTGGTTTTGGCAAGCTAATAAGAGTATATTAACTTTTCTACTCATCTAGCTCTACATAGACCAAGAAGGTTGTTGCTTGAGATATTTGTAAGATCAAAGTAAAATAAATTTCCCTCATGACTTAAACAAACCCTACCCATAAAGACATTCCAACATATGTTGTCACTCCATTTCCTTCATACCTGGCTTACTAGTCTTTTACACCATATGTCTCTCATCAAAGAAGATTTATCAAATTATGATACAATCTTGAAGAGTTCACTTAGTAAAATTATTCTTTATCACTTATGATCATGAAATATTAAGAATTACCTCTACTTTTATTTTTATAACTACATCTTGAATTTTTGATACCCCTCCTCAAACCTAATTTCTATAAAAAATATCCTTTTTTATATATTACTTAGGTATCTATTTCTTAATTAAAACTTATGCCATTATCTATTTATATATCTCTAACTAAATATTTCATTTCCACCAATATCACACCCAACTCTAAATAAAAATTCTTCAATAAAAAGTAAAATACAATTAAAATACTTTTATACTTTACTTAACATTGAATACATATAAAATATTTTTAAAATTTTAATTGTCACCGTCACATTTTCGACATTTTTTGAGATTCTGAGGGGAATTAAGGAAGACAAAGAGTATAAATTATGGAGTTGCCAAGCTGGTATTTCATAAAAAAAATTTCAATTTTTTTATATTCTTTGAGTCCCATATGTCCGTAGTGAACTTGCTAGTCTCAATCTTTAGGATGACAACAAAATTCATGAGTGCCACCATGATCGTCATAATACACATTAATTATGAGAAATTCATAAGTATAGATGGTACAAACTATATCATAACGATTATATTATATATATATATATATATATATATATTACATATGTTATAATAATACATACATACAGGTGATCCCACAATAGTGGGTTTACAATTTTTGGCCAAACGGACAAATAATTTTTTTAAACTAAATCTTCACTTTTGGTCACCTATAGCGACTAAACTGTAAGGAATTTGAAGATGATGCAAACTAGAGTTTCGTCACATTTGGTCTATGGATTCTTTAAAAAATTCAAATTTTTTGGAATCAGATTGCACTTTTCCCATCTCCTTTGAAAACTAGTTTTTTTCATAAAACAACATTTTTAAAAGTGACACACTGCAGGTATAATGTATAACTTTTTTTCCATGAAGGATAAAATTATAATTCTTTCAAATTTAGATTTGTAACTCCGATATCTAGTGCTTCCACTTGGTTAGATAATTTTTTATTGAATATTTTTTCAAAGTCATGAAACTAATTACAATTCAGACATAGCATGACCATATAATACGTAACTTTTTTTGTATACATCGAAATTCAATTTTATTTTTGTTGCATCAAGGACTTCAATATCTCATGCACTCATATTTTCAAAATAAAAAATGATAATCTACTATTTTTCCACGTGCAGAACAAAGACCTTCATTTTCAGTGAAAAACCTATGTTTAATAAAATTTAAAAAAAATACATAATAAAACCAAAACATATTAAAATTATATTTGTTGGATAGTTCATTCCAAGGACTACCAGATTCTAGTTGGGTTTGTGAAGTCTCCGCCATTTTCATGTTCAAACCGAGCTTTAAAGTGAAAAAATTTAGGTTTTTTTTTGTGTTTCAGGGGTAGAATGAGAGATAAGGGGGGTTCGTACAAACCCCTAGGGGTCAAGCGAACCCCTAGGGGTTCGCTCGAACCTTGGTTCGAGCAAACCACCCTTCCTAATGCATTTTTTTTGGTTTTTTTGGTGGGCAAGATTCAAATGGGTTCGCTCGAACCAGTAGGTTCGTACGAACCCCTAAAATCACATTTTTTGCCTTGGGGTCATTTTTTGTGAGTTTTCCTTCCTCACTGGAATTGTAAACCATTTTTTGTGGGTTTACCCATACACACAATCATTATTTCACTTTCGTTCTATAATGATACTTTTCTTTACTCAAGTACTCATTACAATCACAAGTAAACTGAGTGCAAGACATAGAGTTCACAAAATATATAGAAATATTTTAGAAATAAAAAAATATTGTTCATCAAACATTTCTATCAAATATTCTGTATTTTTAAAATTTTCATTATTTTTTAGTTAATTTTAGATATTCAATAATAGTCTAAATGTAATGGTCATATGATCATATTTAAATATTTCTAAGTTATAAAATTTAATCAAAATTTTAGAAAGACTATCATATAAAATGAGATAGTAATTTGGACAATTAGTTTTATATATGATTATGGTGACATATACTTAATTTTCGATACATATTTTTATAATAACCTATGTAAGTTTTTTTAGGATAACTTTTGATGGGTAACTATCATCAAAAATTTATTTGATTGTAGGTTAATTGCCAAATTTAGACCTCCATGTCAATTAAATAATTTTATAATTTTTAAGGTGCCAGTTTTTCATGGGTTTTATCAAACAAATTTATAAACAAATGAAATAAGGGTCACACTTCTTTGTATTTGTTTAAATTATAAAAATGTGAATTAGTTAATTATTTGATTGACAAATAGCAATAATTTGTATTTTATGATTTTATTTATTATAAATACATCATTCGATAATATTATATTTTAAATAAAATATAGAAGGACTATATATGAAATTATGTGTGCGTGATATGTTAGAATTTGTATATCTATGCTAATTTATATTTAATTTTAAATTTATTTCAATATAATGGCTTAATATAATTACATGTCATCAAGTAGTATATCCTTGTGTTAAGTTTTACTCACAACATAATATATTTTCCTACCTAATTCATCCCTATTTACATTTATTTTTTAAATTTAACCTTATTTTATTACCATTTAACCACATTCCCATATATTTACTATTTAGACAGTGTTATTAGCATACATTTTAGCACTCATGTCAACACATCTATTCTTCTCAAGACAAGTGCTCACACCCATTTTTATGAATTATTGCTATGTCCTAGTATCTAAAGATTCATTTGTGGGTAACACGACAATATTCTTTCTTTCTTTTGTGCATTTCGAGACAACTATAATAATGTTTTTAGTATTATCACATTTTGACGACTATAATAAATAAAATATCAATAATTTAAGGATATCTAATCCTAAGAATTTGCAAATTTTTCTATTTATATTTAATTTATAATATTTGTATATGCAATAGTTTATATTATATTTGGTTACTTTTCAATAATAAAAAATGCTACTACACGTATGTTAAGGCATTAGGAGCTAAAAAAGGACTCAAAAGTTGAATTTGCAATATTTTTAACCATGGAGTTCATCGGTTCAATCCATTTTTTTTATTTGAATAAATTTTGTGAGACTCCAACTTAGATCATTTCTAGATCTAGGGCCAATCATCCTCACATTCTAGATTCATATTACATCATTTGCAATATTCTACCATTAGTTGTTTTTGTAAATAGAAAAAATTCTTTTATAACCAAAATATGAATTCCATAATCTTTGAAGCATCTCATATACCACTTATAGCAATAAGTAATGGAAAATTTAAGATATAGTAGACTATTTAATACAAAATCCTATCTATTATATTTATCTGATAGAGTTCATTCACAACAATAGAACTTGAAATTCACCATTCAATATAAAAAAATTCAAAGCTAACTACAATTACATTCTATGAAGACATATAAAATGATCAATCCTTTACCCTAACTCATATATATATACCAAATCTATAACTAGTATCATATCCTATTCATTTAATATATAGTAATAAAATATTTAACCTTTCAACATTCTACAATAGAAAAACCAAATGTCCAAACTCTCTATTATGAGCAAGTGGAAAACTACGTAGACCCATATTCCAAATTGTATTTAAAATTTATGCAACCTAACTCAAAAAATAGATGAGATGAATTCCCTTCCCCTATCTATGTTTCCTACTCACATCACATTGGCACATTGAAGTCTCGATCCATAGATATTTTTCCACATAGGCCATTTTTCTTGTTTAAAGCCAACTAGTGAAAATGATTCACATTCTTACTTAAAATGTGGAAATGAATAAGATGTCAATTTAGAAATATTTATACCTAGTTTTCTATTCCTCCAATATCATCATGGAGAAGATACATCATTATTGTATTGTATAACAAAATTACATAGTTCAATGTTGCATAAAAATGGTCTTCATTCAAACTAGACTACTTAGGGTTCAAATGGATCCTCAACAAAACAAAATTGATTCTAACTTTAAGATATGTGTCTCACTCTTTCGCTAATTCTTTTACTCTCACCATCCATAAGTCAAAGATATAGTTTCTTAACTTCATTCAACTAAAAAATGTTGAGAACTTATCCAACATGTATTCTTCATATTCTATTTCCTTCTTCTTCATCTTTTCTTCTCTAGAATTATTCCTTATATCTAACATTATTCTCTTTCCCTTATCTATATTTATGGAGATTCCTTGTTTCAAGAATCTTACTACAAGAAATTCTCACACTACTATGAGATAAACTCAAATTGTAATTACTTCATACATTTGCTAAATCATTAAATGTTGATGGCCTCATTGTTAATATTAAGGTGTAATTCAATTTGTAATTCTATTTTTAATGTAGGAAATAGGGTTCCACCTTATTGCAAGATGGAACAAGGGAGATGAGATCCTCCTATTTTTCTAACATTACACTCAAGGAAATCCTTAGAGATCTCAATCTAATGATAGAATGGAGGAAACTGATCTTGCAATAGGGTGTCCTAGGGTATGATTAAGAACTAAAGAGGGGTTCACCACCAAACTAGGGCTTGGAAAGGCTAATTAAATGCAAGACCTAATGCTTAAACCCAATGCAATGCAAAAATTCACTAAATGATCTAGAAAAGCATGTAAATTAAAAAAAAAGCTGAGAAATCAGAAGTGTGCGCCTAGAAGCCTGAAGAGGACTAGATGAAGACTTGAAATTCTGAAAACACAAAAAATAATGTATGTTGGGACTCATATGCCAGTCTGGGTGATTTATTCCTAGACTACATTTCCTATGCCAAAACTAGAATTTGATAGTGCTTAATCTAAATCTCTTGAAACCCAGAAAATGGTAGTACTGGGACTCACATGCCCAAGGTGGTGTATTAGTCCTAATATGATTTTTTAGCAGGTTAAGACCCGAATCTTCTCTCCTATCTCTTCTCTTCCTACCACGCTTTGTTTTTGGGTTTGAAACTATGATTTGCAACCTATAGGTGACATTTCGTGATGATGATAACCTTGTGATGACTTGATGAATTTCTTCAACCTTGAAACCTAATCTTCAAAGGATATTCAAGCTCCAAGACACCTAGATCAGCAATCACACATGTAGAGAGAGAAAAAATTGTTGATTGTTAGGGAATGGGGGTTTCCCTTGGTCAAACCCTATTTAGGTATTTAAACCAAATGATGAAACAATGAAATAAGGACATGAAACATGAAACATGGGACATAAAACATCAACAGTGAGACCTTGAATAATGCATTGAAATGTAAATCAAAAATCTAACATGAAGTGGCCATGTAGAATGTAGATCTTGATCTCAAATTAGATTTGAAACAATGCTTGACTTGGATCTTGAATACTACATCACAACAGTAGCTCAACAACATGCTTGATGCTTGATGACCTAGACATGATAATGGATCTTGAATTGCTGCAACAAATGATGAAGAATTCTACCCTTGAATGCTTTAAAGATGCTCTTGAATGCTCTTCTGAACTCTTGTAATCATAAAATTTCCATTAGGAATGCACTATTGAAAATATTAGGTGAAAATGAGTGAAATAACCTTGTATTTATACTTGCTTATGCCAAATTTACCGAAATTACAACACTGCAAGTTGACATCAGATCTAGGAGGAAAAAATTCTTCCATGAATTTGAATTAAATTTTATTTTGGGCCACACAAGACTCATACATTAGAAGTGGCATACGAGCCCCATTAGGGTTAACTATGGGACACATTTTTCAAAAATTCTTAGAATGGTGCAAAATCTGGATTGAGGCCGAAAAACCTAGGTGGGACTCATATGCCCAAGGTGGCGTATGGGTCCCAGATCACTAAATATGGGCCATGTAGCCTAAAAACACCTAAATTAAATGATTGGATGTTGGTTTATGTCAATTATCCTCAAAAAGATGCATTAATTAAGGCTTGTGGATGCAAACTAAGGCCAAATAAGGCATAAAGAAGCCCAATTATTTAATGACACCCTAGATTAGTGTCAAAGTGTTTGGATACACTTTACAACACCCTAAATAGGTCATAATTAAGTCCATTTAGTTTACAAGGGTCCTAAACTTAATGTGAAGGTGCAAATAAATACACTTTACAACATTAAATTAAGGAAAAATTAGGTCTATTTAGGTTAAAAGGGCCCTAAATCCAATGTGAATGTATAAAACACATTACAACACTAGATCAAGGAAACATTAGGTTAATTTTAATGTTAATCATTCCTATATTGTACCATCTCCAAGAAATGCATACAATTTGGATCATTACACTATTTATATTTTAGGTCTCCAATACTCTCATAAGATGACTATAGGGTATAATTGGAGAAATAACTTGTAATTCATATTCCCAAGAATCTTTGTAGTAGTTATCATATTCATTCATTGAAGAGGTGGAAAAATACATTGGTAGTTATATTTGACTTTGAATTAGTTTAAACAAATTTATAACTCCTTCGCATTAGAAGAAGAAATGGATAATATTGTTATGGAAGATGGGTACCATGTGAGTTAGTGTAGTCTAAAATTTAGCATTACACTTGAGGATGTGACATGTTAGGTAGTCATTAGTAAAAGATTCCTTTATTTTTATTTTTTCTATTTTGAAAATTAATTGAGCTCTTGTGGCACACACAAGGGTGTTGGAATATTTAGTATTCTCATAAGATGATCAAAGGTGGGCATGAGATCTTTACAAGATACCATTCTTTTTAGATATAGTGGAAGCTTTCATATATTACATAATTTTGTGTATTTATATACAAAATTTGAAAACCATATTTTCTAACTCTCATTTTCATAGTGAAAAATAAATAACAAATAAAAAGTTATAAATGATTTATGATGAAGATCTATTAAGTTGGATAAGAAGGCACATAGAACTATTTAGTTGTGTCTTATATATTTTATCCTCTTGAAATTCTCAAAGGATACCACTACATACAAGCTATGGAAGAAAACAAGTGATATTTATCAAACCAAAAGTATAGAAAATAAGTTATATCTCTAAATATGATTACATTATTTAAAAATGAAAGATGATGATGCAATTGAAAACCATTAAATTACTTTTAATTTATTTTTGGTTAGCTTGTGGGTGATCCCACAAAGTTGGTTTACAATTTTTGGGAGATTCTAATTTTTGCTAAAATCACATATTTTTAGAAAATATAATGATTTTAAGCCTTAAAAAGTTTCATTTAAAGTATTCCAATTGAAGAGGGTTTGATCAAACTACCTTAGATCAAACCCCCTTGGATAGAACCCCACTAGTTTTAAACCATACCTATAACATAGTCTCCTTTACACCTATCAAAATGTTGATAAAAAACCACTTTTGATTTACCTTTTGGGGATCAAATGAATTCATTTAAAATTTAATTTTTGTAAGTATTTATTCCTTATTATAAGATTCCCAAAAAGTATAATTTTAAATAAATTTATTTTTATTATTATATTTATGTTTTATTTCTTGTGAATGTAGGTTTTTCACCAAAAATCAAGCTCTCTGTTCTACACATGTGGAAAAATAGAAGATTATAAAAAAAAATGAAAAATTATGAGTGCACCAAATATTTAAGTCCTGATCCAACAAAAAAAAAGAATTTTGATACATACAAAAAAGGTTATGTGTTCTATCCCACCTATGTCTGAATTGTAATGGTTTGACTTCAAAACTTGATTAAGGAAAAATATTTAATAAAACTATAAAAACCAATTGGAAGCACTAGATATCATAGTTACAAATCTAAATTCAAAAAATAAAAAATTATCCTTCATGGAAAAAAATTTGTGTTATACGGTGAGTGTCACTCCTTAAAAATGGTGTTTACTGAAAAAACTAGTTTTCGAAGGAGATGGAAAAAGAAGTGCAATCTGATTCCAAAAAAATTGAAAAAATATATTTAGAATCTATAGACAAAATTTCAAAAATCACTAGTTTGCATCATCTTCAAATTCCTCACGGTTTAGCCACTATAGGTGCCTGAAAGTGAAGATTTAGTTAGAAAAAGTTAGTTTAGTGTCCAGTTTGGCCAAAAATTGTAAACTAGTATTGTGGGATCACCCTTGTTTTAGTATATTTCAAGTTAGAAGTAGAAGATAAATGCATCTTACTACTTTTCTCTTTACCCAATTCTAGATAATGTTTTACCATTATTGGTTGTGTTGTAGATATCAAATTTTATAGTATTGTTGTTAATTTTATTTCAATGGAGATGAGAAAATTCATGAACAATAAATAGATGGAATCCCTACATATTAGGTAAGGCCCATAGGAAAAATAATGGTCTAAAGGGTTTAGGAATAAGGATACATCAAAATCAAAAGAAAGGTAAGAGAAATATATGGAATAGTAGAGTAAGTTTTGTAAATATGGAAAGTGAGGGAAAGTGAATAAGGAATAAAAAATAAGAATAAATATTTGTATTCCTCTCTATATAAATATTTCATTGATGATTAAAATATTTATTTATTTATTTCTTTTAAAATTATAAGTGAAAATTTCTAGGTCATTGATTTAGCTTGGCCCTATCACATGAATCCAAATAAGTTAAAGGAAGTAAGGTACATGAAAATACTCCCTACACTAAAATTTTAAGAAGGGTGTTGTTCTTACAAAAAGAAGAGATGTGTATAAACATAAAATAAATAATATACATAATATAGGTGTACATAGATAAATCCCTTTCAAGGTTAAAAAACCCATACTCCAAAGTATCCCAATGTATTATTCAATAACTAAAATAGCCAAAATACACTTGCATAGTAAGTATTCACAAGATTTTCACCACCAAAATATTTGAAGGAGTTATGATAGCTTAATAGTGTCTATAAAACTCACTTTTTATCTCCATCTCAAGCACCTATTATATAGGAAATACAATATATGAAACCATAAAATGGTAATTAGAAAACCATGAATTAAAACTACTAAAAGGATCACACCCAAATTCAAAATTTTAAGATGAGTTTGTAAGATGAAAATAACATATTCCTTCCACATGTTATAATACTTGGACATTCTCAAATTGGTCCACCACATCAACCTATTTAACATATTCCTTCCACATGTTATAATACTTAAACATTCTCAATTTTCTCCATCACATCAACCTATTAAGGCATGCAATATATTCATGGCTTCTATTGTGTAGAAAATATTGAACATATGTTGGATATTTGTTATAAATCGCATAAAGCTCTAATGTATGACAAACACAAGGTTTTAGGATAATGTAACGAATAAAAATATTCAACATAGAGGGAAATGAAACCAACCCATGTGAAATATAAAAAAATAAGTGCATCAAAATTATATGTGTGTTGGGATGATATGATCACGGACTTATCATATTATTTTCATTAGGAAATGAGATCACCACAAATAATTTAATAGGTGAGTCAACTCAGTGAGGGAATCTATTGATTTCCTTATGATTGAGGATGGGGGTATCTGCCTGAACAAGACTTTTGGGATAAAAAATAAAAATAGTAAATCACCACAATTATGCAAGGTAACACTTATATCTTGTAGATGAAGCATAAAACTATTAGAAAAAACAAAGTTCTGGAAGATCTAAGAAGGTTTAAACACTATGTACCTATCACCAAAATCACTTTTTGAAAAGTTTTATGGGACTCATTCAACGACTAGGAATGAGTCCTTTTTACAAGAATTAAAATCCAATTTCACAATCTCTGGGTCTTGGGTTTTCACTTCTTATTCCTCTAGGTCCCATTGTCAAAAAGCCACAAATAAATTCAAGATTTGAGTTTCTATGGCTTGACAACAAAGGTGGCAACAAATACCAACTTTTTTTTTTTGAGATCTTCAACTTTTCTTCAACCTATGAACTTGCACATACACAGGAGTGAAAATTTTTGTTTTGTTTTGCTTTTTTTTTTATGGATGGGGTTTTACCTTGTTCAAACCACATTTTGGTAATTAAACCTTGAATTGAAACAATGAAACATGAAAGGAATGATGAATGAACAATATTATGTTGCAACTCACCAAATCCTTGAATAAACCTTTGGAATATTGATAAGTTGTTCTTGATGCTTGAATCTTGATTTGAATCTTTGACTTGGATCTTTGAAACCTACATCACAATGTTAGCTCCAAAAACGTGCATGAATGATGATAACTTTGACATGATTCTTGAGATCTTGATTTTTGTTGTAGATGCTTGATAAATCTGCTCTTCAATGCTCTTGTCAAAAATAATATTTCTCGTAGGATTGATCTCTCAAAAATCTTATTGAAAACCTCTAGTTTATTTGATAAAATAACCTTGTATTTATAGATTTCTATCCTTAATTTCCCAAAAATTAAAATTTACAAGTCGACATCAAAATTTGAATTTATGGACATTAAAATACTGCCAAAAACTTATTTTAAATTTAGGTTCAAAGGCCTAGGGAGGACCCATTGAACCATGGGTGAATAGGTCCTTGACAGCTGTTCCTAGAACAGACATTTCTCAAGGTAAAGTATTATGTGTTGGCATTACTTATTGTTGGGTTTCTCCTTTGTAAAATGTAGTTTATTAGGCTTATATATGTAAAATAGGGCTTATTAAGGCATAATTTAGTCAAATTTAATTGATGGGGCCCAAAAAAAGTGTGAACATGTAAAGGAGAACATTTTTCACACTACATTTAGCCTCGACTTTAGTGATAGGATGAGCGCAAGCTCAAACTCACACTAAATTAGAAAAATGTGTGTCAAGAGGGGTCTAAGTGCACAAATGTCAATGGGATGGGATGAAAAATATCAAGGAGATTGCATAAGCCCATAGGATCTTAGATCCCATGGAAAACTGACATAAGCACAAAGGGACATACACAAGATGTATGATATGAAGCAACAAGAAAAGATACAAAAACATACAATGTAAAAGACTTAAAAGAAATAAAAAGAAAAAGAAAAAGGGGTTGATCAATCCTTGACTATTTCTCCAACTCAATGTGAATCAAGCCTTAATAGTTGTTTTTCTAAAAACATTTGCAAGTGGAAACTTGTTGTCCACTATAGGAACAAATTCACTCACACAAGCTAGTGAAATCCGTTGTCCACTAGGTGAGCCCCCAAGAAGTGATTAACTAATCATACCAAAGTTATACCTCCTGATAATTTTGATAAGGCACCACAAAGATGGTCACAAGGCTAGCAAGTTGTGTTATACTTGGTGGCCTTGGAAAAGGGGTGTAACTTTGAGCTTCAAAAGTATAGAGAGCTACATTATGCTAGGAACTCATGAATAAAATTTAAATAGGATAAGTTATGTTCAAAAGGGTTTTACTTCATTCATGTAAAGTATCACCTTATGGAACACTGTGCTTAATGTCTCAAATAGAGGATTAGTCGAGGATAAAAGATTCACAACTTAGGGAATGCAATCCATAGCATCACCACTAAGAGGAATTCCATATGCTCAAAAAGGTCACAATATTGAAGGACATCAAACCCAATGACACCACCAAGAAGACACATCATGTGAAGTAAGAATACCACATTTTGAATAAAAATTTCACATCTTCTAGGAGATGTATGCTATCATCACTAAGAAGGGAACTTGCAAACAATCAACAGGGAACAATATTACCCCCACATAAAATGTCAACATACTTTCTATGTTGGTATTTTAAGGAGAAAGAAAGGAAGAGGGGATTCTTGAAAAGAATGCACACATCAAAAAACTAGTTATCCTTGCACCCCAATTATAGAGACAAGGAAAAACACCAAGAGCTATCATGATTCTACCAAGATATGGTTGCACTTGAGATTGTACCACCATGAATGGCAATGAGGAAGACACATAAATCTAATAATTCCACATAGTGATGAGAAATATAATAGGATGGAAATCAATATCAAAATTAGAAGAAATAGGTGCATCAACATAAGGAAGAGCACCACAATCCTTAAGGTATTGAATTTTATTACTCAAAGTCTTGCATTCATTAGTAGAATGACCGTGAACTTGATGATATGCACAAAATGAAGTTTCATTGTAAAATTTATTTCATGTTCTTGGAGGGAGAGATATCAAGTGATCTTCAAGAAGTCTTGACAAGATACTCTCTTGATCAATAGTAGAATATGTTCCATTATTTTGCAACAAAGATATATCTTTCTTAATACAAGGTGTCATACACACACAAGACTCTTTAGATTGTTATATTTTATACTCTCCCTTAAAGGATGGTGTAAAAGCTAATGAACCACAATCATTACTAAGACATGTGTTTGAAGATTTCCTAGGAGTGTTTTGTGTGATGACATTGATATTAATTGAAGGTTTCTTTATTTATTTTGAAGAACAATAACCAAGACCACTAGTTGTTTCTATCAATTTAGGATGCACCAAGGTTAAAGTTGTCTTAGAAGAATCTTTTGTAATAGTGTTGGTAATGAGTGAAGCATTTTTTGATACTTTAATTTCTTTTGTAGGATAATAACCAAGACTGTTAGTGGTTTCTTGTGTGTTAGGCTCTATAGGGACACATACACATTTTTCTTTAGCACCACATCCTTTTCCATTATAACCAAGTTGTTTCAAAAGTTTGTAACCTCTTCCATAAAGATTTTCCATCTCTTTTGGATTTGGTGGTTGTTCATAATCAACTTAATGAAAGTTTGTTGTGTAATTTGTTTCTTATTATAAAGTGGTTGACCTGGATGCTTTCAAAGGTTATTACAAATTTTGTGTTGATATTATCATTGGTTCTTTTCTCTTTTCAGACTCTTTTATTGTGATCTTGTATTATCCCATGAATGTAGGTGTAAAATCTAAGGAACCCCAATCATCCTACAATAACTTTGTAACTCTTTCAATATTATTATCTTTTTCTTTCTCTTGCATAGGTTCTACTTTTGAAGTTGGTATCAATATTTTCAAAGGGATTTCCTTTTCTTTCTCAATGTGCAAAAAAATTTATGGTTCAGGGTCAGCTTTGATTGTGTAAATGTTTTTGTTGCAAACACACTTCATTAAATGATAAAGAGTTGAAGGCACCACATTTATTTCATGAATCCATGGCCTTCCCAAAAGAATATTATATGAAATATCTTGAGGAATAACATGGATAGGAGTTTGCAATGTAGCCTTTCGAACTTGTATAGGTAATATGATCACACCAAGCAATTTTTTTCCTATAAATCCATAGATAGATAGAGTCGAGTTATATTTGGCTTTTGTCTACTCCAAGTCTATCCAAAAGGTTTATGCTACACATGTTAAGGGATGAGCCATTGTCAACAAGGGTTTTATTTATCCCACATTTATTAATGATAACAACTATCATGAAAGCTTCATGTTGTTTTGTAGTTCTAAAGGATGTAGATCACTTTGGTGAAAAACAATGCCTATATTAACTAAATTCATTCCTTGAATTAAGATTGCTACATTATTTGGATTTGTACTAGGAGGAACCACAACTTGTTGCAAGGAATTTTGAAGCATGTTATGATAATTAGGTGATGCTTGAATAAGTTCCCATAAGGATATCTTAGCAGGAGTTTTTTTAAGTTTTTCAACAAGGTCATACTCCTTCCCACTATGTAAAGGAAAATGAGGAGCACTAGGTAGTATAGGTTGAGGAAATGGTAATTTGAAGTAGGTATGGTTTGTGGTTTCCTATTATTCCTTGTGTTATATGTGTGGGCAATGGTATTATAACTCGGTTCCTGAGAAACATTGTTACTATCAAGTTGTATTGTATTCTAGATATCTCCTGATGATAATGGTTTCTTTTTAGTTGGTACTATGATAAGCATGGGTTTATTTTGAACTTGAGGATGATGTGAGGGTGGGTAGATGGTAAGAACTGGCTCAAAATATGACTTGGGAGGTCGAATAATTAGAGGACGGGTGAACCCAAAATAGTGGTTTACAATTGGAGTGAGGAAGGAAAAGTTGAAAAAAATGACCCCATGCCAAAAAAAATCATTTTGGGGGTTCGAGCGAACTAATAGGTTCAAATGAACCAAAAGAGGTTTCACTAGAATCTGGGTTCGAGCAAACCCATTCAATGCAAGTTCCCACCATCCCACCAAAAAACACATTGAAAACCCCTTTTTGAAAAGGGGTTCGAATGAACCTTGGTTCGCTCAAACTCCCCTGGTTCGATCGAGCCACCCTTTTCCCACCTTTCTACTCTCTGGCACCAAAAAAATAAAAAAAACTCCCTTCAAATCTCAGGTTGAGGATGAAAATGGAGGAGACTTCACAAACCCAACTAGAATAAGGTAGTCCTCGAAATGAGCTATCCAACAACTATAATTTTAATATGTTTTGGTTTTATTATGTTTTTTTTTTTTTTAATTAAATATAGGTTTTTCACCGAAAATCAAGTTGTCGTTGCATGTGGAAAAATAGCCAGATTATCAAAAAAAAATTGAAAAATATGAGTGCAACAGATATTGAAGTCCTTGATCCAACAAAAAAAAATGAATTTCGATACATACAAAAAACGTTACGCATTATATCCACCTATGTCTGAATTGTAATTAGTTTAACTTCAAAACTTTATTAAGAAAAAATATTCAATAAAACACTATCTAACCAATTGGAAGCACTAGATATCAGAGTTACAAATCTAAATTTGAAAGAATTAGAATTTTATCCTTCATGGAAAAAAAATTACGCGTTATGGGTGATCCCACAATAGTGGTTTACAATTTTTGGCCAAACTAGACACTGAAATTATCATTTTTAACTAAATCTTCACATTCAAGCACCTATAGTGGCTAAACTGTGAGGAATTTGAAGATGATGCAAACTAGAGTCTCGCCACATTTTGTCTGCAGATTGTAAAAATATTTTTGTCAAAAATTTTGGAATTAGATTACACTTATTTTTTCATCTCCCATGAAAACTATTTTTTTCAGAAAACAACATTTTGAAAAAGTGATGCACGCCATATAACGCATAACTTTTTTTCCATGAAGGATAAAATTCTAATTCTTTCAAATTTACATTTGTAACTCCGATATCTAGTGCTTCCACTTGGTTAGATAGTTTTTTATTGAATATTTTTTCTTTAATCAAGTTTCAAAGTCAAACCAATTACAATTCAGACATAGCATGATCGTATAACGTGTAAATGTTTTGGTATATATCAATTTTTAATTTTTTTTGTTGGATGAAGGACTTCAATATTTGGTGCACTCATATTTTTCAAAAAAAAAAATTTGATAATCTACTATTTTTCCACATGTGTAGAACAAAGACCTTCATTTTCGGTGAAAAACCTATGTTTAATAAAACTGAAAAAATAAATACATAATAAAACCAAAATATATTAAAATTATATTCATTGGATAGCTCATTCCAAGGACTAGCTGATTCTAGTTGGGTTTGTAAAGACTCCATTTTCATCCTCAACCTGAGCTCCGAAGTGTAAAAAATTAGATTTTTTTTGTGTCTCGAGAGGGGGATGAGGGGTAAGGGGGGTTCGAGCGAACCCCCCTTCCATAAGGGGTTTTCTTTGATTTTTGGGTGGGAAAGAATAAAAAGGGTTCGCTCAAACTAGTAGGTTTGTACAAACCCCTAAAATCAAGTTTTTTTCCATGGGGTCATTTTTTGTGAGTTTTCCTTCCTCACTTGAATTGTAAACCACTATTGTGGCTTCACCCTTATATGGTGAGTGTCACTCCTTAAAAATGCTTCTTCTTTTTTTTTTGAAAAAAACTAGTTTTTGAAGGAGATGGAAAAAGAAGTGCAATCTGATTCCAAATTTTTTGAAAAAAATATATTTAGAATCTACAGACAAAATGTCACGAAACTCTAGTTTGCTTCATCTTCAAATTCCTCGTGGTTTAGCCACTATAGGTGCTCGAAAGTAAATATTTAGTTAGAAAAAATATTGCAGTGCCCAGTTTGGCCAAAAATTGTAAACCAGTATTGTGGGATAACTTAGACTAGTAGGAAGACTCAAGGGATAGCTAATGTTCATAACCTCAAAAGAGTTATCCTTATTGTGATAATATTTTAGCAAAAGGGAGTCTAATGTCACCTTATCATCTTCATGTAAGGAAGCCACATTATTATTGTTTGAAAGACATGTGTCAATGTTTTCATCCTCTTGCACCATGATATCTTCCCTAATAAGAGATTTTTTAGGAGAGGAGCAAATAAGATGTTCATCACATTCAATGGTTAGATTTTGTAAGAGAACTTCATCACAAGTAGGAGAGGCATCAAGACAAGAATAACTATGATTTTCTTGCTTATCAATGATTAGATCTTATTTTTCAATTATATCTCCCCAAGTGAGAATAATTAGTAGAGGGAGAAATAAGATTCACATGACTCTGAATCAGTGTATCTTCTAACACCAAACTATCTTCTTCACAAATCAGAGAGATATTAGGAGAAGAAAAAATGTGATTGTCATGATCATCCATGATTTCATCCTCTTTCACTAAAGCATTCTCACAAGTGGGAGATGAATGGAGAGTAGGTAAATTGATGTTAAGAAATATGTCAATGATCTCATTCTCTTGTGCCATAATATCCTCCCAAGTAGGATATTTTTTAGGAGAGGAGCTTTCAAGATTGTCATGATTCTCAATGTGCATACCTTCTAACACCCAGATACCATTGTCACAAGTAGGAGAGGTATTGGGAGAAGAGTAGCTATGGTTGTCATGATTTTCTATGCGTACATCCTCTTTCACTAAAACATTCTCATAAATAGGAGAGATAGTAGGGGGTGTGGAATTAAGGAATGTGTTAATAATTTCACTCTCTTGCACCAAGAGACTCTCATACCTAGGAAATATATTGGAAGAATGACTAACATGCTTTTTGATAAGATTTTTCTTGGCATAATTAGAAAGAAAAGGTGCTAATATTTTAGAATTATGCCAAAAATGAAAGATAATCTATCCAACTTATGCAATGCTTTGAAAATGTAAACAATTATAATCCTATAGGTTTGATGATTTTAAATATTGAAATTTAATGGAATTTTTATGAGTTTGCAACAAATGAGAGAAAATAACACCTTTTCTTACACATAAACTAACTATTTTTCAAAATTTCAATATATAGTTTGAACAACAAAAATAGGAAGCTAATAGTGATTTAAATGCACTAAAACATTGGTCAAAATTTATGTACAGGGACTCATTCGCACATGGTTGAATGGTTCCTTGCTCGAGGTTATTTAAAATTGAAAATTTCAAATTTTGGGCTGTGATTTGTATTTTTTGTTGCAAACAAATATTTTTGTAACATGTTTTACCAGATTAGGGTGTCTAAATGCAAGTGAAAATAATGTCAAATGATGAGCAAGATGACTATTTTTAGATTGTAATTTGAACCTAAATCTGAACCTATATTCAATTGAAGAATGATCTTGCTACAAGGACAATGTAAGATTAATGCAAACCTAATGCAATTTTTTTAATTTGGTATAGATTTATGGAATGTAAACATGCAAAATTAAACCCTAAATGCAATGTTCACTAATGAAAGTTAAAATAACCCTAAATGCAATGCAACTAATGAAAATATAATGCAAACTTAGTGCAAAACTTAGATCTAGGGTTGAAATAGAGTCCAATTTTTAATAATTTTGTTGTACAAAGTTGGGTTCACCAAAATGAAATATAGAAAAATAAGTGCATCAAAATGATATGTGTGTTGGGATGATATGATAGAATTATCTTTCTATTTTCATTAGGAAATGAGATCCACACAAATAATTGACTTACAACCCTTAGGTGAGTCAACTCAATGAGGGAATCTACTGATTTCCTTATGATTGAGGATGGGGGTATCAACCTAAACAACACTTTTGGGAGAAAAACTAAAAAGAGTAAATCACCACAATTATGCAAGATACCACTTAGATCTTGTAGATGAAGCATAAAACTATGAGAATCAACAAAGTTTTGGAATATTTGAAAAGGGTTAAACATTATGTACCTACCACCAAAACCACTTTCTAAAAAGCTATCTGGGACTCATTTGCCTACTTGGGAATAAGTCCTTTTTATAGGAAGAAAAAAATTATTTCGTAATCCTTGGGCCTTGGTTCTACACTTCTAATGAACCCCAAGGTTCCATTGTTAGAAAGCTAGAAATAAATTTGTTATCTAAGTTTATGTGGCTTGACAATAAATGTGGCAACAAATGCAACTTTTCAAAATTGCTCTTTTCAGATCTTCAAATTTTCTTCAACCTATGAACTTGGCACATAAGAAAGAGGGGAAAAATTGTTTACTTTTGGTGGATATGGAATTTTTCCTTAGTCAAAAGCCATTTTGGTAATTAAACCTTGAATTGAAACAATGAAACATGAATGGAATGATGAATGAACAATGTTATGTTGCAACTCACCAAACCCTTGAATAAACCTTTGGAAGACTGAAATGTTGATCTTGATCTTGCATGAAATGGCTTCAATGGATGTGGATATTGATTCTTGAATCTTTATCTAAATCTTTGACTTGGATCTTTGAAACTTACATCACAATGTTAGCTCCAAAAACATGCATGAGTGATGATAACTTTGACATGATGTTTGAGTTCTTGATTGTTGTTGTAGATGCTTGATAAATATTCTCTTCAATGCTCTTGAAAATAATATTTTCTGTTAGGATTGATCTCCCAAAAATCTAATTGAAAACCTCTAGTTGATTTGGTAAAATAACATTGTATTTATAGATATCTATCCTTATTTTCTTGAAAATTTAACATTACAAGATGACATCAAAACTTAAATTTAGGGACATTAAAATACCGCCAAAAAAATATTTTAAATTTAGGTTCAAAGTCCTAGGGAGGACCTATTCACCCATGCGTGAATGGGTCCCAATCACCTATTCGTGGAACACACAAATTTCTCAAGTTAAAGTGTTATGTGTTGGCATCAATTTTTGTTAGTTTTCTGCTTAGGAAATTGTAATTTACTAGGACTATAGACGTAAAATAACACTTATTAAGGAATAATTACATCTAATTTAATTGCTCAGGGGACTCGAAAAAAGTGCAAAAATGTAAAGGAGTACATTTTTCTACACTACAACATGCCAAAATTATGGATCACATGAACCGATAAGAAATAATGATCCACCTTTTGGGAGATGGAACAATTAGGGGGTTAGGACCTATTTCACTCTTAGTTCATTAGGAAACCCTAGAGATCTCAGCTGAATGATTCAATTGGGAGAAGATACTGCTATAAGGTTTCCTTAGGTGTGATTAAAGAGGGTATCACCACTAAGCAAATGATTAGAAAGAAATAAATGAAAGAAATATGCAAATCTAGCTATGTAACCTAGAAAATGAAACTCAAAATCATAATGAAAAATTAAGGATGAATAAAGAAGCACCTAAAATATTGATGATGTTTAAATCAAGGTCCAAAAGTCTTAAATTATTACTAAATTAATGTGCACTGGGATTCATACACTAGACTACGTGATTTAGTCCCAATGAGGGTTTCTGGACTGAATCTAGAATCTACTGTTGACAAACTAGGATCTACAAAAAACCACTAAAATGGGGTATACTAGGACTCATACGCCCAAGATGGTGATTTAGTCCCAGTACTCCTTTTTAGAAAATTAGGATCTAAAAATTTTCTCCTATCTCTACACTTCCTTCCTATGTTTTCCAAACTTCGCTTTCAGATATGAACCTATTAAAAATATGCAAAACAAAATTTTGTGTGATGGTGGGTTTCCCTCGGTCAAACCCCTAGTTGTTAATTAAACCTTGATAACAAGATTAGATCTTAAATGGAAATGTGTGTGAAATTCCTAATCTTAAGTGTGCCTAAGATTAAGAGATCTAAAATGTAATGACACCCTACTCTAATGAGCTAGAATAGGATGCATACATCAAACATGAAAATAATGATGAATCACTTTGGGAGGTCTTCAATCACCCTAATAAGCCATAAGAATGCATGTACCTTCCTCTAGGTAGAAATTAGAATGATAATGAAAGATGGAATCACTTAGGAAATAGTCATTAGGATTGGTTCAATAGCTAGTTTCATCTCCCCAACCTAAATTTCGTCATGATCCCTCATAGGAAACCATCATCAATCTTTGTCAATGCTAGATCTTGAAATGAAAGTGATCTTGAAGACATGAAAAAATACTATAATGTTGCTCCAAGACTTCAACCTTTCTTGCTGCTTTCTCTTGAATGCTTGAAAGTCTCTCTTGAAATCTCTAAATCTAGGTGAGACAAGCTCTTGCTTGAAAATTCTAGGTTAGGTGAAATAATGATTCAAAACCTTAGTTATATAAGCACTGTATCTAATTTACCATTTATTAGATCCAAAATGCCAACATTTACCAAAAATTTGAATTAAAAACCTTAATTTCCCCCTCAAACCCTAAAACGGTCCCAAACAGGACTCATACGCCCAAGGTAGTCTATGGGTCCCACCCTAGTTTTTCGGGTTGAGGAAATGTTGAGGTGTTAGAAAATTAAATGTATTCATTGATTTTTTTTGGATTTTACTTGAAATAAGCCTTGGGATCCATAATAAAGGGTCTTAGGAGCCTATTAATGATGATTTAAATGGTATGAATGCAAGGGTACTAAAATAGGTCCAAACTAAGTTTGAAATTATACTATCTCCAAGAAGGGAGTACAATTTTCTAAACTACATTTAGCCCCTGGGTATGTGTAGGATCATCATGGAAAAAATAGGCCCTTAAGTGGCGATGAAATTCATAAAAATCAGAGTTAGGAAACTTGACATAAAAATTTGAATAAGTTATCTATATTATTTCAAAAATATGTAAGAATAGAATTTGTAGCAAATTGAATGTAGTTTCTAAACTACAAGGTTTATTTTTAAAAAAATCTATTTAGTGAAAATTTGAAATTTCAATGCAGTAGTACTTGAATTTCAGGGAAAAAATAAGAAGTAGGTGTCTGTCTGACTACCCTAACCACAATAAAATGATAATATTTTAGATATAAGTAGAGGACTCATGTCTTGATGTGATGCATATTTTTTTGTAATTTTTTTCCAAGGAAATAATTAATTATTATTTTTTATTACAAATTTTAAAAAATATAAAAACTCGTATGCCTGACCACCTTAACTTGGTCAAAACTTCATGAAATTAAATTTACTTTTTTAATCCTATAGTATGTGAAGCATAGAATGTGACACATGTTTCAGATTCAAAAAATGGGATACTGTTTGAAAGCTATAGATGTTTTTCAATTAGCCTATCAATCAGGACTTTAGTCATAATTCACATAGAAAATGAATAATAATTATTTATTAAATTCAAAGTAAAGAATAATTTATATTCGTGGAAAGATGAGAATCTCCTTTAAAAACCCTTTTTGTTTCATCAAATTTTGGGTAAAAAAAAGTCGCCAGCCACATACCCATCATAATCCTTTACATACCCCCCTACTTTAGCAACCATATGACACTATGTGCATATGCAAGCTAAAGGAATTCAAATAGTAAAATTCATCTCATAAAAGAATACTCATATGGATCCATTCACAAAACATGGGAGAATGAAGCCCCCATTGTAGCTATCTACAAAACCACAATGTTAGGAGCTACACCCTACAAAAACAATCTATTAGTCATTTGAAAATACTCTTATCTAACTTCAAGAAATCAAATTCAATGGTGGGTGTATTTCCCCCCTTGATTCCACTAGCTTTATGGAGGTGAAATCAAGGTGGCAGTCTAACCACATCAAATTGCATAAGTTATATCATAGGATATTTCCAAGTACCATACCACATAGTGATATACATTTGATGAGACCAAGGATGGAATTATGAATCCAATGCAACAAACGACATAAAAATGGAGTTCTCTAGGCCCCAATATGCTAATTTGAATGAAAAAGTACCCTTTTACTTAAACATGTAAATGGCCTAATTTGAGAGTATATGAGAAGAAAAAGTAAAGTAATTTGTGATCATTTTATCTTTTAACTCTTTGTAGCATGATTCTAGTGGATAATGATTGATGATGCCATATGTATGACCTTATGTGCCTCCAATACTTGAGATCCTATGTGAAGAGGTGGCGCGGGGTGATCTACAACATATAGTGAGTGGATTATTCTCGACCTTAGCTTCATTTTTATTCATTTATTTTATTTTTATACATTTTTTTGGATAGATTTAAGACCCTAGAAAAATAAGTCACAAAGCACCCCTTTTTTTCACAGTATCCCACTTTTTCGCATAGTGTCCCAAATAAGGAATAAAGTGTCTAGGATTCCCATAAAAGTACTCTAGAGCAAATTTTGCACACTTTCTCACTATTGATGTATAGATTTACAATTTTAGAATGCTTATATGTGATATTTTTTATTTTTTACTAGATTCCTCCTCAATCACAATAGTGTCTTGATAAAAGGCTATTTTGTTGCATACGGGAGGTTGTCTCTACACTTTTAGAGGATGTGACACAGATAAATTATAGTAGACTGGTATATATTGGGTGTATCTCATGCCTCTCATGAGATACCATGATGCCATGTTGATGGAACTAGTAGAGAGGTGGGATGCAGATACTTGCTTCATCTACCGACAAGTGAGATGACTATCACTCTTGAGGATGTGCATCACATTCTTTAGGTTCCTATCTAAGGCGAGACCATACATTTTGCAGAGGACTGATCCTACTATGGCGTAGAAAAATGGACGTTTCTTGCTTGACATGGGAATAATTGATGATAAATTATACTTAATAAGGCCTTGATTTGGTGTTGTGAGGTGTTTTTCACCTCGACACTAGGTCTTGGACCCTTTCAAATTGATGATGCCATGTGTATGACCTTATGTGCCTCCAATTTAATCACACTTTCACATTGAATTCTATGTCCCAAGCCATAATTTACCTTTACATCATCATTAATAGGCCCTTATTACCCCATATTGTGCATCCCAAGGTATAATTTGATCAAATACCTAATGAAATCAACATAAGAACCAAAATTCCTCATTCCCCAATAACCCAGCTAGCAAATGGGCCCCTCTGGGACTAATTTTCCATTTGTGGCAAATGAGTCCTGCCAAGTGGGATTCATTCTCCCAAGGTGGTGAATGAGTCCCATTTGGACCATTTTTTACTTTTGAGTAGGAAAAATTAGGTTTTAAGTTTAATTTTTCTTCATTTTCGCCTTAAGGATCCAATTTATGGGAAAATTAGGAGAATTTCCTATTAAATCAAGTCTCTAAACCCTAATTTACATCTCATAACTCATTCACACATTTCTTATCATTCATTCATCAGCTATCTTCTTTGTCAAGTCAATCAAAAAAGGGTTTCATCATTTCAAGTCATCAAGATAGCTTCCTAGGACATTAAGGGAAGATTCTTCATGTTTTACTTCAGAAATTCAAGATCAATCATCATGGAAAGGTAATAACTCCATTGTTGCATGCTTCATTACATTCTTTTCTTCATTTGGTTTAATTACTTAAAAAGGGGTTTCACCAAGGCAAACCCCCATGCCCTAAAACATTTATCTTTCTTGTCTTGTGTGTTTGTAGATTTAGACATCTTGGAGGTTTAGAAATCATTGAAGATCAAGTTGAAATTTTTTTCAAGTCATCTCTTCATTGGATAAGGAAAAACATCAACAAAAAGTCACCTTCAGGCCCAAATTTGACAATTTTAGAACCAGACACCTGGAGAAGCAGAAAGTGTGAACCGAAAGCTCCTATTTTCACCTTTGAATCTTCAAAAATTCAAAAGTGGAATCATTTTCCATGGGTGGAAAATGAGTCCCACTTCTAGGCCTAATTTTGGGTTTCTACATTTTTGGGTACCCATTTGTCTAAAATGGACTATGGAATAGTTTTCCAGATCTAGGACTAATTTGCCTAGAATGGTGAATGAATCCCATCAAGCCTAAAACTTAGGATCAACGACATTCCAGAAGTCATTTCTAGTCTCCATCAAGATCTCAAGTGCACACTTTAAGTTTCATCAAATTGTGTTACACTTTGCATTCATTTCTAGGTGTTTTTGAATTACATAATGTGTTTTCATACAACTTGCATTTCTCTAGTTTTCATTCAAAAAAAATATATTTATTTAGTTTTCTGCATTTATTTTATCTCATCTAGGCATATTCCATCCATATTGCATTGAATTTGAGTGTAAATTTTCCCATTTTGGCCCTTCTTTCTCGTTTTAGGTCAAAAAACCCTAGAACTGCTAGAAAGGATTAGGAAGCCAAAATCTAGGTTACACCTACCAATAAATGAAAACAACTATTCAGTATTGTCTTGGAGGTCCAATTCCGGAGAGGATCGTGGGGCCACACGTTGAGCTAAGGTGGTTTTTTTGTGCACGATAACCTCTCCTTAGGCTAATTATGATTTTTGCTACAACATTAGTACTAGTCCTAGATGGTCGGGGAGCACACCTAGATGGGGGACTGGTACACATGATCAAGGAGATGGAGCAACACAGGACCATCTATGTTTGGGGTTGTAGTATGTTGGAACATTTGTACTATGACTTGGGGTGGTTCACCTATCAGGAGGTGGATTGTATGGTTCATTGTACACTTCTACAAGTTTGGTGCTTAGAGAATATCACATGTACCAGACTGATCAAATTTTCTTTTGTTGGTGCTATGAGCTATCCATTCTCTTTCAATTATCCATTTAGGTGAGCATGGCAGTATGGGGATTTTTTATACTAGAGGGTTAGGTTCCACTATCTTGATCAAGAGGAGATCCTATAGAGACCTTACCAGCTGATACCTTAGTGGCCAGACTACACACATTAGTTGACTAGGATGTAGAGCCTAGACCATTTTTTATTAGGAAAGAATGATTACGTAGTGAGACCTTTCTAATATGATTGTGACATGAGATAGGAGAGATAGATATAGGTATCCCAAGTAGAAAGACCATTCTATAGATGATAAGTGTAGAGTGCCCATAGGCCTGAAGATACGAGATGACTCATAATCGATGATGTTGTATCTAGTGATTTAGACGATGAGGATCTCAACATGCCCCTATCTCCAACAATGATGATGTTGGTTCTATAGATGCATACAAGGAGTGGTGGGCCATAGCATTACTAGCTCCAATTTTTCCTATGGATCAACCTATAGGCTATGCAGGACCTCTTCCAGATCCCAAGGATGATGAGGAAGAGACACATGAGGACATTAGGGCTTCATATTTGTTTGTAGATGAGGTAGAGGAGGATTATGATGAGGGGGACACTTATACTATGAGGAGGAGGATGAGGATGAGGGTGAGGATGAGGATGATCAGGAGGAGGAGGAGGAGATTTAACTGATGATACTAGATCACAGTTAGCAACCACAACATGTGCTAACACTTATGAGCATGAAGAGGGTAGCACATCTTATTTTCCTCCTACATAGCATACATCACACCTAGGTGATGACACATTATTTATGTTTATGCTTAGGTTTTTAAAATTATGCTCATGTTCTTGATTTTTCTATATGTGTGTGTGTGTGTGTGTGTGTCATTATGTGTATTGTTTATTTGTATAATTTATGTCTTGCAAGATCCATGAGAGAGCTACAAGATCTCTACCGACAAGCCACCACAGAGATAATTCCTTCTTTTCCCATAGATGAGGTTGTCAGCATAGACTACATGTCCCCACCAATTGTGGAGCAACATTTAGAGTTGTTCAAGCCTTACACAAGGTTGAGAGTAGCATATGAGAGTGGTACTAGGCACACTGATCGATTCATGGGTGAGCTATCAACACTACAAGCTGCATACGATGAGCTTCGAGCATCTCAAGATTTGGCAGAGCTCAAGAGACTATGTGGAGAGGTTAAGGGTATGTGTAGGATCATGATGGGACAAAAAGTGGCAATATGATGGGTATTTGTAGGGGTATGTGGCTGACGACTTTTTTTTACCCAAAATTGATGAAATGAAAAGGGTTTTTAAAGGATATTCTCAACTTTCCACAAATATAAATTATGCTTCACTTTGAATTTAATAAATAATTATTATTCATTTTCTATTTGAATTACAACTAAAGTCCCGATTGATAGGTTGATTGAAAAACATCTATAGCTTTCAAACAAGATCACATTTTTTGAATCAAAACATTCATCACATTCTATGCTTTGCATACTATAGGATTAAAAAGAAAAATTGAATTTCATGAAGTTTTGACAAAGTTAAGGTGGTCGAACATCGAGTTTTATATTTTTCAAAAGTTGTAATAAAAATTCATAATTAATTATTTACTCGAAAAAAATTACAAAAAAATATGCATCACATCTGGACATGAGTCCTCTACTTATGTCTAAAATATTATAAAAAAATATTATCATTTTATTGGTTAGGGTGGTCAGACAGACACCTACTTATTTTTTCCCTGAAATTTAAGTACTACTGCATTGGAATTTCAAATTGTCACCAAATAGATTTTTTTTTCTAAATAAACCTGGTAGTTTAGAAACTAAATTAAATTTGTTATAGATTTTATTCTTACATAATTTTGAAATAATATAGATAACTTATTCAAATTTTTACGTCAAGTTGCCTAACTCTGATTTTTCTGAATTTTTCGCCACTTAAGGGCCTGTTTTTTCAATGATGATCCTGCACATACCCTTAATAGACTATAAGTGGAGAGAGACTGCATAGATTGAGAGAATATGGAGGCCATTGTACAAGTGGCTAGGGTTGTTGGACGAGCAGAGGGTATACAAGATGCATTGGGATCCCTAGGTAGATCATGATCACATACTACCATCTCTCAACAAAGGCGATCACCAAGTCCTGAGGGATCTTATAGTCATAGGCCATAGTAGCATTGCATATTTGATGATATGTACATAAATTTTTTTGATATATATATATATATATGAGCATTTATATTTGGTTGTTTACATTTATATGTTTTAGTTAGATCTAGCAATGTGATTTATCAAATAATATTTGTAGGACTATTTAACAAATATCTTCATGATCTAACATGTTTATGTGATCTAATTAAAACTATCTTAGTATCTTTTAGATGTGACATCATGATTGAGTATGTTATGCTAAAATTAAATGCTCCTATGATCTAATTATAGAACATTAAATGTATATAAGGATCTAATCTAATACAACATACAAGATTAATTTGAATAGTATTAAACCTAAAGTAGCAATCCAAAGTTAATTTGAATAATTACTTTAATAGTCAAGACACACAAGTGATTGTTTGTCAAGAGTGAATCAATGTGAGAGAAATAGCATACTATCTACTAACTCTAACATCACTGCATTAACACTCACACTATTCAAGAAGGAAGGTTAGACATAGTACTTGTGCAAATGCATGGAATTAATAGGCTCCTTAAGAGGTATACCATCTATTTTTGTTAACGTGTATGCTTTAGACCAATAATTTTCATTGATTATGTAAGGTCCTAACCAATTAGGACTGAATTTTCCCTTTTTAGTCTTGTGGGAATTGACATTATGTTGATTCTCAAATAAAAAAAAATTACCTTTACTAAATGAAGGAGGGATGAAATGATAATTGTAACTACGTTGCATTCATCTAGATTAAGCTTGGAGATGCTCAAGAGAATTAATGCATTGTTCATCAAGCATTTCAAGCTGATGAAATTGTTGTTCTTTATAAGTGTTATCGGAAATAAGTCCTTGAAGAGCAATTCTTAATGAAGGGATCTCTAACTCCAAGGGCATTACTGCCTTGAAACCATTCAAATACTAGTACGATAATCCCATAATGCATATGTTAACTATGTATTCCAATCCTTATTATTTTTTCTTATCATTGTCTTCATTAAGATTTGCTCAAGAGTATTATTAGTTGATTCAGCTTGACCATTAGAATGTGGGTAGTAGGGTATTAAAAAATGATGTTGGATTTTAAATGTCTCTAAAAAATTCTTCACGTCATTATTCTTAAATGGTGTCCCACTGTCAGAAACTAATGCAGAAGGAAGTCCCAAGCAAGCAATAATGTGTTCCAATATAAAATGACATATTACATTGGCATTTTTTTAATGAAGGGGAACAATTTCTACCCATTTCGTGAAATAATCTATTGTGGTAATTATAAATGTATGTCTAGTGGAAGAAGGTGGTGATATTTTTCCAATAAGATCCAGACCCCATATCGAGAATGGCCATATAGGAGCCTAGGCATGAAGCTCAGAAGTAGGAGCATGAATCAAATTGCTATGTTCTTGAAACTTGTGACATTTCTTAACGTATTCAAAACAATCTTGATCCATATGTCTCCAATAGTATCATATGTAGATTAGCTTTTGAACTAATGATCTTCCTCCAAAATGACCTCCACAAGCACCTACATGAGCTTCCCCAAGTGCTATAAGGATTTCAGACTATTTAAGGAATCTAAGTAGAAGACCATCAAAAGAACTTCTATACAACACATTGGAAAGGATTATATATCTAGACACAATTTTTCGAAGGCAGACTCAAATATTCTTAGTTGTTAGCTTAGGAAAGGCACCTTATTTCAAATAATTAAATATCGGTGTATACCATTCACTAGAACTTTCCATGGTGGTTGATAACACTTCTTTGACCCTATCAATATATATTGATGGTTGCATAATTGTATGGACAATGAATATGAAGTCTGTTGAAGGATCTTGTGGAGATACAAGAGAAGAGGCACTTTCCATTGCATTTGAATGTCAATTATCTTTTCATGGGAATTATCAATGGTATATGAATCAAAGTTGTCTAAGAGAGTCATTGTGAGATCCTTGGGTATGTGCATGATCATGATGGGCCATAAAGTGGCAATATGATGGGTATGTGTAGGGTATGTGGCTGACGACTTTTTTTTCACCCAAAATTGATGAAACGAAAAGCATTTATAAAGGAGATTCTCAGCTTTCCACCAATACAAATTATGCTTTACTTTGAATTTAATAAATAATTATAATTCATTTTCTATTTCAATTATGACTAAAGTCCCGATTGATAGGCTGATTGAAAAACATCTATAGCTTTCAAACGGTATCACATTTTTTGAATCCGAAACATGTGTCATATTCTATGCTTCACATACTATAGGATTAAAAAAAAATGAATTTCATGAAGTTTTGACCAAGTTAAGGTGGTCAGACATACGAGTTCTTATATTTTTTAAAAGTTGTAATAAAAAATTCATCATTAATTATTTACTTGAAAAAAATTACAAAAAAAATATGCATCACATTGGGACACGAGTCCTCTACTAATATCTAAAATATTATCATTTTATTGTGGTTAGGGTGGTCAAATAGACACCTACTTCTTATTTTTTCCCTCAAATTTAAGTACTACTGCATTGAAATTTCAATTTTTTACCAAATAGTTATTTAAAAATAAATAAACCTAGTAGTTTAGAAACTACATTCAATTTGCTACAGATTCTATTCTTACATATTTTTGAAATAATATAGATAAATTATTTAAATCTTTACGTCAAGTTGCCTAACTCTGATTTTTCTAAATTTTCATTGCCACTTAAGGGCTTGTTTTTTCCATGAAGATCCTGCACATACCCCCTTATATTTTGATCATTTGTCATGCTTTTCTTGATATGATCCATTTATTTTTTTAATGACTTAGAATTGCAAATCACCAAATATTTTAATGCTTTGAGTTCCCAGAGTTAAAGCAACATCTATGCCAACAATTAAAGCTTCATACTCTGTTGTGTTATTTTTGCATAGGAAGTTTAAGCGGTAAGACAAGGGAATAGGCCAGTTCTACACTTATATACATCAAAATAAAATTCCCATGTTTCGTCATCTTTTTGAATAGTCAACACAATCTCATTAGGGAATAATAGTAGCAGAAAAATTAGCTTTTTTCTTCCTTGATCTGATAATTGGCATTAAATTTGTATTAATGATGCCTTGGAGTGGTGTTGTAATGTGTTGTACACATTCAAACTACTCTAGAACCTTTATTTTACTAAAACATGCCTTAATTAGTCCTTTACAAGGGTGTTATAAAGTATTGTAACATAATTTCACACTTTTCTAGGACTTATTTACTTAATTAAGCCTCTTGGGCCCCTTTCTAAATAAAAATAGGGTGGGTGCATCAAGATGGGTAGACAATTTGTGGACAACTTTTAAAGAAAATTATGAAAACTCATACTGCGAGTGTGTTATAATGCACTCGTGTTATGGCTTGGCATGTCGAGCCTGAGGCTCAGTCATAACAAGCCAATAACATGAGCGCATTATAATGTGCTCGTGTTATGACCTATTAAAACCAAAAAATAGTAAAATGAATTCATTCTTGCATTTTGATTGTGTTTTTATTTTTCCCATGGCCAAAACCCCCATTTTTCGCGCTCACATTCTAGGAGGAAGTATTGTGCAAAAATATTCATCAACGATTGCTATTTCATCACAAGGATGCTGCCACATCGATGAGGAGGTGTGATAGGTAAGGATTATTTTATTCTTTTTTTTAATTTGTTAGTTTTAGGTTGTATTTGATATTTATTTTTTTGAATTTGTAGGAGATGAAAATCAATCTACAAATCCTCAAAATCCTCAACAAGTAGAGCAAAAAAATCCTCAACAACAAAATCCTCAACAACAAAATCAACCACAACAAGAACCTCCTCCACCAATCCCTCAACACCCTCCTGACACTCAACAAAATTTAATGAGTGAAATTGAGAACAAAAAAAAAACTTGAGGATTTAATTAGTAGGTTGAGTGATCCAAATGGTTCAACCGTAGAAAGAATGACCCTAGAAACTTCATTGAAAGATATGTTAAAAAATGTAGATTCAATTAGCAAACAAATAACTGGATGGAAAGATAAGAGGCAGGCGTCTAGGGCTTATTACGTGGATATGTTATCATATAAAGACATGTAAAGGATTTAAAAATTACAAAAGGTGATTTGTGCTCCATATTCATGACCCACACACACATCAAAATCTTACCCTCAATGCGAAGAGGTTTCCTATTCATTAGTTCCACCACCAACAAATTAGGAAATTTTTTAATGATAGGTGGTACATGGTTTTTTATTACCCACCGTGCAACAATTGTGAAGTCCCATAGTATTTCCTTAGGAAACTATACTATGAGTTCATATTGAATAAAATCCCAAATTATTTTGATATGAGGGACTTCTAGGGGAGAGGTGGGGGGTTAGCTTAGGATAGACATGGTGCATGGTCGAATCCTACACGGAAAGGGAGATGACCTCTCGCTAGGCCTCCTCATGAGCACGTTGTTATTCCTTTTGTCATGAAGGAGAATGTCGATGTAGAGACATTGCAGGAAATAAACACTTTGACCCAGAGTGTCATTGAGCACGCTAGCCCTATTCTACAGTGCCATCTAGGGGAGTCTTTGAGTGGTGGCCTTTGAACCCATGTGTGTTAATCTTGTGGGGTGACTTGTTCATATTACCCCACCCACACTCAAGAGGTTGCTATGCAGGATCCATCTACAGCTATGGAGATGGAGAGAGCAGCTGACATTTTGCATCACACGCGTGGCATTTATTCTTAGGTAAAAGTTAGCATGTTCATTGAATTTAATTTATTAAATTTCAATTTTGAAATGCAAGATTAACTAATTCAGTTTTATGATTTTAATAAAATTGCAAGGTCATAGTGTTGAGGCTGGATACACCAGCCCTCCACCTTTTTTTTTTTGTAGTACACCTATCGGTGGGGTATGTAACTAGTAAACAATTATAAATTTATTATATGTTAATAGCATTGTTTTACAGATGGTATTTTAATATGTGATTTTGGATGTTGAACAGGCTAATATTAGAGGTTTTCAGGGAACACCTCCCAATTTTAGTGGACTTACTCAAACCTACACATAGTTAATAGAATAAAGAGTTTAACTAATCAATTTTATTTAATAGATTTGTGTTGTTTATATTCATATTGTTGATTACATTGCATTGCACATTGTGCGAACCCCAATCTTAATACCTGCAAAACACAATGAATAAACACATTAGATGAAAAATTGCAAGCATCAACAAGGATTCCCCATGAAATCCATTTACAAGCTTCAAATTAGGAAAGAAGACACATGATCCCATGGGGGAATTGGTGCAAATTTGATGTGAAAATTGGCCCTTTCCCAATTCCTAAGATGCAAGCATGATATGTTGATGATGATTGATCCACTTTGATAGTGAAGGATGAGAGCTCCAAGCAAAAATCTGCAAAAACCTAGCTAAGAACTCAATGGTGATGGATGAAAATGGCTAAATATATTTTAGCATAATAACTTTGCATAATTTGTGGATGATCAAATGAGGATATGAGCACTTTATTTATAGAATGCCAAGATGGATGAATGTCTAAATTTGAGCAATGTGGGACTAACATTCATCCAATGGTATGATGCCACTTGTCAATCTATAAATGGATGGAGGATGTGCAAGATTTGGTGATTGCACGCTAATAAATGCATATTTTTGAATTTCAAATTGTTGAAATGACTTGCAAGAGGGAAGGGAAATTGCAATAAATTCCACTTAGCTCAAGGAAAAGGACATGTAAGATGAAGTTATTGCCTTGCTGGATGTACATGTTAACTTTGAATTTTTGAATTCAAATTTAGAGAATATTCCAAAAGATGCCTTGTGAGGAAAATAGATATTTAATAAATGAATTAAATCTATTTTCATGTGCAACTTGCAAAATCTAGAGAATGGGACATAATTCAGAATCAAATTAATCAAGGGTTAATTAATTTAATAGGAGATTAGATGATGTGACCTGTTTGACTCAAATTTATGGATTTATTTAAATCAAATAAGAGAGGAATATGATAAGAGATTAATTAAATAAGGATTTTGATTTATTTAATTAAAAGAGATGGTGTTAGATTAAATCAAATAAGGTTTCAATTTATTTAATTTAATGGATAGACTTTAGAGATTTAATCAAATAAAATTAGTTATTTAATTAAATAGGGATAATTAGATAAGATGGATTGATTTAATTACCACAAGAGATTGACTCAATTAGATAAAATGATTTATTTAATTAAGAGAGAGAAATTGATGAATTTAATCAGATAAGGAGATTTGATCAAGTGCACAATGTCAATCAGTATATTTTACGTTTCTACATTTTGCCCCTCTTTGAGGCAATGCACTTGTTGCGTTGGTTCAAAGAATAAACGATCTCGATAAAAGCCAAAAAAAATTGAAATTTCAAACATTGCCCCATTGCTGTCTAGTGAGCGAAAAAATGCCATTATAATGCCCCCTCAAGAGATTGGATGGAAATTTTTTTTTTCGGGTGATCTCGTGAAAAAAGAGGACAAAGTGCCCAAAAGGTCCAAAAAGGCTTCAAGAGGCTAAAAACGTGTCTAAAGACAATAAAACAATGTAAAACAGGCCTCAACTGGACAAAAACAAGTTCAGGGGTCCAAAATCCTAGCAGGACAGCCAATCAAGGTGAGAAAACCCTAATTTTTAGGCTTAAAAGGGGCCCGAGGGGTCACTTTCAAACACCTCCAATAGTAACCTCGAGATTTCAGCTCTAACCCCCTGACGATATGGCACAAAAATAGCTTCCCCTACACATTTCTAATCAAGTTTAGACCTACCAGTGGCCACCTGGCATCGGGGCACTGGTATGTGACCCTTACTCAAGCCTTATTTTTCATTTATTGCTCCATTTAATGCCTTTAAAGGTCAGTCAGTCTACAACGGCGCTTTATGGCATTGCTTAGAAGTCAAACTGCGTTGTGTAGTGCAATTTAGCGTCACGACGGTGCAGTTTGGAGTTTAAAAACTCCAACGCTGAGCTCAGGGTCGGTGAAGGGATTTGAAAAGTGTAACGCGATGGTCCGGATTCTGCCCAAAGTGCACTGCGGTGATGTGATTTGGATATTTTTGGCCTAGCATCAGAGTTTAATTAGAAAAAAAATTGCGACGCCTTCATGGGTTGCACCACTGGAAAGGTTCCTTGAACGTTCGGTGAAGAATTTTTCAAAAAAATTTAACATGGTGACCTTTCTTGGTGCAGGACGCGACGAGGGAGCTCTACTCTTAGGAGCACAGGTCACAGGATTTGTCTGGCTTTTTTAGGACCTGAGCGACAGGGACTAGGATCAACTCCAGATTGCGGGGTTATGGTACATTGCTTAGGTGGTGCCCATGCATACTCACCTAGGGGTGTTGTCAGCGCTAGCCGAGAGATGGCACAACGAGACTTCTTTGTTTCACCTTCCCACTAGTAAGGCCATCGTCACCCTAGAGGATGTTTGATGTATTTTGCGATTACTAATTCACGGTTTCAAAGTCCTCACCACAAACAAGATTGTCTTTTGCAACTCGGGGCAAATAGAGCTCGAGCGACACAAGATCCTAGCACCTCCCTACTGCTGGGTGATTGCACTCATCATTTCGGGTCTCGTTGCCCCTGACAGATGAGGTTGATACTTCAGTCCTGGCTGGGGATACTGCTAGGAGTGGATGGTTTGAGACAGGCTAGCTCATTTTGCTTGGGGGCATGTACTTCTAGCTTCATTATATAGAGACCTCCATGAGTATGTCTACATGGATGGCAGAGCACTTGGAGTAGGGGTGACTCTTCTTCACGTCTGGGCGTGGGAGCACATCATTATGTTGAGGCCACGCATTATTTTAGTTCTGATGGTGCTAGATGATCCCCTCGTGTGGCGATACAGAGGCGGTGTGTCCTTCACACACTGGTGAGCACGAGATCTCCTATTGCAGGAGGGTCTTGGATGAGATGCAGGTTTTTACTTGGAAACTGTACCTTGGTCAGCTCGGATGGGCTGATGATGCTGATCAGATGTTCTACTGCTGCTAGGACCATTTTATGCAGGTGTGGGAGCACACTATGATTGAGAGGTACCTACCTGAGCACATGCAACATTAGTTTAGGGAGCCTTAGGATCGCTCGGATGATGATTATGTAGCCATCTTCGCCTGCTCCATGACACAAGTGTCATGGGGGTGGTATATTCCTGCTTTGGAGGTAGTGGATAGCTTCAAGTAGTTGGTGGCTTGACTGTGGGCCAACGATCAGGAACTCGCAGATCTAGGCATGACTCAGGCCTATAGGGATTGGTTCCGACCTCCGCTTGGGTTGACGATTTCAGGTGTAGTTCCATATTTACGGAGAGTCAGAGACAGAGGGGGAGGATGAGGATGAAGAGCTGACATTCGACAGGACCTGCCATTTGTGCCTCTAGTCCAGCCAAATCAGGGAGATGTGTACATGCAGGACTAGTAGCAGGTGCCACTAGTTCCACCACCACGAGGTGAGGATCCTCCTTGAGTGTAGCCATAGGTACAGCCATCAAGATAGGTGGATGCTCTGGATGCGCTGATTGCACAGTTACAAGCCTAGGTCTAGGACATGATAGTCAAGAGAGATTAGGCAAGGGCCGAGAGAGAGTAGCTTAGGGTCGAGAGGGATTAGGTCATTCAACAAAGACAGGATACAGAGCTACAGGAAGCTATAGAGCTAGGTAGGAGACATCAGCTAGAGAGCATGGCAGCCTCCTCCCAGGGTATAGTGTCAGTTCAATCTTACAAGGATGTCGTCCGAGAGGCCGAGTACTATCGAAGGTACTATCATGACGTTGTATCCAGAGCAAAGCGGGTCCCAGAGTACTCAAAGTGGGTCAACCACAAACCAACAGAGGGTCACGGTGATAGAGGCGAGGGCAGCATCCATAGGGACAAAGCTTGATCGGGATGATACAATACTTTTTTGTGTCTTACGGGCTCATTTTTCATAACCTGATGGGCCTTTTGTACTGATTGACATATATGTATAGTGATTCGATTTATCATTGTACTATGACAATTGTGTTATTGATATATATATATATGAGCGGATGATGATTTTGATGTGATGCAATGTGTACTCTTTTATTATTATTTATGCATGGATGATTTATTTCTATATTCTGTGCAATGATGCTTTTATGGATGCATTTATTTCCAATGATTTATGCATTATGATTATGACTAACAGATCTATATTATGTAATATGCAAAATGATATGGTATATATGTGAAATTTTATGTAAATCATGCTTATATATGAATGGATTATGGATATATGTATGTTTTGTATGTGATGTCATGAATTATGCTTATATTATGTAATGAATGTTTTATGATGCTATTTATGAGATGACATGGATGATGTAATGCGATGGTCGTGATATGATGCTAATGAGATGGTTTTTTGTAATGCAAATGAGATGGTTTTTAAAAATGCTTAGAATAACAAATGTCATTATCCTAAACATATTAAATGATGATGTAATGTATGTGATGCACTTAATCTGATGTACTATATGCAATGATATGATAATATTTTATGTAAAATGGACCTAATGGATAAGATGACTTTATGATGTTATGCTAGTATGTATGTGATGGATTATCTTATAATTCCTATGTACCTATTGTTTATGATTATGCAGTATGTGATAATGTGAAATGGTTATGAAATGCAAATGAATGTTTATGCAATGATTTATGTGATGGATGTTTAATGTGATGCAAGAAATGGATGCAATGTAATAAAAATGAATGTGCTTATCTATAAAGAATGCTTAAAATTACATGTTTATGTGATGATGGAAATGCAATGCATGTGTTTCCTATATGATATGCTTATGCTTGATATGGTAATGATTTGTGAATGCAGGATCAATGATGATGATGGTGATGATGATGATGATCAACTATCATAGTACCTTGTAAGTGCGGTTAGCAAGAAGAGAAGAAGTCATTTCAATGAGACACAAAATGATGAAAATGCAAATGATGATGACTACTTGCCGAGGAATTGGGATTTTCAAAGGGCCAAATTTTCTTATGTTTGATAACACACGTAGTACGATGCATCAAGGTATAGAAAACCAGGATGGTGTTGTACCTAGAGTGATGGACTTTGATTTGACAAGAAGATAGGAGTATCCTTGTTCACACCTAACATACAGAAACCTTGCTAGGATGCACTTTAGAAGTTCGAAACACCTTGGACCAAAACATGGAAAGGTGAACCTTTCAATGAATAGTCAACAAGTTGTCCAAGACCTCCTTCGTACATACCTAACAAAGCAAGTATTTACCAAGGTTATATTACAAGAACATCCAACAAGCATAGAAAACAAAAAGATATTGATCACTATCCCATTCCTATTTCTCTAAATCCTCTTGTTCGAATATCATCGATAAGTCCTTGGAATGAGTGTAATAAGATAAGTCAAAAGATAAAGACCAAGTAAACAAACAAACTAATGCTCTTCAATACCATTAATAGAAAGAGGATGTGTTTCTCTAAGGATAAGAACATAAACTATTGCCAAAACATAATGCCCATTGTAGGAAGGATTCATCCTAGAACATGTTAGTGGATGGCGGCACGTCATTTCGTTTATCCAAAGCGTTGTAAATGATGATTGATATGGGACCAATTTGGATTATGAGTTACTTATACAAAGAGATGACCAACTTCCTTATGCACTGACTTAGACTTAAGACTTGACATTTTGAGTTTTCACTTTTAACCTACTAGACTTGTTTTTGATTGTCTTACCAAAGATTGAGGATGATGATCGTTTATTATAAGTGATGTTATTGCGGGTGCAAGTGAGGTGAGATGGATGGATTTTTTCAAATATTTGGATTTTTTTACATTTTAAAATGTTTTGAGGCTATTTTTGGTATTTTTGGAGATTTTTAAATGTTTTGACTTTCTAATTTTTTCAATGTTTTGGGATTTTCTAAGATTTTAACCAAGAGACTAACCTAAAGACCTATGTTAGGGGCCTCGGGGGCTAATCAACATATTAGCCTTGCCTACGTTATACATGCAGAGACCACATAGTTCAACTGATGACTTGACTGATTATAGATGATGATATACATGATGAGATGTCATTTTATTATGATAGACTCCAAAAGAACTAACCTATGTGTCTCGGGGGATGATCAAAGATCAACCTTTCCTACATTCAAGGCTTAGAGACTCGTAGTTCAACAAGATGACATTTTTTTTGACCTTTTGACTGACTTTTTGATATGTTTTTGGGATTTTAATATGTTTTGATGTTTTTGGATTTTCTTATTTTATGATGTTTTTGGATTTTCTGTTATTTAGGAGTTTAAGAACATACACAAATCTAATTCAATTTGAACATGCCCCCAGTGTGATGCAATAGACTACTCTGATAAAGGCAGGACAAACTAACCTTGAGGATGGGTCTAGTAGTACTAAGATGGATCATGATACGAAAATAGGACCAACCTATGGTGCGAATGCGAGTGGATGAGTGATGGATGAAGACCTAAATGTGATGGATGATGGAAGCGAAATGTATGGGTGATGCAGAACAAGCCGTAAATATCCTGGTGGATGGAAAGTGCTTATTTACACAAGGTGCCTATTTTCCAGGTTTTCACCAAGGTACTTGTCCAAAGCGCCACTATAGTGGTTTTCACTGGAGGGCGATTTTTTTTTCTTTACTATTTTCAATCCTTTTTTCTTTTTTTTTGGATTTTTTTCTTCTTCTTTTTTTGTTGTCACCAAGACGCCTATTTGCCAGGTTTTCGCTGAAGTAACCATTTTTTCAGGACATGTTCTGATTTTTTGGATTTTTTGGTTCTATACCTCGAAAGATTTGGGCATAAAACTTTTTGAGATGAGAGCTATTCATGGGCTCCTGTAGAGGTTCCCCTTCAGGTGTTGATAACTGATATGCCCCTAATTTGTAACTTGCTATGATGACAAATGGTCCCAGCCAATTGGGTTCAAATTTTCCTTTCCTGCTTGGGTTTGGAACATTCTTATGATTTTCTTTTAAGACCAGTTCTCCAACTTGGGACATCCTATTTCTAATTTTCTTATTGTAGCTCCTTTTGAGTCTATTCTGATAGACTTTCCAATGATTCAAAGCATCTATACGTTGCTCATCTAGTAGCTCCAGCTCATTTAGTCTTGATACCAAGTACTCTTCATCTATAATGAGGTTTTGCAATGATATCTTGAAGGATGGAAGCTTGATCTCTATGGGGAGTACTGCTTCTGATCCGTAGACTAGGGAAAAAGGGGTGGCATCGGTGGGTGTGTGGATAGTGGTTTGATAGGCCTAGAGGGTGGGATTAAGCTGCAAATGCCAGTCATGGCCTACATCATTGACTGTTTTCTTAAGGATTTTTAGAATGGTTTTGTTTGTAGCTTCTGCTTGGCCATGGCCTTGGGGATAGTATGGGGTGGAAAAGCGATGCTGGATTTTTAATTTCTCGCATAAGTCACCAACCTCCTGATTCTTAAATGGTGTCCCATTATCTGAGATAATGGCTTGTGGGACACCATAACAGCAAATGAGGTAATTTAGGATGAACTTAGAAATCTGCTTCGTAGTTATATACGTCATGGGTATGGCCTCCACCCACTTAATAAAGTACTATGTTGTGGTTATGATAAATTTATGGCCATTAGATGAGGTGGGTGTGATTTTTCCAATGAGATCAAGTCCCAACTGCGAAAAGGGCCATGGTGTGATTATAGGATGAAGCTCTTGAGCTAGAGCATGGATGAGGTCCCTTGCTACTGACATTGTAGACACTTTCTGGCATGATCATATGCTTCTCTTTCCATTGTGGGCCAATACTGCCCCATCCTCAGTAGTTTCTTAGCTATGGTCAATCCACTCGAGTGTGAACCACAAATTCCATTATGTACTTTAGTTAGAGTAGTTAATGCCTCCTCAGTGTTTAAGTAGCTCAATAGGGTTCCTTCTATGCTTCTACAATATAGGGTATCACCTAGGGTGACAAATCTGGATGCCTTTTTAACAAAGGTTCATTTTAGGTTTGAAGGTAGATCAGCAGGTATGACTCCTATACGAAGGTATGTGTAAATTTCATGATACCAAGGATCGCTAGGACCAACGATTTCACACACATATTCTGATTTTGGTACCTTGAATGCGGGCACGAGAAGCTCCTCAATCAGGAATTCATATTTTGGAACGTTGTGGGGGATGTCCAACAAGGATCCAATTGTTTCCATGGCATCTGCTGCTCTGTTGTTGGTTCTAGGAATCTGCTCAAATGTAATTTCGATGATGGATTCCTTGAGAGTCTCCACCAATTTCTTGTATGGAGTGACCTTGTCGTCCTTGGTCTGGTATTCATCATTGACTTGATTTATGATCAATTGAGAGTCTCTGTATACTTTGAGAGCTATGGGGTTCCACTGCACTGCTATTCTGAGACCTATGGTTAAAGCCTCGTATTTTGCAATGTTATTGGTGCAAGGAAAAGCTAGTTTGTATGACCTTGGTATGCAATCCCCTTGTGGTGTGATAAAGAAAACACCAACTCTTGATCCATGCTGCGTGCATGAGCCATTGAAGTACAGTTTCCAGTGGCTAGCTATGTTGAGATTAAAAATGGATTCATCTGGAAACTCTAAGACGAGAGGGTTCTCTGAATAGATTGGTGCTTCTGCCAATTGATCGGCGATGACTTGGCCCTTAATTTCTTTTCGCTCAACATATTTGATGTCATATTCTGATAGTATCATCACCCATTTTTCCATTCTTCCTGTGAGCATTGCCTTTGATAGTAGATACTTGAGAGGGTCAATTTTGGCAATGAGTTTTATTTTATGTGCCAACATGTAATGTCTAAATTTTTGTGATGCAAACACTACTATGAGGCATACTTTCTCGATGAATGAATAGTTTAGCTCATGCCCAACCATTGTTCTACTGATGTAATAAATGGCCCTTTCTATTCCATTTTCATCATGCTGAGCTAAAAGAGCTCCAAGGGTTGCTGTTGTTGCTAACACATATAGAATCAATGGTTTTTTTGGGATTGGTGGCATTAAAACTGGTGGTGTCAGTAGGTATTCCTTGATTTTGTTGAATGCCTCTTCACACTTGGTATCCCATTTGTACATTACTCCCTTGTGGGGTAGGTGAGAATATGGGTTCTGTTTGTTTGCCAGTTGTGCTATGAATCATCAAATGGATTGTAGTTTTCCTTGGAGACCTCTCAATTGCTTTAATGTTTTCAGTGCCTCCATCTCAAGGATTGCTTTTACTTTTGTTCGATCCACCTCAATTCCTCTCATTGACACTATATATCCTAGGATCTTTCCTGATTGCATGTTGAAGATGCACTTCTTTGGGTTTAATCTAACCTTGTACTCCTCCAGTTTGTCAAAGATGGCACTTAGGGTTGCTATGTGATCTTTTCTCTTTCTGGACTTAGCTAGAATGTCGTCAACATATTCTTCAACCATCTTATGGATCATGTCATGGAATGTCAATGTCATAGCCCTTTGATGTGTTGCTCCTAGATTCTTTAAGTCAAATGGCATCATGTTCCAATAGTATGTCCCCCATTGACAAGTAAAATTCGTTTTATGTTGGTCCTCTTTAGCTATCATGATCTGATTGTACCCTGAGAATCCATCCATTAGTGACAACATCTCATGTCCTGCTGTCATGTCTACTATCATGTCGACGTTGGGAAGCGGGAAGTCATCTTTTGGACATGCCTTGTTCAATTTTCTGAAGTTTGTGTAGATTCTGATATTTCCATCAAGTTTTGAAATAGGTACGAAGTTTGATACCCATTCTGGATAATCTATCGGTCGAATGAAGCCTACATCTAATAGCTTTTTAGCTCCATTTTGACTAATAGGGCAATCTGAGGGTGCATTTTTTTGAAGCTTTTGTTTAATAGGTTTTGCTTGTAGATACACTACTAAGTGATGAACCATGGTCTCTGGATCAAGTCCTGGCATGTCAGCATAACTCCATGCGAAGTTTATCTATCTTTCTCTTAGAAATTCTACTAGGACCTTTTGCTCTTCTGATAGTAGTGATTCCACAGAACATGATATGCAGGGTCTCCTCTATTCCTAGGTTGACTGGATTGCATTTTTCTACTAAGACTGCTAACTTTTCCTGATGAATATCTCCTAAAGGAAGATTGAATCCCCCATCCTCGGGTGCCTCATAGAGGTTTTCACATTGGATATGTCCTTTCTTTTTACTTTTTTCTGGTTAGAGAGTGTCGCAGTGTGGTTTTCACTCAAGGACTTGGATATTATTCTTAATTTTTCACTTTTGCGACTAAAGGATTCAATCGTTTCCCCATAATAGGCATATGTGTCCAACTCTATTATAAACCCTGCTTTGTGATCCCCATCTAGAATGTTATCCCATAATCCCATGAATTCTGAGAGTGCCTCATCATTTTTGAATGTATCCAAAACTGGTGGTCCTCGTTGGTCGTAGTCGATGATTTGGGGATATACTAAGCGGATCTCATGATTTTGGTGGTTAGATTCAAAAGATAGGGTGCTAATCATGTAGAGGGTGGTATCCTCAAATAGCCTAGGTAAGTTAGTTAGGTGATTCTCATCATCACTACTACTATAGACGTCAGTTATATCAAATGTAAAGTTATCTATGACTCTACCTGTAGACACTAGTAATTATAGTTCTGCTGGGGTTGGCTAAGGAGGATTGTTAACCATTCTAACTGGAGGACTTTGGCCATGTATGGTTATACTTGAAGGGGTACATCCAAGGCCAAGATTTGTTATTGGTTTCATCTCTGGCATGATAGGTATTATGAGCCCATTGTCATTTTTTCCTAGTCTTTGATTTTTGTCGTAGCCCATTGCAAGCATCATTTGCAGACCCTTGCTTCTATCCTCCATTGGTAAATCCGGTACTGGTTTTTCATCTTGATATAGCATATGAGATGGATCTGCCTCAATAACTTCTTGTCCAAGATCTCCCCAACTTGTAAAGGTGGGATAGTTTTTAGGAGACATTTGAGATGTGGAGGCTTCATTTATTTGCGGTTGTCCCCGTGATCTAGGAGATTGTGGTAATTCTCCTACCACTAAAGCATTATTAGGGAGCTTGTAGTTGCAACAGCCATTATCTTGGATGATGACCTTGATGTCAGAGATGGTGGGGATGGTAGGAGTGGTGGGTGTCTCTATCACAGAAGTGGATGCGAGAGTGGCGGGATCGATGTATGGTGTGGATGGGCCCTCATCACTTTTTGGTACTTGGGGGATTTTGTAATAATTTGCTTCAAGATTTTTGCAATAGGAGAAGAGTTTAGGATCTCCATGGATGGTAACTTCTTGTCCATTATGTGTAAATTTCACACATTGGTGGAAAGTTGATGCTACTGCTTTCAGCACATGGATCCATGGATGTCCTAGGAGGATATTATATGGAAAGTCAAGGTCCAAGACCTAACAAGTGATTTCCATGATGGTAGGCCCTACTTGAATAGGGAGTTTGATTGTGCCCTGAGACACTCTTTCTTGGTCATCATATGCTCTTATCATGATACCCTTTCCTTTGTCAATGGAATCCTCTGATATTTTCAATTCCTTGATGAGACTTAGGGAACATATGTTCAAGCCCACACCTCCATCCACCAAGACCCTTTTGATTTTTCTCTTATGTACTATGGCTTGCAAGTGAAGTGCACGGTTGTGAGATGGTTGAGCAGGGAAATCCTAGTCGGAGAATGTAAGAAGATTAGGTGTAATGATATTTCTGAACATAGCTTGGAATTGCTCTACATCAAGATCTGTGGGGATAGTGGATGAGGCCAATGCATCTTCAAGGATTTTCGTATGGGCATATGAGATTTTTAGCAACTCCATGATGGAGATTTGCATTGGCGTTCTTTTGAGCTGATCTAGGACATTATAGCCATTAGGAACGGATCTAGATGCAGGGACTCTGTTTGGATGGGATGATCCTGCGATGGTTAGTTTGCCGCCTCTTGTGGTGACTCCACAATCTTCAGCATAGGCGCCCTTGATAGTAATTGCCATGAATTTTTTATTTAGGGAAGCGATGAATATTTCATACACATGATTTACATTTGATTGGGTGCCTTTCCCTTTATCTTTGTTATTGTTATTCCCTTTGTTTCCATGATTCGGCATCGGATTCGTGTATATCTTAAGATCCTGATTTCTTGTAGGTTGTTCCACATTTATGATTCTTTTATCGATGAGATCTTGAATTATGTTCTTTAATCTCATGCAACTATCCATGGTATGGCCTTTGATTTTATGGAACTCGCAAAGTTGATTCTCGTTATACCAAGGAGGTTTCACATCTGGTTCTTGGTAATTCTCAAATGTAGGAGCTTTGATGAGTTTTTCGTCTATCAAAATTTTCATTATGACCTCAAGTGGTTCCCCCAAAGTGGTGTACTTTCATTTGCAATAACTCTTTTGTTGAGGTGGTCCCCTTTGATCATTGAGATTATTGATTGTTGGATTGTTATGTGGTTGTTGTGTTGCATGATGATTGTTTTGGTGTTGTATTTGGATTTGTGGTGTGGGTGTATTCTGGCAAGGGGCACTAATGACCACCTTGGCATTGATGACACCATCATTAGTAATATTTTTGTTCCTTGCCCACGTACAAGGTTTATCATTGTAATTGGATGGTGGGCGGTTTTTTTGTTGTTTGAGGTATGATGTTGATCCTACGGGTTGATTCATAGGGTCCCTTTCGATTCTAAGCTCATTGGGGATCAATTGATCATATGTGGTGATTCCCTGAACCTTGAGATGGAATGCCAAGAGGACGTCAAGGTTGTCGATGATGGTGCAAACTTGTTTTTCGGGCATGGTCCACTTGCTCTAATTGGCCTTGGATTGCCATCTTTGTAAGAATGAAGCAAATGACTCACCTTTACCCTGTTTTAGAGCTGAGAGTTCTTCTAGACTAACATCCATTGCAATGTTACATGCATAGTTCTTAATGAATGCGTCTATGATTTCTTGAAATGTTCTAATGCTTGAAGGTAGATGAGAGAACCATTCCATAGCGTGGCCTACCAAACTTCTAGGAAAGAGCCACATTAGATAAGTATCATCGTACGTGACTTCCATGTAATGAACCTAGAATTCCCTAATGTGATCTTCAGGGTTTCCTGTCCCTCGATATTTGTCAAACTTGGGGATCTCAAATCCCTTAGGGAATGGTTTCATTACTAGGCTCCTGTCAAATGGATACAGACACAAGTTGCTTGGTGTCTTTGTTGTTCGCCCTGATTGAAGGTCGAGCACTTGTTGCGAGAGCAACCTGATTTGTGTCATCACTCATTTTAGGGATTAGGGGGTGGGATGATTTTGGGTGTTTTGATTGTGGGTTGGATAGATGGGTTGTTTGATGTGTTGTTCAATGGTATCTATATGTTATGTCGAGCTAGGTAGGCTTCCACCTATTTTTTTATGAACAACCCTTGTTGTTGATCTTGTTGTTGTTGTGCTAAGATTTGTGCTTGTTGTTGTTCCAACAACGCTTGTTGTTGGGCTGCCAATTGGGCTGCTTCTTGATACTCTTGATATTGCTTTATTGCTTGCTGATATGCTTGCAATTGCACTTTTTTTCTTTGTGCAAGAAGTTGTGCTCGGGCTTGTGCTTGTTGTGCTTTATATTGGGTGTTTTCCTAAGCTTGAGCTTGTGCTTGCGCTACTTGTGCTTGGGCTTGTGCTTGTGCTGCTTGTTGTTGTAATAGAATTTGTGCTTGAGCAACCTTTTGTGCTTGCAATGTGGGTTGGGCTGCTTGAGTGGCTTGTGCAGCTTGAGCAACTTGTTGTTGTTGTTACAATAACGCTTGGGTTTGTGCGGCTTGGGCTGCTTGGGCGGCTTGCGCAACTTGAGTGGCTTGTTGAGCAACTAGTTGTATGGATTGTTTTTTTGCACTTGTTGGAATCACCTTTGAAAAGCAGCTTGTAATGCCGCATTGTATTGGCTTGATGTGGTGGAATTTGGTGGTGGTGGGGGTGGTGGTGGATTTGGAATGGCGTTTGTGGTGAACGATGATGTCATGTTGATGTTTTGAGTGATGAATGGTGATGTTGATGTGGTGGGTCCTTGGGAGACCATGCTTTTCAATGTTAGTGGGGTGTTTGATGATGTTGCAATTGCTTGTGTATTTGTCATCTTTTGTTGTGATATCAACAACAAATTTGAGTGTTTGGCATAATGATTTGATTTATATTGGGGATGTTGGTTTGATTGATAGTTGGTAGAGGGGGAATCCCTAAACCAAGGAGTTGTGTAGATGATGATGGAAATGGTGGAAGAGGTGGAAATGTGAGGGGTGTGAGTTCTTACGAGAATGTTGTGGTGTCGAATATGCCCCCTAGTCTAAACATATCTCCCTCTTGCAAATTTGTGAGGAGAGAAGTTTGAGGTGTTGTGTGGAAAAATGATGATAATGGATCATGATGGAAAGTGAGAGGAACATTCTTATGTAATGGGTTTTCAAGTATGTTTTGTTCCAAGATGGTATTTGCATCCAAGTTTTGATTATTAAAAAGGGGGTTTGTTTGGATAGCATTAAGAAATGCATTTCCCATATTAACATTGGGTTGGGTTGGAGAAAACGGTGTCGTGATCTGCATAATGCTTTGCGTGATGCTTTGGGATGGGGGTGTAGATGATATGGGAATGGTGGATGAGATTGGAGGAAAAGATGTCTCCACTATGGTACTCATGTCAAAATCCGAAGGTAACTTGGCCCCTTGTTTTGCTAGCTCAAGCATGTATAATGAAGGGTTAAGCCTCATCATGATGTTGATGATTTTATGGTTCTCCGGATTTTGGAGAATTTCAATTATTTCTTCGTGAGACATTCCAAAGGTAAGATTTCCTTGGTTTTCCTCTTGTGGATTTTGTGATGATGAGATGGTCAAAGGTTGCTTGATTGAGCAGGATTCATTTCTACATTTTTTTGGCTAAGATCACTTGAAGCGGGTGTTTCTTTGTTGGCTTCCATACTCTTCTTGTATTGAGATCTAGTTTGAACCATAAAACAAGGATTAATTTTCGAGAATAGGAGAGATGAATCTCTTGGTTCCATGGTTTGATCTTTACTTTATGTGCAAAGTAGAAAATTTTAGAATGTCTTGAGGATCAAAAGGTGTGATATGATGATGATGTAAGGGATGGATGATGTGGATGTTTTAGTTTTTTGATAAATCTTGAATAAGATACTAGGCTTTTGGGACTTTTGGATATTTTTTGGATTTTTTATTTTGATTGGATTTTGGATTTGAGATTTGTCCTTGATTTTGATTTTGATTGCTTTTGATTTTGAACAAAAATACCCTAATATGTTGGATGATGATCTAAGGGATAGATTTGTTCAAAGGATGATGATTTGAATATGTGTGGGGAGAAGGATGCATCTACCCACACCTATTCAAACAAGATGATAGTTAGCCAAGTATATGAAGAAGGATGCATCTACGTATACCAAGCTAAACAAGATGATTTTGATAACTTTTACTAAGCATATGCAAAAGGATGCATCTACACATACCTAGCCAAAGGTGATTTTGATAAAATTTTCAAGGATTTAGTCTCAATGATTTTGATGATTTTAATTTTGCCAAAAAGCCTAGTATTTAGGATGATTTCAAGATTTTCCGAAAGGTGATGATGGTATGATTCTTGTTTTGATGGATTGAAGGATGGATGAAAAAGATTTTGATTTGCTTTGATCCTAAGATGAACCTAAAAAAGACACTTTGTTTGCCTAGACCTAGGTATTGAAGAGCATACAATGCTTCTATAGACCTTTGTAACCAAGAAATGATTCCATTTGAACATACATTTTTGGATTTCCAACCAATGATTTTTTGCTTTGGGATTTGGACTTTTTAAGGCTTCAACACATATGAAATTTCATTTTGTTTTAGCTTTGCTTAATGGCTTTATTTTACCAAAAACACTTTCTTCGATTAAGTTTTCAAACTAAGATGCCCAATGTCTTAATTTCTTCAAACCCCACAAGATATGTTATGTGGAAATTCGCTGAACTCAAGGCAAGGGTTTTCCTATTGTTTACTTAAGTAGACAAATCGAGATGTAATCCAATGTTTAGAAACCTCTAAGAATGTAAATCCCATAGGCAAGCAATAACATATGGATTGAGTCAATTTCATTTATCTCTAAAAGGGTTTTAAATTTGGATAATGATGTTCAGTGTTTTGTTTTCAAGATGTTTTTGATTAAGCAATGCATTTTGTAACCCTAGAATAAGCACAACCCTATGGATGTGTAAGAAAATATTTGTTGGATTCCCACTTGGAAAAGTCTAGCTATGCTTATCTTTAGTGAATGGTTAGATGCTTGACCACACTGGCTCCCCTCCACGACACTCACTTATATGGGGCAGCCAAGCATCAGCACCCATGAAACTCCCATGGCATGTTTTTCATTTCTACTAAAAGACCGCAAAAGTGTGAGGTGGCTTCAGAACGACCGTTCTTGCACCAACAAATAGATTAAAGGATTTTGGAAAATTATAGCACATGGGTTTTAATAAGGACTTTCTATTCATGGAGGTTGACCCATATGGCAAGAGTCCCCTTTTGGATCCATCTTGTCAGAATCAACCGCGTGATATTGGCATTTACTCCAATACCCACATTTATATACTGGTTGGAAATAGTCTTGGCTTTAGAGTGTTACTGGTTGAGTCCTTCCCTTGGGTGAGTACTTTTCCCCCAAGGCAAGCCCTCTAGGATAAACAAAAGTGAATAAGGAAAAATATTCATAACTTGATCAATCCTTGTTGGCAACAAAGAGAGAGAATATATGCAACAATGCCCCCACTCACACTCGCACGAGATTTTGTTCAATTTTAAAACCCAAATCGAAGTGTGGAGGTGATTGCTTTGTCTCAACCTTAAATCATGAAAAAGGCCTTCTGATTCTCAAGATCGCTATAAAGTGCGAGAGAAGTGCATACATCCTTTTTCAATGAATTTAGTTTAAGTAAGCCTTCACGAAAATAAAGTTGCACTTGTTCTTTTTAAATCCACAAAGAAAAATGTGAGTTCTTTATAAGCACCAAAAAACAAATGATAGACATTTTGTTCTATTTTTATCCAAAGAAACAAAATCTAGTATATTGTGATCCTAATGTTCATTTTACCCTTTTGCAAGAAATCGAAAGATTCTTTTTAAACCCAAGTGAAATTAGTGTCCTAAGAATGAAGTGATAACAATTTCTTAAAAGTGTTAAGAAAACACTTTGATTTTGCAAAATATTGTCCCCATGCTTCTCCTTTCTTCATTTTCGATTTCCAGCCTACAAGGGAGAAAAACTAGTCAGATTCTAGAAAATACAGAGATTAAAAAGTAGAAAATAGAAGAAAATTTGATCATTAATCAAAAGGCATGTGCTAAAATTTAATTTCCACTTTTTACTCCCTACCAGCAGTGCAACCCATGACTTTGTCAGAGTTTGATTTCTCAGTGGTTCCCTCACAGCACCACTTACCAGTCAGCGTTGCTCTATGTCGGGACAGTGAGCTCAACTGCATCGTAGTTTTTTCCTAGCATCACAGTTTGGGTTTTTTGAAAGTTCTTGTGAGTCAACCAGTCAAGCGGCAGTGTTTATAATTCAATTTTTTTGGCAGGACAAGTCCAACATTGCACTTTGAGTTTCCAGCGGTGCCAACATAGCGGCATTAAGCTCTTAGCATTGGAAATTTTTTGTGTATGAACAAAAACACAGAAATTTGTGAGAAAAGAGATAAAGAATAATATCCAGCCCTCCTTCTAGTGCCAAATGTGTGAACCCCAATCCTAATACCTACAAAACACAATGAATAAACACATTAGATGAGAAATTGCAAGCATGAAAAAGGATTCCCCATGAAATCCATTTACAACCTTCAAATTAGGAAAGAAAACAATGAAGAACACAATAAAACAAGAAAATATAGATTCAATCCTAATTATAAAAGAAAACACATGATCCCATGGGGAATTGGTGCCAATTTGATGTGAAAATTGGCCCTTTCCCAATTCCTAAGATGCAAGCTTGATATGTTGATGATGATTGATCCACTTTGATAGTGAAGGATGAGAGCTCCAAGCAAAAATCTGCAAAAACCTAGCTAAGAACTCAATGGTGATGGATGAAAATGGCTAAATATTTTAGCATAATAACTTTGCATATTTTGTGCATGATCAAATGAGGATATGAGCACTTTATTTATAGAATGCCAAGATGGATGAATGTCCAAATTTGAGCAATGTGGGACTAACATTCATCCAATGGCATGATGCCACTTGTCAATCTATAAATGGATGGAGGATGTGCAAGATTTGGGGATTGTGCCAATAAATGCATATTTTTTAATTTCAAATTTGTTGAAATGACTTACAAGAGGGAAGGGAAATTGCAATAAATTCCACTTGGCTCAAGGCAAAGGACATGTAAGATGAAGTTATTTCCTTGTTGGATGTACATGTTGACTTAGAATTTTTGAATTCAAATTTAGAGAATATTCCAAAAGATGCCTTGTGAGGAAAATAGAGATTTAATAAATGAATTAAATCTATTTTCATGTGCAAATTGCAAAATCTATAGGTTGGGACATGATTTAGAATTAAATTAATCAAGGGTTAATTAATTTAATAGGAGATTAGATGATGTGACCTATTTGAATCAAATTTATGGATTTATTTAAATCAAATAAGAGAGGAATATGATAAGAGATTAATTAAATAAGGATTTTGATTTATTTAATTAAAAGAGATGGTGTTAGATTAAATCAAATAAGGTTTCAATTTATTTAATTTAATGGATAGGCTTTAGAGATTTAATGAAATAAAATTAGTTATTTAGTTAAATAGGGATAATTAGATCGGATGGATTGATTTAATTACCACAAGGGATTGAATCAATTAGATAAAATGATTTATTTAGTTAAGAGAGAGAAATTGATGAATTTAATCAGATAAGGAGATTTGATTAAATGATTAGACCGAGGGATGATTTGGGAAGAAATGATGTTAGTAGTCGAGATGAAGTGCACAATGTCAATCGGTATATTTTACGTGTCTACACACATCATTCAAACTCAAAGCATTACTTCACATTCCATAGGGTATGTGCAGGATCATGATGGGCCTAAAAGTGGCAATATGATGGGTATGTGGCTGACGACTTTTTTTTACCCACAATTGATGAAATGAAAAGGGTTTTTAAAGGAAATTCTCAATTTTCCACCAATATAAATTATGTTTTACTTTGAATTTAATAATTAATTATTATTCATTTTCTATTCAAATTACTTACTAAAGTCCTAATTGATAGATCGCTTCAAAACATCTATAGCTTTCAAACGGTATCACATTTTTTTAATCCAAAACATGTGTCATATTCTATGCTTCGTGATACTATAGGATTAGAAAAAGAAAAATGAATTTCATGAATTTTGACCAAGTTAAGGTGGTCAAACATATGAGTTTTTATATTTTTTAAAATTTGTAATAAAAATTCATAATTAATTATTTACTTGGAAAACAATTACAAAAAATATGCATCACATTGGGACATGAGTCCTACTTATATCTAAAATATTATAAAAAATATTATCATTTTATTGTGGTCGTGGTGGGTGCATTAATCTACTTCTATTTTTTCCTAAACTTTAAGTACTACTACATTGAAATTTCAATTTTTCACCAAATAGATTTTTTAAAACAAACCTAGTAGTTTAGAAACTACATTCAATTTTCTACAGATTCTATTCTTACATATTTTAAAAATAATATAGATAACTTATTCAAATTTTTACATCAAGTTGCCTAACCCTAATTTTTCTAATTTTTTTGCCACTTAAGGGCATATTTTTTCTATGATGATCCTGCACATACCCCATAACTAATAACTAGATGTTGATAGATGAAAAATTTTCAACTACAGTATAGTTGTTTAGAAAGTCAACATAAGTAGTGATGTGATTACTTCACATAGCATAAGTAATATGTCTAGGAGAAACTTCCAATTACATTTGCTTGTCATGGCATTCCATGAGACAACTTTTTACTACTCAACATCTTTTCAAATAGTTCATTGTCTTGTCTATGCTATGGATGCTTGAAAGGAATATATATGAAAGAATAATAGTAAGCAATGGCATAGACAAGGAAATGAGTTTTTTGAAAAAATGCATCAAACAAATGCGGTCTCATGGTGATGTCCATCACCATGAGACCCAATTTCTTTGAAGCACTTTTTCAAACAGCTCACCACCTTTTCTATGCTACCACATTTTCCATACATGTCTACCAAAGCATTTTATCAAATAGTGCATTTCCTCAATGCTATGGCTAAAAGCTTAAAAAAGGTGCTTTCCAACAAACTATGGATGCTTGGAAAAAAAATATCGAAGCATAATAGTAAGTAATAGCATAGACATGGTAGTTAGTAGTTTGAAGAAATGCCTTGAAGAAATGCAGTCTCATGGTGATGGAATTCCATTCCATCACCATGAGACCACATTTCTTCTAGGAATTTCTTCAAATAACTCGCCACCTTTTCTATGATACCACATTTTCCATACATGTGTACCAAAGGATTTTATCAAACTACTCACTTCCTTGCTGATATGGCTAAAAGCCTAAAATAGGTGCCTTCCAACAAACTATGGATGCTTGGAAAAATTTCCATCAAAGAATAATAGAAAGCAATAATATCATAGAGAAGGAAATGAACTGTGTGAAAAAATTCCTAAAAGAAATGCAATATTCTTATGATGGAATGCCATGACGTGCATGTGTTTGTAATGGTATTCCATCACCACGAGACCCCATTTATTTGAGGCATTTTTTCAAACAGTTCATTGTCTTCTCTATGCCACCACAGTTATTGTACATGTCTACAAAAGTACTTTATCAAACGGTTCACCGGCTTGCTGCTATGTGTAAAAGCCTAAAAACATGTGCTTTCAAACAAGATATGGATAGGGAAAATAGTAAGCATGATAGTCAAAAATATATAGTCTAATAAGTACTCAAAATTTTGTTCACTATCTGATACATTATAAGTCATGATTTGGATCGCTGTTATAGTTTTTGTGATTGAATAATTTGTTGTTTTATTTTCAGATGTTGTAAGCAGAAACACCTCTAAATGTGATGAGGGCAATGGAAATTGGTGTTTCATCTGCTATACAATCCTCAATGGCTTTGACAGGGGAGGTATGAGGCAAATTACTAAATTTCAATTTACATTCATTGTTATAGATGTTAGTTAGTGAAAAAAAACCATTATTGATTCATAGTTTAATTTTAGTTTGGATGGTTTATACAAGGCTTGAGCATGCCTCAACATGGGTGTGTGAATATTTCCCTCATGGAGAGTGATCATGAGATGGTGGTAGGTGATTATTTTGTAAAATATATCATTTTTTATAATGTTATTTCTATATATTATTGTCTTTACTTCTTATTGTAATAGTTAAAACTTCACCAAAAACTAAACACTAGGAGGAGCAGCAGGAGCACTCCTTGAGTGTAGCACAAACGAGTGATAGACCTATCACCATTTGATCGACAAGAAAAGGGAAAGAATTTATTTCCAGACCATTGAGAGCAATGACTTTTGATTCCAGAGCCCTTTGTTGTTTGCCTACATGGCATTTTTGTACATATTTTGTATTGGATATATTTGACATTGTATGCCTATATGGCTATTTTGTACCTATATTTTATACTTATATCAACATATATTGATGTATTCCTACATGGATATTTGGTTAATACAAATCTATAGTATCGATGGTGTCCATATTTGTATTATAAATCCATGGTTCAATAGATATGAGTTATGTGTTTTCAAGTGTATGCTTTACAACTTACGTGTATATTTTGTGACTTAAATGTATTCCAATGTATACTTTGTGACTTACGTGTTTTCATGAGTATACCTTGTATTCATGCATATACTTTGTATTAATTTTCATATACTATGTATTCATGTGTATACTTTAAGGCTTACGTGTTTATGAGTACATGTGCTTCCCTTATTCACATGTACATGCTTGACTTATTCACGTGTATACTTATTAATTGGTTAGCCCTAGCATTCATCATTATTGTCCTTCATGGGTTTTCTTGAATATTAATTGATTGATGCTAAACAACTTTATCTAAAAGCAAAAAACATGCTTTCAATTGGTATTCCATGAAATGATTCATAAAAAGATTCTAATATATTTAAGCCTTTTATTGGAACAACTCAACTAAACAAAGGATAAATAATCTTCACAACACTTGTAAAACATAATATTCAGAGTACATGAAGTAGTTAACTTCTTGACACATTGTCATACAAACGCTTATCTTTATTAGTCTTTAAACATTTTCACAACATAATCTTGATAGTGCAAAATGAATTGTTATGTTCTTGATCTGTCACCATATAAACACGTCAAAAGATTTATATGTCAACTTTTTGCAATATTATTTCTTGTATAGGAAATGGACTCGGGAGAAAGCAAGTTATAATTTATAATACAAATAAGAAATGGACTCAATGCTGTCCTAGACCACCAAATAGGTCTATTTAACAAAGCAACACCCTCTCAATCACTATTTCAATTGCAAAACACCATTGGGAAGCATTTACCAGTGTGTAAATCCACAAAGTCCACAATTTTTAGGGTGTGCTTGGCCCTTTAACCCCACTATCCTCTAAACCCTCACTTTTCTCAAATTTCACTAGGGTTTATTGAAAACCCCATATCCAAACCTCATACAACCTCAAAAACTCTTCCAACACTCTTCATTCTAGCTGCACAAACTTAATTGACCACCAAATTATGCTGCCCCTTGACTTTACCCACTTTTACTCCCTCAAACCTCTATTTTTCATTCAAAACCCCTCTTTTCCCAACTAGGGCATCATGCCATAAAATACTTTTGACCTCCCTTGTCCTTGCAAATCTTTTGAACACGTCAAACTCCACAATCTCACCCTATTTCCAACCTATTATAACTTATTATCAAGAAATTTCTTCTTTTCACCTCATCTAGCCTTGCTTTTAAGACCTAAATTCTAAATTTTCAAGAGGGACAGTGTTAGTAATCTCTTACAATGCCTTTACCAATGCTATTTTCTTATTCATACTCCCTATCATACTTACATAATTAACTGAAATGACCCCACAATAACTCAAACCTAAAAGAATGATTACAAAATGGCCTATCATGGCCTAATTTGACATTATCATGCCTAAAACCACTAAACTAGACCTTCATCAAATGGAGAAATAAGGTGCTCTACACCAATGATCATACACTTTTTGTGTGGAAAACTCAGACTTCTCAATCGTCACATGTATGTTTCTCTTTTCGATTGTTTTGCATGCCATCACAAGGGATCAAGCCGGTTGAACGTAGCTTAGAGAAATTTCATGTGTTTGGGTGTGAAAGAGGACCAGTCCTAGTGTAAACCTACCTATCAGGATGCATTGGAGCAATTTTTTTGGTCATATGAATTGCAAAACAAAAGTTGCACCACTTTGCAACTTTACACTACTTGCATTTGACACTTTTTCCATCAAGTGCAAACTGGACACCACAGAAAAATGACTCTGAGATAACAAAAACCATGAGATTTTATTGTAGAGGGGTCCACCATGATCCCATAGGTTCAAACAAAGAGTTTGTAAGTGTCACGGTTTCTAAGTAATAGCCCGTCAAAATTTGCTTCCATTTTGCACTTTGAACCCTTTAGGGATCAAGCCGGTTGAACATAGCTCATAGTGATTTCATGTGTTTGGGTGTGAAAAAAGACCATTCCTAGCATGAACATACCCATCTGAATGCATTTGAACAATATGTAAGGTCACATGCATTGCAGAACGAAAGTTGCACCACTTTGCAACTTTCAACTACTTGTATTTGACAACTTTTTCCCCAAGTGAAAATTTTTCACCAATCAAAAATGCCTTTGAGATAGCAAAAACCGAGAGAGGTTATTATAGAGGGGCCTAATGCAATCACTGATAAAATTTGACTGAAAATCCAACAAAAGTTCGTCAGAATTTTGACGCCATTTCGTCGATATTTTTTCATCGATTTTCTGACAAAAATTGAAAGGTCAAAATTCTGACCCAGCCGACAATATTGGGTCAGAATTTCGACATTTCAAATGTTGTTGAAAAATCAATGAAAAAATACCGACAAAATGGTGTCAAAATTTTGATGAAATTTTGTTAGATTTTGAGTCAAAATGTATTAGTGAATCTTATAGGATCAAATCAGAAGTTTCTAAGCATCACAATATCCGAGTAGCAGCATCCTAAAGTTTGCAGCCATTTTGCACTTTTGACTCTTAAGGGATCGATCTGGTTGAATGTAGTTTAGAGTGATTCCATGTGTTTGGGTGTGAAAGAGGACCATGCCTAGCATAAAAATACCTATTCAGATATGTTAGAACAGTCAGTGTGGTAACACAAGTTGCAGAACAAAAGTTGCACCACTTTGCACTGCTTGCATTTGACACTTTTTCTATTAGGTGAAAATATGCCACCACGAGAAAACCACTTCGAGATACCAAAAATTGAGAGAATTTTTTGTAGAGGGGCCCAACGCAATCCCGTAGGATCAAACGAGAAGTTTCTAAGCATCACAATATCGAAGTACCAACATGCTAAAGTTTGTTGTCATTTTTCACTTTGGACTCTTAAGGGATCAATCTAGTAGAACATAGCTCAAAGTGATTCTATGTATTCAGATGTGTTGGAATAGTTTGTGTGGTCACACGAGTTGCAAAATGAAAGTTGCACCACTTTTTAACTTTGTGTTGCTTGCATTTGACATTTTTTCCATCAGGTGAAAATTTCCCACCACGGGAAAACTAGTCTGAGTAGCAAAAACTGAGAGAGGTTTTCATATAGGGTCCCAACTCAATCCCATAGGATTATATGAGAATTTTCTAAGCATCACGGTATCCGAGTAACAACATGTTGAAGTTTGCAGTCATTTTGCACTTTGGACTCTTAAGGGATCAATTTGGTTGAACGTAGCTCAGAGCGATTTCGTGTGTTTGGGTGAAAAAGAGGACCATGCCTAGCGTAAACATACCTATTCATATGCATTGGAATAGTTTGTGTGGTCACACAAGTTGTAGAACAAAAGTTGCACCACTTTGCAACTTTGCACTGCTTGCATTTGACACTTTTTTTATCAAGTGGAAATCTGCCACCACGGGAAAACCACTCCAAGATAGCAAAAAATAAGAGAGGGTTTTGTAGAGGGGACCAACTCAATCCCATAAGATTAAATTATAAACTTCTAAGCATTGCAATATCCGAGTAACAACATGTTGAAGTTTGCAGCCATTTTGCACTTTGGACTCTTAAGGAATTGATCCGGTTGAACGTAGCTCAGAGTGATTTCGCATGTTTGGGTGTGAAAGAGGACCATGTATAGCATAAAAATACCTATTCAAACATGTTGGAATAGTTCATGTCATCACACGAGTTGCAGAATGATAGTTGCACCAGTTTGCAACTTTGCATTGCTTACATTTGACACTTTTTCCATCAAGTGAAAATCCACCACCACGGGAAAACCACTCCGAGATAGAAAAAACCAAGAGAGGTTTTTGTAGAAGGGCCCCATGTGATCCCATAGGATTATATGATAATTTTGTAAGCATCATGGTATCTAAGTTTCTGCCCTTATAGATTTTTATGGAAAAGGGCATGAAAAATGAGGTTTCACCCTAGGGTTTGATAAAATACTGCATGTAGAGGTTGGGTGATTGTCTTTTGAGTTTATGTAGGTTATTTTAAGAAGGTATAAGGTGGTGGCATGTTCTCATAAGGTGTGTAACCATTATTTTCAATAAACCATCCTCATACTAGCATAAAATAAGGGTTTTGTGGTTTGGCATGGTGGAGTGAATTTCTCTTGAGACAAATTGCAGATTTGAGGGTTTGGATACCCGAGAATTGCTTCCCCAACAAGTTCAGGGGGTTCTTGAATGTTTAAAGGTATGCTTATTTGTAAATTAGGCCTAGTTAGCGTAATTAAGACAACAAAGAAGGTCATTTTTGATGCACATGTTCCAATATAGTCACTATTGATTTTGAAGTTATTTGTTGTAACTCAATAATGGGTATCTAGATCAATCATTTGTTTGTCAATTCATTTGAGAAGTTATGATAAAATTGTTCTTATTTCATCAAATCTGAGTAAAAAGACTTCAAAATAGTTTCAAAAGTTTCCAAACTCCTTGGTATGAAGAAAACTAATCAACAATCAAAGTATAAGATGTTATACAATCCACACAAGCTTGAAACAAAAAGGAAAAGTGCTACAAATATCGAAAACATCATCCTTTATTTACTAATTTTGCAATTGTGCAAGCAATGCAAGTTTTGCATTCTTACACCAAATGACAACTTCTGTGCAATATCACTTCTCTAATCACCTAATGACCTATTTGAGACTTCGAATACATTACATATGACCTTCACATGACCTTTCTCACATTTTTTACATTTGAAAATTCAAATTTTGCAAATTTTTCTATTGAAGGCATTTAGAGAACAAGGTGCTCCTGCACCAAACATGAACTCTAAAATTTCAATATTTGAGTAAATCTCATTACAATGCCTTATGTACTCCATTCTCACTAATCTTTTACAATGTCACTCATACATTCAATATTATTTTTAAATGTCTACATCATAGGTGCTCATGAGCATATTAACTTCAATTGAGTAACTTGAGATTCCCTCGCTAAGCTTCACACGCTCTTTTATAATGGCTTCAAATCATAATTGAGATTTCTCAAGATCATGAAAATAAGGATGTTGCATTTCTTTTTTGGCTGAGATTCTCTTTGACGGCTCATAAATCAACATTTTTAGCAATGAGAGAACAATAAATTTTTAGTAGTTTACTTACAAATAGGCAAAGTAAAAGAAGAAAAAGGAGCATAAAAAATGGAAATGAAATGAAAATAGATGGAAGGCACTTACAGATAGGCATGCCAGTCTCTCAACTTACTCACTCCTGGTCATACATCTTC
>VDFB02271358.1:767439971-767467471 GCA_007258455.2 Sequoia sempervirens
CCCTCAACCTCTATACCCTCTACCCTATACATTGGACCCTCAACCCTAATCCTTGAACCCTATACCCACAATCCTCTACCCTCAACCTTAAACCCTCTACCCTCTATCCTCTAACCTCTACCCTATAAACCCTTAAACACTCAACCCTACACCCTAAACCCTAAACCCTTAAAACCTAAACCCTTAAACCCTCTACCCTCTACCCTCAATCCTCTACCTTCTAAACTCAACCCTAATCCATCAACCATTAAACCTAGTTAGTAAACTCTCTACCCTAATCCCTCAACCCTCTTGACCCTTAATCCCTCAACCCTTAAACCGTAATCCCTCAACCCCTATACCCTCTACCATATACATTGGACCCCCAAACCTAATCCCCCAACCTGATACCCTCAATCCTCTAACCTCAACCTTAAAACCTCAACACTTAAACCCTCAACCCTCTACCCTATACCCTATAAACCCTTAAGCACTCAACCCTAAACCCTCAATCCTCAACCCTCAACCCTTAAACCCTAAACCCTTAAACCCTCTACCCTCAATCCTCTACCCTCTACCCTCAACCCTAATCCCTCAACCCTTAAAACCTTAAACCCACTTAGTAAACTCTCTACCCTAATACCTCAACCCTCTTGACCCTTAATCCATCAACCTTTAAACCCTAATCCCTCAACCCCTATACCCTCTACCCTATACATTGGACCCTCAACCCTAATCCCCCAACCCTATACCCTTAATCCTCTACCATCAACCTTAAACCCTCAACCCTTAAACCCTCTACCCTCTACCCTCTACTCTCAATCCTCTACCTTCTACACTCAACCCTAACCCATCAACCCTTAGACCCACTTAGTAAACTCTCTACCATAATCCCTAAGCCCTCTTAACCCTTAATCCCTCAACCCTTAAACCCTAATCCCTCAACCCCTATACCCCCTACCCTATACATTGGATCCTCAACTCTAATCCCCCAACCCTATACCATCAATCCTCTACCCTCGACCTTAAACCATAAACCCTCAACCCTTAAACCCTCTACCCTATAACATTTACCCTATACATTAAACACCCAACCCTCAATTTTCAACCCTCAACCCTTAATCCCTCAATCCTCAACCCTCAAACCCTAAACCCTTAACCTCGATACCCTCTACCCTATACATTGGACTCTTAACCCCAAACCTTCAACCATATGTACCCTCAACCCTAATCCTTCATCCCTATACATTCAACCCAATACCTTAATTCCTCAACCCTACAGGTCATCAACCCTATACCCTATATTCTCAACCCTCTACTCTATACATTGGATCCTCAACCCTGATATATTTATGTCACTCCCTCCTCTTCTCTCCTTCTCTCTTTCCATCCATCCCTCCCTCTTTACTCTAATCCCTCAACCCTCAACCCTAAACCCTTAAACCCTTAAACACTCAACCCTAAACCCTCAAACCTCAACCCTTAAACCCTAAACCCTTAAACCCTCTACCCTCTACCCTCTACCCTCTACCCAATACCCTCTAACCTAAACCCTAATCCCTCAACTCTAATCTCTCAACCCTTACACCCTTAAATCCAAGAACAATCCCTACCCTAATCACTAAACAATCAATGCTTAGTCCCTCAACCCTTAAACCCTCAAACCTCTACCATCTACCCTCAACCCTTAAACCCTTAACCCTCTACCCTCTACCCTCAACCCTTAAACTGTAATCACTCAACCCCTATACCCTCTACCCTATACATTGGACCCTCAACCCTAATCCCTCGACCCTATACCCTATACACTCAACCCTCAACCCTCAACCCTAAACCCTTAAACCCTCTATCCTCTACCCTATACATTAAACCCTCAATTCTCAACCCTCAACCTAATCCTTCAACCATATACCCTCAAACCTATACCCTAAATCCTCTAGCCTCAACCCTAAACCCTTAATCCTAAACCCTTTAACCTTCTACCCTATACCCTCAACCCAATACTCTCTACCATCGACCCTAATCCCTCAACCGTCACCCCTTAAACCCTAATACCCTAGAAACCATCAACCCTATAGGTCCTCCACCCTAATCCCTCAACCGTATACCCTCAACCCCTATAAATTTCTCTCTATCTATACATCTCACATCTCCCTCCCTCCCTCTTTCCTACCCTCTCTAATTGTCTCTATCTACCCTCTCCCTCTTTCTATGTACCTTTAATTCAATCAATCCCTACCACCCTCTCTCACTCCCTCTATCTATCTCTCTATATGTCCCTCCCACACTCTCCCACTCCCTCTGGCCCCCTCTCTCTCATGTCTCTCCCTCCTACCCCCTCTCTTAAGTCTCTCCCTCTGGCAACCTACCTAGGTAACTCTCTCTCTCTCTCTCTATCTATCCCTCCCACCCTACCTAGATAAGTCCCTCTCACTCTACCCGGCTCTTTCTCTCCCTCTATAAGGTCACTCCCTCAACCCACAACCTCTCCCTCTCTTAGGTCTCTCACTCACACTCCCTCTCTCTCCCACTTCCTCCCTCTCCCATTCGCTCTCACTATCTATCTATGAAGTATCTCCCTCTCACCCCCCTCAGAATCTCAAGTCTCTCCCTTTGGAACCATACCTACATAACTCTCTCTTTCTCTCAATTTATCTCTCTCTGCCTTCTCTTTCTCTCACTCCTTTATCGCTCCCACCCTACCTAGCTAATTCCCTCTCACTCCAACCCCTTCTCTCCCACTACCTCTCTCTTAAACTCTCACTTTATCCCTTTATCCCTCTCACCCCTTCACACTGTCAAGCCTCTCCCTTTGTCACCCTACCTACATAACTCTCTCTTTCTCTTTGTCTCTCTCCTCCCCCATCTATCTCTCTCCCTCTCTCTCAATTCTCTCTCTCCCCCCTCTCTCTTTCACTCCCTTTATCCCTCCCACCCTACCTAGCTAAGTCCCTCTCAGTCCAACCCCTTATCTCCCACTCCCTCTCTCTTAAACTCTCACTTCCACCCCCTCTCCCTCTCTCCAAACTCTCTCTCTCTATCTCTCTCTCTCCCTCTCCCCCTCCCACCCTACCTAAAAAACTCTAGATCTCTTTCTTTCTTAAAATTATCCCTCCCTCTAAAGACATACCTAAATATATACATACAAGAATAATACATATGTACATATAGTCCTACATACATACAAGCATACATGTACATGCATAGATACAATCTTACATACAAGTAGGAATACATACAATATACATGCATTGATACATACAAACATACATGCATGCATACATACATGACATACAAGCATACAAACATAAAAATATATAAACATGTAGTCAATAGAGTAGCATTTAACATAAAGCAAGACATAACGTGAGCGTGGTATACTGTGCTCACATTATGTCTTGCTAGACATGCTCCACATAAATGAACAAACTATGTAAAAACTTAGATATCTTGATTTGGGAATCCCAGAGCCTTGGGATTGGTATTTTCCTTGGAATACCAAACCAAAGGCTTGGACGGCATTCCCAATGACCAAAGACATTTTTTTGCAAATTCTACAATTTTTCACATAATCGAGTACATGCTCACCGTCAGGATTGCACGTGGGTCAATATCAAACAAATTGAACATCTGGGTAATGTTAGGTTCTCTCTTACCTATCCAACGATGTAATGTGTTTTACTTTTTGAAAATGTTAAGCCTTTCATCCATAATTTATTTTGTTTGTATGTCTCTTTTTTGGAAAAAAAAGCAGTGTTTGGTGTTTTTTTCGTTATAAATTAACCATTCATCAAAATTTCAAAATAAATTACATTTTTAGAAACTAGACTCCATTCTATAATTTTTTTTAAAAAAAAATTCAATTAGTTTCCAAAATTTATAGTGGTAGCATGGCAAAAATTTTGTTTTTCAGGAAGTGTCCACTTCAAAAATTAGTAAAAAATCAAATATTCATAAAAAAATTATTAGAAAAATCATGCATCAACTACATATGATTAGCTAACTTATGACCATAGTGAGTTTAAAAATACTATAAAAAGTGCACCGTACAAGGGTCGTACAAGAGTTGCTATGTTATGTTTTTCTAACAAAAACAACACCAGTTTGTGTACATCCCTCGTTTGAACACATTAATCTCAAAAAATTTCAAAATAAATTAGTAGTTTAGAAAGTTGACTTAGAGTACTTCAATCCTTGTTTGTGTTCCATCTCAAAATTTTGAGTGTAACTATCCTGAATTTCACGTCCAAGGTCAGTATTTCCTGATTTCAAAACAAAGTTGTCCACTTAAGTCCCCTTTTTGGTAACCATCTTTGTGCACTTATCCAATATGCATAATGTATACCTTCTTTAAGTGTTGTAAGTTGTTTTAAGGAACTTTCACAATTATCTAGGTGGCTCTAATTCATTGTGGTTAAGTTGAGTTTTTAGCCCCCTTTTAGACCTTACTTTTGACACCTCCCGAACATGTTTCCCAACAACCATAAATGAAATATCAAATTATTTCATTGGGAAAAAAAATTTCTTGGTAAGTTGAGCTAGGACCCATTCACCCTTGATGGAAAATGGGTCCTCCCTAAACAAGACCCCCCTTTCTTAGTTGATCTAGAATGGGGTTTTGGCCTTCTTTTAGCTCCTCAAAGCTTGGTCTTGGAAACTTAGCTAGGACCCATTCGACTTTGGGGGTGAATGGGTCGTCCCTTAGTGAGACCCTAATTTTTGAATTTCATTCTCACGGGAATTTAATTATATTTATTTTCAGATCTGGTGTTAGCCTTAGTTCTTTGAATTTTAGGGTTAACATCCTAATTTAGTATAAATAAGGGGTTAATTCACATTGTTTCTCCTAGAAATTTTGTATGACTTCATGATATCAAAAGAAAGAGCATGAGAGCATTTCAAGAGAATTCATAAGGAATTTCAAAGTAGATTTCAAGTGTTTATTGCAACAATTCAAGGTCATATCATCATGTCAAGGGTTTAACACATTCATGTGTGTGGAGCTAAGAAGTTAATGTTGCATTGAGGATTCATTTACAAAGCATCATCCTACATCCAAGATCTACATTATTCATGGCCACTCCATGATTTTTTATGTATTTAATTCACAAGACATAATCCAAGGTGACATCATTTACATTATTTCATGTTCATGCTTCATTTCATCATTTGGTTTAATTACCTACAAGGAGTTTGACTAAGGAAAACCTCCTTTCAATAACAAATCAACAAGTTTTCTTGCCCTTGAGTGTGTGATTGCAGATTTATAGGTTGAAGATTAAGTTGAGCAAGATTTGGAGAAAAATTGTCAAAGTTTCAAAGTTGAGAAAGTTGTCATTCAAAGGGAAAGATCATAGAAAGAGCTCTACAAAATTAACTACAGGCTTCCAAGATTTGATAACCAAGATGTCAAGAGCACAAAAATCAAGGTATAGGAACCTAAAATCAGTTTTCCAAAATCCCAAAAGGACCCATTCACCCTTGAAGGAAAATGAGTCCTCCATAGCTCAAATACAACAACTTTTTGGCCAAGTACATAGATTTTTATGCTCTAAAATATCCCCCATAGTTGCTATAATAGTTAGGTTTCATTTTTGGTTATTATTAGCATCTTATTTTTACATAATTTAAGTGATTAAGGGCTTTGAAAATAAGTGATCCATCTCTTTTTCCCACACATTAGGGTGGATCCTATTTTCACCACAATCATTTTTGGTTAACCTGACACATTCAACATTGTAATTTTCTAAATTTTAGATTATTTCATTACATTTTAAGTTCAAATATTGCATTCATTGCATTGAATTAGGGTTTCTTCTTTTGCATTGAAATGTTGCATATCATATAGGGTTTAAATTTGCATTCTTTTGAAAAAAAAATAAGTCATTTTACATCTCATTTAGATCTCATTCAATTGCATTTGAAAATCAAAACAAAATTACATTTCAATCCAGGTCTTGCATTTCATCTTTCTATTACATTTTTGCATTGATTTTTTGGAAAATTTGAAGCTACATTTCACTATCTACAACCTGGAATTGAAACATATATCTGAAATCTCACAAACAATTAAAAAATAGTTTAAAATAGCTAACCAAGACCCATTAGCCCTTACTGGTGAATAGGTCCCTGATTAGGTCTAACTTGAAGCTTCTGGCATCTAAAAAAGCATTAAAATTGACTCTAAATTCCACAGATAAATCCTAGAAAGACCTAATCAAGACCCATTCACCCTTACTAGTGAATGAGTCCCTATTAGCTACAGATCTATAGTTTTAGGACATTTAAATCTTAGTTTTTAGCCTCTTTTTGGTGCCATTATCTTGTTGTTTCAATTTCTTGATTTGTTGTTTCATCAATTTCATTGCATTTATCTTAAATTGCTTCAATTAGAGCATTGTTAAATGTTCAAAATTGCATCAAAGCATTTTATTTTCAAGTTATTGCATTGTTTAAAATTAGTGTTACCCATAGGTATACTATGTATCATGTAATTTAAATTTTTTTCTTCCTTGGACTTTAATTTCTTACTTTCCGCCCAAGTCTAAAGTCTTTGCCTTCATTTTAGCCTTTTTCATAGGATCCTCTAAGTTTCTAACTCCTTGTCACGCGTTCTTTAAGTTTTGAAACCTAAGTCATTGGTGCCCGGTGTCTTTAAACCTTGTCCTTGGGCTTGTGTATTTCCTAACCTCTCAATGGCCCAACTTGTTCTCCTTTCATAGTGTCAAGTGTGTTTGTCTATTGTGTAGTCAGAAAGTCAAAGGTTTTGATAACTTCATAACTCTTGACTTTGGGTTATAAAGTTTCAATTTTTCATGACAAGGTGATATGTTGTCCATCTCGCATGTTTTGAGGCATCACCTATGCATTTAATGAGGTGTACGGTACAACTTGGAGATGTCTTATCAAGGATTTTTAAAAATCACACAAATCTTAGGGTTTTCTTTACCGAGGATTAAAATAAAGCACCATATTAGTTCAATACCAAACACACGTCTTGTCATATTACATGACTTAAGGTGGTGGGGATTTGTTTGGTTGAGTCTATAGTTGTACCTCCGCCTTCTGCAATTATTTCTTCAATCATACGAGTGTTCCTTTGTGTACTGTGAGCTCGTGTAGTCTGAAATTGGAAATCATTGGCTCAGTGTAAGGGACATGGAGCTAGGATCCTTTAAGCTAGAGGAGTTCTAGGTGTGTTTGGAAAGTAACAGAAGGTCTATTGTCAATGCAAAGTTGTTAGAAAGCAGATTAGCTCATGCCAGGGTGTTTTCAGAAGTTGTGCTAAGTGTGGACCCAATAGGCACGTGTACGAGAAGATATATTCTAGAAATGTAGGAAATCAAAGCCATGGATGGGACTAGCGTTGCAAAAATTTCTCCTGAAGTAGTTTCCCATGCGCTAAAGATTCCTGGGACATGTCTATTGTGGTGGCTATGTGAGTTTTTCAAAGCTAATGAGAACTAGTGCAAGAATTCTATGGCCAAGGGGTGGTTGAAGTTGGAGAAAAGAGGTAAGTCACAATTACCTACTAAACTTAAGAGAATGCATTTCAAAGGAGAAATCATAGATGCCATTTTTTTGTTACATCACATTGTTTGACATGCACAAATTGAGTCTTTTGAAGATTGGATGTGTCAGTTTATTTTGGTTATCTATGATGAGAATGTGTTCATTGATTGGGCTAAGATAATTTTCTTTCATTTGAATGAACAATTAGTCAATTTCTAGAAAACTGCTACCTTCCATCTGTGTTCTTGCTTAATATACATTATAGGTAGCCAAAGATCCTTTTGGCTAGGATTAAAGCCATGGGTACCTCCAACTTCTAGCATGCCTATATATAAGTTATATCCGCAGTTTACCAAGCAAGTTGGAATGGGAAATTTTTTCCTTGTCAATGATGAATTCTTGATGGAAGTTGTGAGGAAATTGAATGGAAACCCTGAAATGCATCTTTCTCCCAAGTCAATGTCTTTTGTATCAAATTTTGGAAGTTTCTATATTCAATTTGATAGGTTTTCCTACATGAGGATAGGAGGTTTTGAGAAATCCCCATTAAAATTGCCTAGATATTCTAAAGATTTGCTAGTGTTCCTGGAGGTCTGTAGACAAATGGTTGTGGTGAATGTAAAGTACATGAATATGGGGAAGCGGGGGTATTTTTTTCTATTGAAAATTCCATCCTTTATATGTAAAAACAATCAAATGGCCAAATGTGCTGAAGGAATTCTTAAAGAGTATAACCTCCAACATTTATTCATGATGGATAATTTTGATAGCAAGGGTTTCGTGAGATAGAATTTATATGGAGGGAGGGTATGTGCAGGATCATCATGGAAAAAACAAGCCCTTAAGTGGCAATAAAGTTTTAAAAAATTAGAATTAGGAAACTTGACATAAAAATTTGAATAAGTTATCTATATTATTTCAAAAATATGTAAGAATAGAATTTGTATCAAATTAAATGTAGTCTCTAAACTACCAGGTTTATTTAAAACAATAAAAAAATACATTTGGTGAAAATTTAAAATTTCAATGTAATAGTACTTAAATTTCAGGAAAAAATAAGTAGGTGTATGTTTGACCATCCCAACCACAATAAAATGATAATATTTTATAATATTTTATATATAAGTAGAGGACTCATGTCCCGATGTGATGCATTTTTTTGTAATTTTTTTCCAAGTAAATAATTAACTAGGAATTTTTATTACAAATTTTAAAAAATATAAAAACTTGTATGTCTGACCACCTTAACTTGGTAAAAACTTCATGAAATTATTTTCTTTTAATCCTATAGTATGTAAAGCATATAATGCAATGCATGTTTCGGATTCAAAAATTGTGATACTATTTGAAAGGTATAGATGTTTTTCAATCAGCTTATCAATCAGGACTTTAGTCATAATTCAAATAGAAATTGAATAATATTTTTTTTAATAAATTTGAAGTAAAGCATAATTTATATTGGGGTATGTGCAGATCATCATGGAAAATAGGCCCTTAAGTGGCAACAAATTCAGAAAATCAGTGTTAGACAACTTGACATAAAAATTTGAATAAGTTATCTATATTATTTCAAAATATGTAAGAATAGAATCTGTAGAAAATTGAATATAGTTTCTAAACTAATAGGTTTATTTAAAAATAAATAAAATCTATTTGGTGAAAATTTGAAATTTCAATGCAAGAGTACTTAAATTTCAGTGGAAAAAAGAAATAGGTGTTCCGTCTCAATTAATTCTAACCATAATAAATGATAATATTTTTTATAAGATTTTATATATAAGTATATGACTCTGTCTGATGTGATGCATATTTTTTCGTAATTTTTTTCAAGTAAATAATTAATTATGAATTTTTATTACAACTTTTAAAAAATATAAAACTTGTATGTCCTGACCACCTTAACTTGGTCAAAACTTCATGAAATTTATTTTTCTTTTTTTAATCCTATAGTATGTGAAGCATAGAATGATGCATGTTTCAGATTCAAAAAAAATGTGATACCGCTTTGAAAGTTATAGATGTTTTTCAATCAGCTAATCAATTAGGACTTTAGTCATAATTTAATAGAAAATGAATAATAATAATTTATTAAATTCAAATTAAATCATAATTTATATTAGTGGAAAGCTGAGAATCACCTCTAAAAACCCTTTTCATTTCATCAATTTTGGGTAAAAAAAATTCATCAGCCACATGCCCTACAAATACCCATAATATTGCCACTTTTTGGCCCATCATGATCCTGCACATACCCATTGGTGGAAAGCTAAGAATCTCCTTTAAAAACCCCTTTTGTTTCATTAATTTTTGGTAAAAAAAAAAGTTGTCAGCCACATACCCTACACATACCCATCATAATCCTGCACATACTCGACAGTTCATATCAGCATCAACCTTCTATTGAGGACTTTTGGGAAGATTGTGTTGATGAAAATAAAGTCTTGAAAAGAGATTATATGAGGTTAACCCTCAGGAAAATTCAAGTTTTTGGTCTTTCTTTCTAGATTCCTAAAAGTGCGACTAAAGATTCGGTGGTCATTGACCCCAAATATGAAAAACTATCTGATAAATCTCATCCCAAGGTTGACTGGAGTAAAAATGAAGTTTTGAATATGAATATATGAGATGATCTAGTGTTGAAAAGAACTTAGGATTGTTTAGAAGGAAAATGGCGACATGTTACAGGTTCTACTCAAGAACCAAAATCATCTCAAGGAAATGAACATGGGTCCACTCAGACTGTTGTAGTGAGTACATCATCAGGGAGATTGGATACTAGGTCTTCTAGTGAAAATTCATAGTCTATTGGTGATGGTGAGAAGCCTGAAGAGATAGCTAAATTGAAGTTAATGTGCAAACGTGATAGCATATATCCCCATAATCCTAAGAAGAAAAGCAATCAAACAAAACCTGTGCCTAAAGATTTTGATGACATTTTTAAGTAGATTATTGAAGAGAATACCTTTCCTCCTTTGTCTAAAGTACCCTCTTCCCCAGTGGAAAATATACCCATCACTCCTAGTGAGTCTAATTAAATTGCTCAAGGATACAAGGATTTTGTTTTGGTAGAAGCCTCCCCAGTATGGCTGAAAAAGGCAGTAGAGGAAAAGAGAAAATATACTACTACAACAATAGTTGGAGTAGGTATGGTTACAAAGTTGCTCCAAACTTCCTCAAGGCCAAAGAAAGCTCAGAAAATATCAAGAATGTTGATTGACCCTACTTTTGGTAATCAAGTATTGGAAATTGCAGATCCTATAAAGGATCTAAATGATGATGAGATAACAGAGGGTGACTATAAAATCACACATGTTTATATGAATCCCCAAACACTTGAATTTGATGTGTATCACACTAATTATTTAGTCAATGCCTTGATTAAATGGGTAATGGAAGAAAGAAAGGAAAAAGGTGAAATTGAAATCTCAAGTTCTTGATTTAAAAAACATTATTTCTTCTATAGTGCCCTCTTCTATATCCACTGGAGCCTCATGTTCTCAGGTAGGAGTTATTGATGGGTCTACAATGAAATTAATTAGAAAGAATCTGAGCTATTTCAAAAATGTTAGTGAATGGACTGATGAAATGTCTCATGTCTTAGGAGACTATCCTCTTTATTAGTGTATATCTTATTTTCTACAGTCAAGTTTTTGATAAAATGAAGGAATTGATGATAGAGCTTCAACAGGTCAGGAAAGATCAAACCAACCTTTATGTGCTCTCACAATAAATGAAATATTTGATTTCCATGGATCAAATGAAATTGATCAATGAAAAAATCGTGAATGATCCAAAGGAGTTAGAACCTTCTTGGTCTAACTCATTGGAGTAGAAATTAAGCATTTATGACAACTTGGTAAAGGAGATTTTTGAAGCACTCGAAAGGTATTTGGACATGCTGGTGGGGATTAAAGGAAATTTTCATGACCTAAAAGTAGAGATAACTAATAAGTTTGATTTGATGATTCTAGATTCAAAGGAAATTTGTCTGAAATTCAAAGAAGTATTCAACAAGGAGATGGCAGATCCTACCATAATGACCAGAGAATCTTTCTCAAAGTTTGGTAGATTGCAAGTCTACCTCAATTCCTTAAAAACTGAAGCAAATAGGAGGTCTGACACTCTGAATGAGTCTAGGGCTACTCTAACCAAATTGAGAACTGGACTACAGATCACCATAACACCAGGGAGAAAAGAGATATTCACAATTATTACTAGGTATAGAGACTACAAATCCAGGATTAAGGCACAAAAAAAAATGTTGCAATAAGAAGTGGTTGAGGATCTAGAAGATGAAGAGACTTAGGCAGAGAGAAATGATGCATAGTTATTTTTAGTATTTCATGGTACTTTCTTTTAATTTGGCTCTTTCAAGTTAAAGACTATTTTTTAATTATTCGGTACGGTTACTTTCAAGAAACCCTTACCAAAGACAATTAGCTTATGCTTTAAATATGGGTTTGGCTAATGTGATTCAGATATTTTGGGAAAACTTTGATTTACTCATTAGAGAAAAACTTTGTTACTTTGATTTACTGTTTTCTACTATTCTGATAAAGAAGACAATGGTGGAATTCATGCATTCATAATCTTTGAATTATGGTCTATGAATCTATTATGCTTATGTTGAATGTTCTGCCAGTGTGTGATCTATTATTGGAATGATAGATACTTTGATTTGTTGCATCACTATAGTATTGTTTATTTGTGAGTAAGGATTATGTAGTGTTATTTGATTTAACTTTAGTTGTGGAGTATTTTTGGTTTATCATATGAAGTTAATGAATTCCTTTAAATCTTTCTAGTTAAAATCCCCTTCCTTTATTTCTTTCTAGTTAAAAGAAACATTAGTTAAAAATTATTCATTGAATATCAAAAGAAGGTAGCTGCCACCTTTTAAAATAAGCAAAGAATTGGTTTGAAATTTATATTATTACCGATTCAACTGTGGTTACATTTGTCACCTTAGTGGGCATGATAATATAGAGTTAGGTGATAAATCTGTCAACCAACAATCAGTAAATTGCATTACTTAGAATCTCATAATTGCATTTCATTCTAGGTTATTGCATTGTCATTCTAGGGTTTGCACACTAGATTTGTAAATCTTTCATGAGCTTTACAACTTGGTGTCATATTCAAAATACTAAATTAAAAGATGTAGTTTGAGGCTCATGTCATCCAACAATCTCTCACTTGTCATGGATATTGGGTGCTCTAACTCTCTTTTTGATAGTGTTGAGAATCAACCCTCCATGGCTCATAGTTTGCATACTTCATTACCCATTACTTCACCTCCTACAACCAAATTCCTTAACATTACCAACACCATCCCTACCATTACCACTTCCACTCAAGATTTTCTATCTACTCAAATCCAAGGTGGAGTTCTAATCCCATCGGGTATATGATACCAATATACATTCCCACATACACTAGTACACAACCTACAACAACATTCCAACCTATAACAACCTTTCAACCCACAACTACCATTCAACGAACCACAACAATAATACCTACTAGCACCATGTACACTTCCATAGGTATTCCCACAAGAATTCCTTCTACCTTCATGCCTTCAAATACAATAACCCCTCAACAATCGACCTTCAATAACCTACAATTCACTATTCCTCTTCATAAATACACTAAACACTACAACAAATCCCTGTTATTTGCTCCACTTTTTTCTCCATTTTTTTCTTCCACCCACTTTTTAATGTATTTTTTGGAATTTTTTTGAAAACATGGGCGCTTTTTATTAGGATGGCATAATTATTGGCATTTATTGCGCTGATCAGTACAAGTCAGCGCTAATTTAGGTGCTAATTAGCGCCTGAAGTAACATCATCTTTAGCACTAATATTAGCTTCGAGTGTAGCGCCTCTTCTAGCTCTAACTTTAGCTTCAAGTTTAGCTTCGGTTTAGTGTCAGTTTAGACACCCCTATGTCAAAGAGACTTATTTATATGTCTCATTGAAACATAACTCTTAGATATAAGGAAGTAATGTCGATGAGACATTGAGATATCGGTAAGACAAATAAGATTGTCTCATCAAAACTCTTCAAGTAATGATCAAAAGCATACACCACTATACCACCAAGAAGGTGAGCAACATATGTGATAGAGTGGTATACATCGCAACCCCGCAATAAGAATCCTTGAGTAAGGTGGTAGTGAGGTAAATAGTAGAAGGGAAGGGAAAAACACAGCTATACCACAATGATAATCACAAGTGTCCCTGACATACCATAGTTACACCGATATATAAAGAAATACCACCGAAGGAAAATATCGATGAGACAGTGGCATATCGCCAAGAGATATTAACTTGTCTCATCGACACCAGTAACGAACATCAGAGGAAAATAAGATCTTTAATGTAGATGATACATTGAGATATCGATAAGACACATAAGATTGTCTCATCAAAACTCTTCAAGTAATGATCAAAAGCATACACCGCTATACCGTCAAGAAGGTGAGCAACATATGCAGTAGAGTGGTATAGACCACAACCCCATAGCAAGAAGCCTTGAGCAAGACGGTAGTGTGGTAAATATGGCATCATTACAATTTACAGCAATAAATGTAGTCTAAAATCACATCACTCGCCAAAATTAAATGCTATTAAATTATTAAGGGTTGCCAAAACTAATATGACTGAATACCGTGCCATCCAAAGATAAGTGAGTTTTCCCAATATCACACTTAATTTTAGTGCACTAGCATAGAAGAAGCTAAGGGTATGAGAAGAAGAAGTCCTGCAAGCATGAAATACTCGGGTAAGTGCACAAAACCTCTCTGAAAAAGTTTTGTTAATATAAAAAATATTTCAAGGTTATGTCATCTGAAGCCATAGTAGGGAAAATTGAAACATGTCTCCTAAAAGAAAACAATCAGAAGTAAAAGAAAGTTAGCCTAAAATTAAAGATGAAGAACCTAAAGTAAAGAAGAGACCACTCCATTAGTCCATATTAGTTATACTTCCAAGGTCTACTAAAGAGGGTAATAAGAAGTTTGTTGTGGACAACACACAAAGTTGTAGAGATGCCCTCATTTCCAAATCTGGATGGGACCTATTTTGGTATTTTTCAGTAAGAGAAATAAGGATATTCTAGTGAAAATGCTTGGATGTTGGATATAGAAAGGTTGATTGTCCCAAATGTGTTTTTTGATGTAGAATTTATCAGACTACTAGCCAAACACTATCACTTAGCTACCAAAACAGTAAAGTTTACAAATGACACAGTATTGGTAGAAGTAACCAGAAAAATCATCATTGAGTGTTTTGGCTTAAACAAGTAGGCTCTAACCAAGATAAACCTATAGAAAAGTGAGGAGGATTATGCTAGGTTAAAAAGGACTTATAGAAGTGATGAGGTACCCCTATATATGAAAAGAGGCATGGGTAATAGAACATTCCCCCATCTTTACTACCACTACTGAACCATTTAATGTGATAGATATTTAGTATTACTTTGTGAATACATATTTAGCTCTTTGCCAAGTGTTGGGGATAGATGCTCAAGATATAATTTCAATAGGCCTAATGATGATGGCCATGAGAATTCAAAACCCTAAAACTAATATTGAATATGACTTTGCTTCATACCTCGAGAAGGCATTAGATGATGAATTCTACCAAGTTATAGAGGATAGAGCACCGATTACTTTCAGACACTATTCCCTACTGTGTCATATACTATTGTACCAAAATAGGGACCATTGGACTAAAAGAATGGACTTGGCTACAATAAATGAGCAAGGGAAACCCACACCTGTCCAGAAATGGTGCTATATTTGGGATAGTTGGTGCAAGAATTCAAGCTTTGTTGTATTCTAAGAAGACTTTGTACACATAATTCTTCGAGTTCATGGGTATGCAATACCAATATTTTCAACCAAAATGTTGCAACTAGTGAGACCTTTGGCTTTAAGACCAGAGCAGGGTCATACACAAAATTTTGGAGATTGGTTCTTCCTCCTGGAAGTTACAATAATAAGAGTTTATGGATTCCCTGTTACTCCACACATACTACTAAAATTTGTTCCCCTTAAATTAGCATTTCTTGAATTTATGTGGCAAATGATGTGGATGGAGAAATATGTAATGCACAAGCAGAAGAAAGGAACTTTCCTACCAAACCAAACCAAGTGTGAAGATTGGACTGTAGGCTTAGACACACTAGAGGAGTTACAATATTATTTTAAGACAAGATATGCATTGAAATTTGGAAAAGAAATATCCTTTGACCCTGAAAATCATATGAACAACATAAGGAACAATGTTCTTACCAAAGTGGCAGTGCCACACCAAGTGGATTTTGAAGAAGATGTCATATAGAACTGCATTACATATAATGATGTATTTAGTAGAAGGAAAAAATGGGAATATATGAAGAGGGTTGAAGAAAGGATGAATCTGAGGTCCAAGGATTTCCTAGGATACTTTTTTGAGGAAAATGACCCCATCAAGAGGATAGAATTGATAATCGGTTGATTTGAATAGTTGTACAGAAGAAGGAAACATATCTCGAAGAACATCATAGTCATGCAACTATAGAGAATACCCTAGGTGAAACCTTTGAGGCTCCCATGGAGCAATTACCTCCCAAAAGACTAAAGACAGGAAGCATTGAACAATTAGTACCTTATGAGGATAATAAAGAGGTGTCAGGTGATACTGAGGAAGTGGCTACAGTACTGCAGTCATTGAAAGGTGACATTGAAGTTGATCAAAACATCCTTGAGACCAGTGCCCATAAACATGAGGAAAGGATGGGTGATGTAGAAAAAAAAAGTATAGAGGTACATGAAGATGAAAGGGAAATTGCAGCCAGGAGATTCATAGAAGGTGATGAATTCATTAAGACTCTTGAGTTTAAGGATTTTTTGTTGAAGATGAAGATAAAATCATTTCAAGAGAGGATGGAATTAGTTGAACCAAGAATTGAAGAATTAGAGAAAAATGAAATGGTAGTACAAAATTTCCAAGAATTAAGAGTTGACAACATTGGCATTAGCCCCCAGAAGGCTAGAGAAATGGTCTTGAAGAGCAATATGCTCATTTTCCCTAGCTTGGAATTAAAGATTTTTTATTTCCTTGATCAAGTGTAGGCTCAGGAAGATCCAATGCTAATTGCATAATTTGACTCTGATGATGGTGTGAGTGGAATTGTGTATAACCCAAATATTGAAACCCTTGCCATATTGATCAAATAGAAAAACACACAGAAGCCAAAATTATTGGATGTAATTCAAGGGATGAAAGGGGAAGCAATGGTAAGGACAATACAAGATACCACCCCTTTGGAGGTAGCCACAATGACCATGCATTCAACCATGTTCACTCAAGCAACTGTTAAGGGATTAGAAGATAGATTGAAGGAGTATGAAAAGGAACAAAGGTTCCTAAATGATGAAGTTAATAAACTGCTCATGGAGAATGTCAAAATGAAAGAACAATTAAGAGGAGCAGGACCCTCACAAAGCAAGGAGATGGTGTTATACATGCCTCTTATTGCTCCAATGGATATTGTGAAGAACATTTCTGTAGAACAGGTAACAACTCTAGAGAAGGAAGTGGATAATGTAAAGAAGTCCAACAATCAAACCTAGGATGAAGTGAAAAGATGAATTTGTGAAGTTATGGAAAAGATTCTTGAACACAAGATAAAATTAATTATGGATAAACTAGAGAATTTGCATGATAGTTATAAAACACTCCAGCAAGCAATGGATCAAATAAAGACACATATGCTTGTATTAGATCCTTTGTTCAAAAGGTGGTAGACTAGTCACCACACTTTGGCTAAGTTATGCAAAGTTCTACAAAGAAGTCCTGATGCACCCACTACATTAAAGCCAACTGAACAAAATGTGAAGATGATTATTGATGAATTTTAGTATGTACAAGGGTTTGATAAAAATATTGTAACATGAATGGATTTATTCCATACCTACAAACATTGGTATATACCTAAAATCGTGAGAGATGCTGATCATTTGGAGGACTTGGATAAGTGGAAGAAAGAATTCAGTCAGGTTGTTCATAAGTGTGTAACTCATTTATAGCCAGAGGATGATGATACCAATCTTCCTAGGCTAAATCAGATCATGGATGGGTTCGTTATTCTTGATGCAGGATACGTAAAGTTTGTCAATGATACAAAGGAATTACTAGATAGTCAATGGAAAACTCATCTTGTAAACATGCAAAAGATCTAGGGATATAAGTGGCCATCAGATTTTACAGTGTATTAGTGGGAGGAAAAGTATTTGGTTTCAAAAGAATAAGACATTGAGGTGAGAGCATTTGGACATTCATCATAGAGAGGAAGAATTTTCCAGATCAATGATCACGGGTCTTCTACGTTGAATAATGGAACCATATGTCAAAATGTCTTAAGTCTTGTTATTTCCTTAATTATGCTAATTAAATAGTTATTAGTAAAAGAAGTAGTTATGAAAGGTTGTTTCTTTTTGTAAAAGGCATGTAGCTTGTTGCTTCCTATATAAATAGGAAACCAAGGCCTAGTTTTAAATTATCATCATATATCATTTCCATTTTGAAGACTTTTGTTATTAATATATATCAATTGAAGCAATATAATGGAGAACATCTTATTATCAGAGATTCTCCATGACTTTGTTATCATTCTATATTTTTCTTATGTTTTCCATACTTATTTCTTCTTATATTTGAATGAATATCAATTATTGAGCCTCAATACTGTGCTTATGTGAATGAATATGCTGATACAATAAAGAATTTATTGTGGATGTTAGTAGAGCTGCTATATTTTTTGAAATTTTGAGCTTATTTTTCCTTGTTATATGTTCAACATAAAAATGGAAACTATTTAAAAATAATAAAGTTAACAAAGTTGCTTATTTAAATAATTGTGAGTTACGTGCATTAATATTTTATTAACTTTTGTGACTTCACGAACATATGTTGATACAAAATGAATGGAAGAAGCATCCAAGTAATCCTATTTTTTTCTGCCAACAATTCATACCAAAGATTGAATAATTTAAGGATATTGCAATAGGTATTAATTAAGGATATGATGATGATTATATATTCTTGCACTTGTATATTCTATGAAAAATTCCTTGTTTTCTATGAAACAATGTATATATTCGTGTACTTGTAAATATGCTTTTACTGTTATGTATATTAAATAAAACATAGTTTGAATAAAAAATGTCTCACCCTTTTTTGTAAGTGAGTATGTGAATTATTGTTTAAGGAAAAAGCTTACAGTTTTTACATTTTCGGTTTACTAGTTTCAAATCTTCATTTTCTATGTATATAAAATTGTATGTGCTCTTTATCTTGAATGGCTTAAAACAATAATATCATCAGAATCAGGGTTTTCAATTTCAACACCATCATTGTCCACACTTTTGATATCCTGTTCACTTTTAAGTAAAATCATCAAAATTTTATTTTTATTTCTTTTCCTAGTTAATCTTGATTTCTTTCAACACAACACAGTAAGTTGCATGTTAAATTTCAAACATATTCTTTGCATTTTTTGTATATATTATTTTCTTAGTGCATCATTATGTAACAACAATTTCACTTCTAAGATATACAGTAAAAATAAATGAATGCACATGTTTGATTTGTCAAGGGAAATGTATGGTGAATTACGTATTTCAAATAAGTGTGCAAGCGAAATAAGACATAACTGATTGAATCTGATTTTCTACTGTACAATTGTTTTTTTATGTATTTTTAACTTTTTGCATGTGGATTACCCTCAGAAAGAGAATACTTATCTTTTCTTAAATAAAGCCTTTACATTTCCTTTCTATGAAAGGAATTTACTGCTTGACAATAAGTTCGTGAACTTCATACAAATTAAGATTGGTGTAAAAGGCCATCCCCGCAAATGTTGTTTGGTCTAGAATTATAATGGAAAATAAAAAAGCTAGCTAGGAGAATAAAACAGGTTTTCAATTGTCCAAGTACAACATAATATTACTGAAGCATTTTAAAGTTTAGGCCATAAGAATCATCCTTTTTTAAACATGGATTGCAAATAATTCTAAAATTTTAGATGTCTTGGTCATTAACATTATTGTCTGTTACAATGTCATCCAGTGTATCATTTTCAATGTTCATATGTTCTTTCAAGTATTTAATATTATCATCATCCTCATCTTGACCTGCATCATCTTCATCATCATTGAAATTTGACTATAGACCATCTATATTGTTACCAGATGTAATTGGATCATCATTTTCTATACCATCCATATTGTTGTCTTCCATAACATCATCTAACTTTGGATTGTTGTCTTCTTGTGCCTGGACATAACCATCTTCAACATCATCAAGGATGTCAATTTCTTCGATGTTCTCTAATCCATCTCTCTCATTTTGCTGGCCATCATTGTTTTGCTCAGTATCCACTAATGCATCATCAAATACATGCCTTAATCTTGGATCATAATGTATGAAAAATATCAATTTCAAGTCCAAAATATCTTCATGGAAAAATACCTGCACATGAATGACATACATATATTAGACATTATATAAATTGTATGAACACATATACATCAATTGAATAATGGAAAATTGTTTTATAGAATAAATTTTTTATACAATAATTGCTATAAAATACAATTTTGACAACATAGTTTATAAAAAATTAGTCTACACTCATTTATTATTCTTTGGTTTTCTACCCTTAAGAATATCCTTAGGGAGACCTTTTTCTTCCCTCTTCTTTCACACAGGAGTGTGTTTTAAGAAGGGGTAATCAATCAATAACTCATCCCCAATGGTAAGGTCCATAATAGCCTCAACCATTATCAATCTATCAACCTCTGTTTCCATATCTCCATCTTTATCATTTATAACCTCAACAAATTGACAATTTAGTCTTATAGTAGGGTCCCTTCCCTTACTACTATTTATAAATCCTACAATATTTTTGTGTGTGTATGCACGTCCATCTATATACATAAGATGACCTCTATTCATTTATTTTCCACTTTCCAATTGGAGATGATGTGTATACATATTTGAATTTAGACCATATGCTAACATGCTAGGCTTATATTCGACTAACCTTCTCCATTCACCACTATAATATGATGGACCATAATATGGCATTAATCTCCTAGTGGTTTGTTCTGAATTGTTTCTATGTTTGGATCCCACATGTACATTTTGGACAATAAAGACACCTAGATTCACTCCATGAATATTGGAGGGTTGTATCATGTAGTTGTATCCCCAAAACTGAAACACCTCGTACACTCTAGGTAGTTGTTGATCACTGGGCCAAGCACAATATAGTCGATGATCAAATGTCTCTTTGTAAATTGATCTCAAACTCAGGGGAAATTCATCATATCCATCACATTCATTCTCATAGGGTATGTAGTCCACCTTCCCCTTGTCTTTAAGAAAATTATGCATCTTCACACTGGTTCTTGTTCTGTTACTTTTTTTTGTCAATTCCTCATCTTCCGAGCTGGTATATTGGCACATATGTTTGTTAGATGTGTCATTTGATAAATGCTCATTTCCCTCTAGGATGGAATTCAGTGATCCAGGAAACTTTAAACCAAGAATTTTATCCTGCAAGTATCCATTAAGAAAAAATTGGTTATTTAAATAATATAAAACAATGTTTAAATGAAGTATACATGTTATTTATATGAAATTGGAAAATTCCTCACCACAATTCCTATTGGATTTGAATCGATTGTAGGAGGCATAATACCAATTGGAAGCTCATCATATATGTAATTTCTTTGTACAATCACTCGTTTGAATTGTTTCTTTCCATGACATACAAAACGTCCACAAACAACAATTTTCTCAAAGTATTCATCCCATGTACTATAGTCCTAACCTACCTTTTCTTCAGTCCAATAATTTGTTGTGTCTACAATATCCATTGTCATATCCTCTTCCACCCACTATCGTCTATGCGATTTAACAGTTTTAGGTCCACATCCACGTACATATCTTGTTCTTTTTCCAGTTGAACGCTTAGGCTCTGCATTTGCTCCAATCTCCAACTAAAATGATCAACAACATGTATTAATTTATGTCAAGATTAAATAATACATTATAAATTTCAATAATACTATGAAAAAATATGGACGTATCATGAAATGCCATCCGATCATTTTTTGGATTAAGTTAAGTCAAAATTTGAGTACCTGATGTCCCGCTTCATCTATTGTGTCCTCATTTGATATGACACGATCTATTACCATGGCCTTTTCTCGCCCCTATAATACACAACATAGTAAATAATGTTTAGTACACCAATTATATCATTTAAATGAATATGCTATCCATCACAAAACCTCACTTTAGTCATATATTTGACATATTGATATCATGTTTTGGCTATCCTAATTTTCATACTTTTTCCTTGATCATAGAATCACATTTAATCACCATTCCTATGCATTTTCAACCAATAAGTTTTACCTAAGATGCCTCAAGAAAAAAAAAATGACTTTATCTCCTCTATGTTGTAGCATTTGTGAATTCATAAACACCTTCCTCCTTTGGTTGAGGTTGCTTTCTCTTCTTACCTCTATTGTATCTACAGATTTTGTTGTCTCATCTATTTCCACCCATTGTCCTCTCAGCGATTTAGTATTTTTACGTGTTCCACATCCTCTCTCCATGGCCTCCTTTGTGAATAAAAATGTTGTCACAAAAGCTTTCACCACACTATCGCTGAGAAGGAAAAAGAAACTTGTGGGACCACGGTAAAAACCACTCTATTGTACCAAGTTGATGAAGGAGTCGTGGGGTAGCGATGGTCACTGCATTACCACACACCAATGGTAGAAGACTTGTGGAACTGTGGGAGTCACTGCACTGAGCTGATGAAGGAGCCATGAGATAGCGGTGGTCAAAAAAACAAAGCAGGAGTTGGAATTATTTTCAACACTCTAGATCCTGTGATACACAACAATGAAAATAGTCACTATACAACAATGATAGGTGCTAAATTAGGTGCACTTGATCCATCCTTATACATCTCAAACAAATTACATTAACAACAAAAATTCGGTGCTAAAGTTGGTGTTAACTAAAAGCATCGACTAATGAATCAAAATATAAAATATAAAACTTTCCAACGTGAAGGAAGAAATAAGACGACAAAAAAGGGAAAAATGTTGTGCAAAGGAAGAGAGTCGGGTGCTACCAGCAATTGAAGAGAGCATGAATCCTAAACAATCCAAAAACTAAAGAGAGCAAGGTGCTACCAGCAACTGAAGAGAGCATGAAGCCTAAACAGTCCAACAACTGAAGAGAGTAGGGCACTACCAGCAACTGATGAGAAATTCGATTTAGTTTACGACACCATAGGTAAGGTTACAATTTTTTTTCTTGGTTGAATTTGTGATTATCTATAGCTCTTTGTATTGCATTTTAATTCGTGATTGTTTAGTGGTTCATGGCCTAAACAATCCAGACAACCTCTAAATTGTCCCATCATTATAAATTGTAAAACCTTTGAGAAACCATAAAAACATTTACCCTACCCATTTGAGATTTGGCTCAAAATATTATAGCACGAAGTGAAGACACCTCCATATTATTTCCCTAACCTGGGTATCAAGGAAATAGTGAATTGCTTGGAAAATCTGGGAATTTAGTCAATCACTATTGAGCAACTACTGAAAATAAACATAGAAACTGCTTGGTTTTGCCTAGCCGCACCATAGTCACTGATGCCATGAAAAATTCATGCAAGATTGCAATATGAAATATTTTTCAAGATAAGGTTATCAACACAAAGAAAACCAAGTGAACATATTTTCCCACAAAACAAAACTTTCATACCACAAACTGGATGAAAACTTTCATACCTAACAGTGTGTACTTCATTTGCCTCCACAAACTAGATGAAAATAATTTTCCCTAGGTTGCCTCAAAATGTCAAGCAGTGGAGGGAAGTGAGCATTGTCAGCAAACTCTAGCCACAATGAGGTAATTCATTGTCAATTTATAGATTTGTAAATGTTTCCATTGTTTCTTTCAATTTTACTTTTTTACTTTTTTATTTGTAAATTTAAAAGAAATATAATTTAAATATATATATATATAGGGACATGAGACTAGAAAAGATAAAGAGGAATTGGCTTCCATATTGGGGGTAGAGGCAGTGAAAAAATTGGTTAATGTGGACTGGACAACATTTGCTAGATTCATAGAAAAACAATCTATTAATGCCCCTTAAACATTGCAAACAAATCAATTGTGTCAAAGGGAATCAATTGATTCCCCAACTAGTCTTGGATCGAGCAAAAGATCTAGGAGGAAATTAGTGATAGTAAACTCTAAGATTATGGAACAAGGAGTAGAGACTTCCACTCCTAGGACACATACTTCTTTCACCACACCATGTTTTCAATCTTGCATTGGTAGCTACAATACTAAGATATAATACAAGCTGGTTTCAGGGGAAGTCCGAATGACAGATGTTGGAAAAAAAATTGTGAATAGGCTGAAGGAATCATGCCTTCAATGATTCAAAGATCGTCTACATTTTCCATTCTCAAAGATACCCATGCACCTAGAAAAAGTAGTTATCCATGACATGGAGATTGATTTTGGCACAGTTTGGTCTGTAAAGAAGATAAAGCAATGAATGTCTCAAAACTACAAGAGATTTTAGTTCAACCAAACGAAGAAGATAAAAAAAATCCCTCTTGAGCTAAGGCAGAAAAAAATTTCCAATTGATGTAAGTGTGAAAGTTTGGAGAGAGCTTGTAAAAGAATATGAGAAGTCTGATGCATGGAGGAAGTCCTGTGAGGAGAGTATGCAAGTATTTGAATTTTTTCATAAGATTATATCAAATTTATTAAACGTTATTTAAATTTTATTTGTGCATAGTTAAATTGAATTAGTATATATTTCAGGACAAGGCCTCCAAGGCTAGGCTTGAGAAACTTCGTTCCATGCATCACAGTGGCCAAAAGGGTTTACAAGCCTTGATATGTACATTTTTAAGTATATTTAATATGTTAAATGATTTTATTTTTTTTAATTTCGTTGGAAAAATTAAATGATTGGATATTAATTAGTTTAACTAGTCCATTTTCCATGTTTTGATAGGAGGAGAAATATGGCCACCATCCAAAGCGATTTGAAAAGAATATGTTACAAAAAAAAAGTGGAACGATTTTGTATTCTAGATGGAGAATGAGGTATCAATAGTTGAGTTTCAATAACTTAGTTGGATATTGTTGTGTTAATGTGTCAATTTGCATCTCTTGTGTTGAGTTTTTTACTGATGCATAGGATGAGTAAATAGAGCTCAAATCGTATGAATATAAGATGACCATTTATGTGCATGAATAAATAGTAGAAGGATGTAGATGAGCTCAATTCATCTGACTTTATGCCTCTTCGCAGGTACTCCTCTTGAATCTCTAATATCAGGTGCCCAAGACTTCCTTGTAGCTTTTACCTTTTGTTGACACATTTCCTCTTCACTATGAGACTAGTCTCCTTTTTCCTTATTTGCATTTCTTTTTTCGACTTCTAATTCATCCCATGTTTTGCTTTCCTCCTCTTCAGAATCTTCTTCTTCTTCTTCTTCATTCTCCTCTGACTCCACAAGAGATTTATCTTTTGAACCTTCCTCATCTGATTTTGATTCCTCTTCTACATCAGAGGGTTCATATCCTTGATCTAACTCTTCTGAATTATTATAATCAGAATCACTAGCTTCCATATCCAAAAATTCCCAACCAACATCTTCAATAAATTTATTTGGATCATCAGTAATACTCTTCAAAACTGGCCGCCAGTTCAAGTTCATTCTTCTTTCATAATACTTTATATCCATGGAGTTCAACCATTCCTTGATGCCATCAAGCGAAGATTGAGGAATGGAGTACATTTGGAGTACATCCCGCTTGAATTATTTGAAAACAATATCCATATCAAATTCCTTTTTCCCAAGTCCTACTCTCTGAAGGTTAACAATCTCAATCTCAGTAATAGCGATTACTAAGAAAGGTAATTCCACCAACTCTACCAAACAATTTACCGTAGGAACAATAAAAGTAGAGACTTTCAAAGGAACTCCATGAAAAAAAAGCTCTCTAAATGGTATATCAAACTCTAGTTCAAAATCTTTTAGATGAGGCTGCTCCCATAGCTCTCTTCCTCACTTTGACAAATCCTTGAAACTTTGTATTGATTTTATTTTTCCTACCCCTATCTTGTTGTTCTTCCTCAATTTCATCAGGATCATACATTAACCTTCTTTCCCCTCCTAAAGTTTGGACCACATCCATTACCTCCACATAAAACTAGACATCCTTGGTCTTCTTGGTTCCCACATCGTGATATGGTTATGCAAATGAAAATGAAGAAAAGTAATCATCTCCTTCTCTGATGGCTAGAAGAATGCATGCTTAATGTTTTGATACATGATATCATCTATCTCTTCTCTCATGGTTGAATACTAAAATCTAGTATGGTGGGCCTCTAGAGTTCCAGTCATCTTTCTTCTCCTTCCACCAAATGTTGGCCTGATCCACACATCTTCCAACCTAATTGACTTTGTTTTTGTAAGCTGAAGTTTCTCTTGAGTCACCAGTGTAGCTCTCTCTGCCTTTGCAGACTCTTTCATTGCTACAGATCATCTATGGGACTTAATCATCTATACCACATGGTTGATGTGCTTTGAATCCTTGCATCTAAAGGAAATTTCCTTAATATAAATTCTGCTAAGGAATTTCAATCTTGCCATTGTAGTTGGCATTAAAAAGGGTACTTGCAACATTGAAAATTATCCTTATATAAGAATTAGCTCAGTCTTGTTAATTTTCTTGTAACACTCTTATATAAGAATGAAATCTGATTATGATTCCTCTTCTACATCACTAGCTTCCATATCCAAAAATTCCCAACCAACATCTTCAATAAATTTATCTGGATCATTAGTAATACTCTTCAAAAAATTTCACCAGTTCAAGTTCATTCTTCTTTCATAATACTTTATATCCATGAAGTTCAACCATTCCTTGATGCCATCAAGTGAAGATTGAGGAATGGTGTACATGCGGAGTACATCCCACTTGAATTCTTTGAAAATAATAGCCATATGAAATTCCTTTTTCCCAAGTCCTACTCTCTCAAGGTTCACACTCTCAATATCACTAATAGCAATTACTAAGAAAGGTAATTCCACCAACTCTACCAAACATTTTATCATAGGAACAATAAAAGAAGAGGCTTTGAAAGGAACTCCATGAAAACCAAGCTCTCTAAATGGTATATAAAACTCTAGTTCAAAATATTTTAGATGAGGCTACTCCCATAGCTCTCTTACTCGCTTGACAAATCCTTGAAACTCTATATTGATTTTATTTTTCCTATCCCTCTCTTGTTGTTCTTCCTAAATTTCATCAAGATCATACATTGAACTTCTTGCCCCTCCTAAAGTTTTGACCACATCCATTACCTCCACATAAAACTGGACATCCTTGGTCTTCTTGGTTCCCATGTCATGATATGGTTATGCAAATGAAAATGAAAATGAAGAAAAGTAATCATCTCCTTCTCCGCTAGTTGGAAGAATGCATGCTTAATGTTTTGATACATGATATCAGCTCTCTCTTCTTCTCTCATGGTTGAATACTAAAATCTAGTATGGTGGGCCTCTAGAGTTCCATTCATCTTTCTTCCTCTTCCACCAAATGTTGGCTTGATCCACACGTTTGCCAGCCTAATTGACTTTGTTTTTGAAAGCTGAAGTTTCTCTTGAGTCACCAGTATAGCTCTCTCTTCCTTTTCAAACTCTTTCATTGCTACACATCGTCTCTGGGATTTAATCATTTGTACGACATAGTTGATGTTCTTTGAATCCTTGCATCTAAAGGAAATTTCCTTAACATGAATACTATTAGGGAATTTCAATGTTGCCATTATAGTTGGCATTAAAGTCGATACCTGCAACATTGAAAATTATCTTTATATAAGAA
>VDFB02271358.1:767472471-767536909 GCA_007258455.2 Sequoia sempervirens
CACAAGATAGTACCAACAATCTTGTTTTCCCTCTTAGAGTCAAATAAGTTTACAAAGTCAAAGAGAAAGTAGTTGAACAACCTCCTATTGTTTCTTCTAGTCCTCCAATGGATGAGAAAGAACCTATGATTGACAAACCCACTCTTACACAATTTTTTTTGACAATAAACTGAAAAGAAATCAAAGTTCTAGAGACCATAGATGTAGACATCGTGCTATTGCTTGTAGATTGCAAACTCAAGAAAATAAAAATAACATAGAAAATCCAAATCCAAACCTATTGAAGCAATGCATGATGAATCTCAACCCTTGTTGCAACATAAACAAGAACATTGCATGGACATTGTTTTCCTCTTCCATGAGCTTAAATGACAAATCTCCTAAAAAGAGTATTGAACTTGGTGTGTGTCCTAGTTCGACACTTGATTTTTTCCCTTTGGCTAATCGGCTACCTTCCATTTATACCGACCGAGATTGGGATGCAAGTGACCTACTTTAGGTTGACTCGCCTGTGCCTTACTAGTATTTTTATTTTTCATTTTTGTTTTTGATTGCATGTGTGTAATCCCCCGTGATATTTCGATTGATGTTCCTCTCTCTTTTGTGCATTCTTCTATATGTACCTTCATTCTTCTCTATGTTGTAATCATTGTTCATTTTTCTTGTATTTTCCTTTTGGGGATGACCCAAGGCATTAGGACATTTATGTCTCTTCCATGTTGACCCAAAATATTTTTCTATATCTTTTTCATTTGTCTTTTTTTTTCCTTTTAGGGATGATGCAAGGCATCAGGACATTTATGTCTCTTCCATGTTGACCCAAAAGCTTTATCTTTATCTTTTGTCTTGTGTTTTTATTTTAGGGATGACACAAGGCACCGAGACATTTATGTTTCTTCCATGTTGACTCGAAATGTTTTTCTTTTTTTTTGCTTCCTTTGTGCCATTCTTCCAATTTTGTTAGTATTTAGAGAATGATGATAGTTCCATGCTCTATGACAACATTGTAGCACAAACATATTGACCCCAAATCCATAAATCGCTTATGCTTTTGTGGGGGAAACCCTTCCTTCCTACTTCATGATGCAGCTTTCTTTGAAAACATATGACTTGGCATAGGGTTTTCTGAGAAAATATCTCATGTTTTAGGATAAAAAAACATTGTATACTTTAAAGAAATTTGTCACAATGATGGTGTATCAACTGCTTTAAAGTGGGGGCATACATAGATGACATATTTTGGAAACAATTCATGGAATAATTTTCCTTTTTTCTTGTGATGTGTCCTCTTGTTGGTGGTGTCATTTGGTTTGATGTCGTACAAGAGTGTATGCTTTACTATCATTGCATGATGCAAACGAGGCATCCCATGGGTGACGATCTGACATTTTTGACTTGTCCTCTCTTGGATAAATTAGGCACAATGCTCCCTAAGAGGAAGATCATTACAAGAATGAAGCAAAATCCCCCTTAAGAAAATTTTTTACTTGACATTCAAAAGCATTTACAAAAGCATTTTCATTGTGGTACCTTATTAAATTTATTAGGAGGATAACTTTGGTATGGTTGGTATGATGGGAAGCTGATACATTGGCATGAATTTCTCATTATACGGTGGGAAGCCAATACACTGGAATTATTTTCTCACTAAACCACTTTGTTGGGACAACTCACCTAGTGGATAAACTGAGGTTCCACTACCCTATAGTGAGAAAAATTTGTTATGGACAAACAACCATCACCTTACATCACATTGAATCAGTTGTGCTTGATCCTTTATTTTTGTTTATTTTTCTTAGCCTTTGATAGGGTATGATCGTGTATCTTTGTTATTGTTGCATATGTAAGTGTCTTGGATGTCTACTTTAGTGTGATTTTGACATGGGGTCATTCTCTAACTAAAGTGGGGGAAAGTTTAGTAACATAAAAAGTATCATTTTTATTACTTGATATGATAATTGACATTAAAGTTGAATTAATGATGTCTTGGAGTGGTGTTGTAATGTGTTGTACACATTCACACTATTCTAGGGCCTTTATTTGACTTAAAAATTCCTTAATTAGTCCTTTACAAGGGTGTTGTAAAGTGTTCTAACACACTTTCACACTTTTCTAGGACTTATTTGCTTAATTAAGCCTAATGGGCCCCTTTCTAAATAAAAATATGCATAATGTATACCTTTTTTAAGTTTTGTAAGGTGTTTTAAGGAAATTTCACATTTATCTAGGTAGTCCTAATTCATTGAGGTTAAGTGGAGTTATTAACCCCCTTTTAGGCCTTAATTTTGACACCTCTCGAATATCTTTCCCAATAATCATAAATTAAATATAAATTATTTCATTGGGAAAAATTTGGTCCTGGTAAGTTATTCTAGGACCCATTCACCCTTGATGGTGAATGGTTCCTCCCTTAACAAGACACCCCTTTCTCAGGTTGATGTGGAATGGGTTTTTGGCCTTATTTCAGCTCCCCGAAGCTTGGTCCTGGAAACTTAGCCACGACCCATTCGCCTTTGGTGGAAAATGGGTCCTCCCTTAATGAGACCCTAATTTTTGAATTTCATTATGGTGGGAATTTAATTATCTTTCTTTCCAGATCTGGTGTCGGCCTTACTTCTTTGAATTTCGGGGTTAATCTCCTAATTTAGTATCAATAAGGGGTTAATTCACATTGTTTCTCCTAGAAATTTTGTGTGACTTCATGAGATCAAAAGAAAGAGAATTAGATAATTTCAAGAGAATTTATAAGGAATTTCAAAGTATATTTTAAGTGTTTATTGATGCAATTCAAGGTCCTATCATCATGTCAAGGGTTTAATGCATTCATGTGTTTTGAGCTAAGAAGTTAATGTTGCATTGAGGATCCATTTACAAAGCATCATCCTACATCCAAGATATATATTCTTCATGGCCACTCCATGATTTTTTGCAGATTTTATTCACAAGACATAATCCAAGGTGACATAATTTACATTATTTCATGCTCATGCTTCATTTCATTCATTTCATCATTTGGTTTAATTACCTGCGAGGGGTTTGACTAAGGAAAACCATCATTCACTAACAAATCAACAAGTTTTCTTTCCCTTGAGTGTGTGATTGCAAATTTACATGTTGAAGATCAAGTTGAGCAAGATTTGGAGCAAAATTGTCAAAGTTGCTAATGGTCTCATTCAAAGTGCATGATCATGGAAAGAGCTCTACATAATTAACTACAAGCTTCGAGAACTTTATAACTAGGATTTGAAGAGTGTAGAAATCAAGGTACAGGATCCTGAAATCAGTTTTCCAAAACCCTAAGAGGACCCATTTTCCTCTGAAGGAGAATGAGTCCTCCATAGCTCAAAAAAACAACTCTTTGGCCAGGTACACAACTTTGTATGCTCTAAAAACATCCCCCATAGTTGATACAAAAGTTAGGTTGCATTTCTGGATGTTATTTAGCATCTTATTTTACATAATTTAAGTGATTAAGGGCTTTGAAAATAAGTGTTCCATCTCTTTTTCCCACACATTAGGGTGGATCTTATTTTAACCACAATCAAGAACGAGTCTATATTAGGTAATGCTAGAGGAGAGGGAGCATCAACTAATTGGTTGGTGAAGGCTTGTCCTTTGATTTCCTTTTGAGAGAAAAATTTAAGACCAAACTCATTTAACAACATAACCAACTTAGCTAAGCGTCTCGATAAATTCATTTTAACAAAAAGGTGTTTTGAAGGATTGAATTTCATCATCACATGGATTTTAGCAGTTAGTAAGTAATGTCTCAATTTACTAGTAGCGAATACAAGAGCCAAAAATTGTTTTTCTATCATTGTATATTGTGTCTCATAATCAATCAGATTTCAACTAATGTAATGAGAAAGATGTTCTTTACCACATTTGTCTTGTTGATCCAACAATTCTACAAGATCATGGGTTGATGCTGCTGTATAAAGAATAAATAATTTGTCTTGCATATCAGGTTATAAAACAGGTTGAGTAGAAAGATAATATTTCAAACTCTCAAAAGCCTATTTACAATCCTCATTCCAATTAAATTGAAGGTCTCTTTCTTGGGTATGTGTAGGATCATCATGGAAAAAATAGGCCCTTAAGTGGCAATGAAAATTTAGAAAAATGAGAGTTAGGAAACTTGACATAAAAATTTGAATAAGTTATCTATATTATTTCAAAAATATATAAGAATATAATTTGTAGAAAATTGAATATAGTTTCTAAACTACTAGGTTTTTTTTTTTAAATCTATTTGGTGAAAATTTAAAATTTCAATGCAGTAGTACTTAAATTTCAGGGAAAAAATAAGAAATACGTATCAGTGAAACCACCCTAACCAAAATAAATGATAATATTTTTTTATAATATTTTAGATATAAGTAGAGGACTCATGTCCTTATTTGATGCATATTTTTTTGTAATTTTTTCCTAGTAAATAATTAATTATGAATTTTTTATTACAACTTTTAAAAAATATAAAAACTTGTATATCTAACCACCTTAACTTGGTCAAAACTTCATGAAGTTCATATTTTTTAATCCTATAGTATGCAAAGAATAGAATGTGACAAATATTTCAAATTCAAAAAATGTGATACCATTTGAAAGCTATAGATTTTTTTCAATCGGCCTATCAATCAACACATTAGTAGTAATTCAAATAGAAAATGAATAATAATTATTTATTAAATTCAAAGTAAAGCATAATTTATATTGGTGGAAAGTTGAGAATCTCCTTTAAAAACCCTTTTCATTTCATCAAATTTGGGTAGAAAAAAGTCGTCAGCCACATACCCTACATATACCCATCATATCACCACTTTTTGGCCCATCATGATCCTGAACATATCCTCTTAAGGAGTTGTGTAAAAGGTAATTTTTGATCCCCTAAGGATGCTACGAAACAATGGATAGCCTGAATTCTTCCTTATAAAATTGGCAATTGAGAATTTTTTCTAGGAGGTGGCATGTTAACTATAGCATTGATTTTCTTCATTTCCACCTCTATGCCTCTTTCAGATACAATAAAACCTAAAAAAAATTCGCTATCTACACGAAAGACACACTTTCTCAGGTCCAGTATCATGTTATATAATTTTTGCACTTGCTCAAAGATTTTTTGAAGAATGTTCAAATCGTCTTGTTGAGTTAAAAATTTGGCTAGAATATCATCAACATAATCTTCCAAAATCTTATGTATGTAATCATGAAATACCAATGTCATAGCTCTTAGATATGTTGTGCCTACATTCTTCAATCCAAAAGGCATGACTACCCAACAAAATGTTCTCCAACTTGTAGTAAATGTTGTTTTGTATTGATCTTGAGGGTTAATAAAAATTTAATTATATCCACAAAATGCATCCATGAATGACAAAAAAATATGTCCCACGGTTGAATCCACTATCTTGTCAATATTAGGAAGGGGAAAATCATCTTTTAAAGATGCTTTATTCAAATCATGAATGTTCGTACACATCCTAATATTATTATTAGGTTTTGCAACTGCAACAATGTTTGAGATCCAAGGAGAATAATCAATAGGTCATATAAAACTAGATTTGAGGAGTTTCTCAATCTTGACCTTAACTAATAAGGATAGCTCAGGATTTATCTTTTGTATCTTGTGTTTGACAGGTTTAGCATCCTCTGCAAGGACTATGTTATGTGTCACTATCTTAGCATTGATTCTTGACATATCCACATAAGTCCAAGCAAAAAGTTTGGGAAAGTCATGAAGTAAAGTTGCATGGTCCTCTTGTTCATCTTCATCAAGGCACTTTCCTATTTTAATCACTTTCCCCTCATTATTAATATCCATCAGTATGTTGATTGTTTCTCCCAAAGGAAGTGCACTTTGTTTTAGAATTCAAGATTGTATTCTTCGTTGTTTTTATCATTCTCATTATTTTCCTTCTCTGCATCTTCTTTCTTAGCACTAATCATAGCACATGTAACCCATTTCCTTTTAAGAGGAGTAAATGGCTTTTCATATACTCCTAGAATTTCTTTCAAGGCTTCATCATCTTTAAATTATTCCAATGATTCTTCACAAGTTGTATCAATCAATCAAGGATGCTTCAAAGTGACAGTTGTTTAATTAGGGCCACACATGACTGTATTGATGTTTAGTGAGGTTCTCTTCATTTCATGCATTATCTTAGAATGGAAATACCCCAAACCATTTTTAATTTATTGTGTATCAAGCTTTATACACTATTGAATTTGACTCCATTTTTTGACGAACATTTGTCGGTCGTTCGACAAACATTTGTAAAAAAATTGACGAATTGATGAAAAAAATTTCATCACTATTTTTTCATCAAAATTCTGACAATGAATTAAATGTCGAAATAATGGCACAGATTCATCGGTCATTGGCATCATAAAATGACTCAGATGTTTGACAGAATATCGACAAAAACTTTGTGTATCCATCGATGAATTACAACCAAAATGCAATTGCAATGGCTCTTCCGAAGCATCAAAACAACACCAGAATTTCATTGCCATTTCAATGAAATGGGCAAGGAGTTAGGGAAAAGTTTTTTTCACAGCTATATAAAATTTTTCGAACCTTTTCGGTGATTCATCAATGGCCTTTGTCGAAATTGCAACAAAATAATGCAATTTTGAAAAAAAAATCGTTGAAATGTACCATCGTGGAGACTCTTGGTGATGACCATTGAAGCCATCCCATCGGTGAGAGATCAGTCATCAACACAGGATAGAAAACTCACTCCGATAGTCCATGTCTTGCCGATGACTTCCGTCAGCAAGACAAATCCAATGTCACACCGATCTGACCTCTTCAGGAGTTTTGAACACTGTTGGTTATCAACAAGACATTTTGAGGGTCTCACCGATTAAACAAGTTTCTAAGAGCACGTAAACAAATGGAACTTATTAATTTTCTCATTTTGGGGTTCTTTAAATCATATAGAATAGATACCATCTTCTTGTGTATAATGTACTTATATTCATATTTGAATTTGAGACCAATTGCCATTGCACATTCCATTTTATTTGCACAGAGTATTCTATAAGCAATATATTGATAATGCCAAATGATTTATGGTGTTGTACAACTCTACCTATCATCATTGTTCTATTTTTCCCCCTAGAGAGTCCTACAAAGACAAGTTTACAATACCAAGTCAAATAATATGAAAAAGACTTACTTCCATACAAATTAAATGATTATTCTCACAATGGCAATTGTCTAATTACAACAAAAATTCCATGAAAGGTTATCCATTCTTCATAAGAGATGATTGATCATACATACAGACTACAAGATGCATAAAAAAAACATTACACTTGAGAACAACCAAGGGCTAACAAGGGAAGGAGTTAAGAAATTTTTGGGTTGAAGAGAAAATGTGTAGGGAAAATGCTCAGCAGTGTTAAGAGAACAGAGCTTGTAGAACATATTCTTGACCTAATCAAGCTCTTGAACAACTTAAACAAAATTAAAATAGTAACACATACATGAGACATGTAATGAACTTCTAATATCTGCTATCTTTTTTATTAATGCAGAGGTAGGTAAAGGAGAAATAATTATAATTCTAACACTATTCATAGTCCAATAAATTATGTTCATAATTTGTGTTCAATGGACCTCAGTTTTATCATTATACTGCCCATCTAATACCATATTTTAATCCAGGGTTTAACTATCTCAGATCTAAAGAAGCACCTTCAATTAACCATTTAAAGTACTATAAAATAAGGTAAGACTTTTACTTGAGAAAGATTGGGTACACTTGTAGGATTAAAGTTCTCACAATCATCAAGATTTATTGGCACATAGACACAACCTGCAACATATGAAGTAATGGATGACTACAAGTTAGTGAAATGGTCCTTAATATGTGACTGGTTTGCAAATTGATTGGTAGAAAGTAAGGTTACAAATAGATCTACATGAAAAATTATGAGGACAATCTATTGTAATCATCAAAATAGATGAAAAGTGCAAAGGAAAGAGCCGAGGTACATCTCTAGAGCCTAAAAAAAACATGCAAGAAAAATAAAAAAAGAACAAACTAGTTTTTGGATTAATACAAAATGGTGCCTTCAGCAAGTGATTCATATGCTTTCACACTTGACAGGACATTAAGAAGATTTTAGTCTTTCTCTGTGAAATTAACTACTTACAAAATAAACCCAGAAACCAATATTATATACCCCCATGTCTAGCCGAGGGTAGGTATAAGAGAAAAAAAAATCATCAATGCAATGCCAAAAAATATCAATGTGTGTGTAGGTTTGTATTACTCAAAATATCATTTCACTACCTAAGGAAAAATACCAAAGTGATGTTATAAATTTCAATCTTCACATAGGCTCCCTTATTGCTACACATGCATATACAAGCATTATTCGAGCTCTAAAATATTCAAACATTAAGTATTTAATTAGCTATAAGATGGAAAGTTGTTGTTTAGACATAATCCATCATCTTTTACATATCTTTATTCACTCCTAGCGCTTCAAATAAATTTGTGTAAATGAGACAGAAATGTGAATCTTTTATGACAAAGAAAAATCTTAAAAAGAGGGGGAGAAAGCAAAGGTTACGAGGAAAGAGAATGCTCGAATGTATAGCAAAGTATAACATTTTGATCATTATAACAATGAAATGAATCTTAAGTTTGAAGCATTAATATCATTTACAACATTTATGATCAAGAATGAATGTAAGTAGAGAAACTTTTGCATACCTGCAGATGGTACAAAATTTAATGGTTAAGTGGAAGCCTCCCATCAACAACAAGATCCAAATATCCATGTATCTATCTCAATCGAGCCTCTAAACCCTTCAAAGCTGTCAATTTTTCCACTAACCTGTTATGCACAAAAATCAAATTTTAGATTTATGTCACCACTAAAAATAGAAGAAACAGAGCTTTGAAACCAAATCCACACACAACACAATGTGGTATTCATACAAAACCATACAAACAAACTAAACTCAGAACATTGGAATGAAAACAACTTCTAATTTTGATGCAGAGCATGGATTCAGGGTATAAAGAATCATTTTTCTGCCACCATAGTTAAAAGTTAGCACTTTCTTTCATCTTTGCATATCGGTTTGATGCTTCAAACGATGCATTTCTTATATTGAAAAATGCATTACCTTATTGAGCTTCTCCTTGTTTCGAGAATAGTTTAATATTCTCTACTTAACTGGGCCAACCACGTGATGGTGGAAGCTCATTTGGCCCTTCCCCCCCTTCACATCACTCTCAATTCCCCATACCCAACAGGGCCAACCACGTGATGGTGGAAGCTCATTTGGCCCCTCCCCCCCATTACATCACTCTCAATTCCTCATACCCAATCATATAACATTAATCATTCATTCATCCATTAATAACATATAACATTCATTCATTCATACATTAATAACATATAACATTCATTCATCCATCCATTAATAACATATAATATTCATTCATTCATCCATTAATAACATATAACATTCATTCATTAACATATAACATTAATTAATTAACATATTCACATTCATTCATTAACATATAATATTCATTCTTTCAGTTTTTACATATTATCAAAAATATGGTTGTCATGATATGATTACAATCACTTTTTTTTTGTTTCTTTTTAAAGCTAAAAAAATCTGAAGTGGAGTATCATTTTCTAAATCATTTGCCCCCTTTAGTTGTTCTTCCTCTGCTCATGATCTTAATGTACACCTAGTTGTCTGCTCATGATGTGGACCGCTTCAAGGGGGGTCTGCTGCAATAACAAAGAAATGTTAAACTGATATGTTTTATTATTATTGTTACAAGTATTTTATTAATTAAAAGAACATTAGAGTGGTTCTCTTTACGATGGGTCCACATCATTATTCACGAACTTCTTTTATAGACTCATGCTCAACATGTTGAACACCTCTAAATCTTGATCTGCAATTGAAACACGAAAGGTTACATTAATTAATACACTAATTGAAAGTAAATATGTTTAAAAGAACATGAGAGTGGTCCTCTTTACCTGATGGGGACACATCATGTTCTTGATCTTCTCTAGCCTGATCATGCTCAACACGTTGATCATGCTCTACATGCTCTAAAGTTGAAACACAAAAGGTTACATTAATTAATACACCAATTGCAATTAAATATGTTTAAAATAACTTTAGAGTGGCCCTCTTTACCTGATGGGGCCACATCATGTTCCTAATCTTCTCTAGCCTGATCATGCTCAACATGTTGATCACGCTCTACATGCTCTAAAGTACCGAGATGCACACCATGACCTTCATCTACAAGTTGTGCTACACCCTCACCAGGTTGCATTCCAATGTCATGTGTAGTATTATCATTGCTTGAATGTTTAAAACAAATAGGCATGTAATTACTTTATGGTGGAAATTAATATTGAATAGATTGCATAATTATTCAATTTTAAATAAACTTTATTGAGTTTATTTACCTGCATGTCAGATGCAGTGGAAGATTGTGTTTTCCTAGTCAAGACTCTTAGGTTTTCAGCCATGGCTCCATAGCCTTGCTAGAAGGAAATCTTCAAGTCATCTTCTGTGGGAACTCTGTTGAATTCAGAGCCCTACATTTTTCCATAAGATCATGAATTTTGCTTCTATGGTGTGATAAAATGGTGCAGGAGCACCTTCACATCACAATGGTTCTCTTTTGTAAATGATTCCATTTTCCATTTTTTATAATTCATTTCAAGAGTCATTTGATAAATATTTGGCAGAAAAATGTAAAAGTGCCAACAAAAATCTCAAAATTACAAAAGATGTAAAAGTTGCATTAAGCAACAATTAGGAGTTAATAGGATATTAGAGTCAACTCAATAATGGGAAGTTTCAAAACAGTTATAAATTGATTTAAATTTCTTTAAAAAAGATTTTGAACTCCTTTTGTGGTCGTTGGTGATTGATACCTTGAAGAAAATAATGAAAAAAAACTTTGTTTTATGCACATTTTCCAGAAAAATTACTGTTTTCAGCCTTTCTACAGATTTGTACAACCTCAAATGATGGAATAAATGTTTTTAAGTGTTAGAGGGGACAATCACCTTCCCTTTCCAATTTTTTTCATGCAGATTCGTTCATTTTTAAAGAAGTTATGCTAATTTTTGTAAATACAGTCTCAATTCTGATGTAGGGTAATAGTTTGCAAAAAAGTTCATGTTTCTCACAATTTAACTATTGGATTTTTCTAAAACTTGGATAAAATGTCCGTAATGATATCATCTAAAGTCTCACTGGAGTGATTGGATTAATTTGTTGATTTGAAAAAGTTATAGGTGACTGTTTGCATGCATATCTGCTTATTCTGACCTAATTTGTAGCAAAGAAGTCCGGACAGCAAGCATGTGTTCCAAAACAAGTATACCTAAAAATGATATATGTTTTTAATGGCCAAAATGGGTGCTCAAAAATGTTTTTTTTTTTTGAGATTCAATTTGGTTTGTAAGTTACACCCAATTTAATGTTTTGATTCTCTTTAAGCAAAATTTGGGTTTTTGGTGCAAGTAATTTGTAAATCTGATAAAACAAAGGAATAAGGCTGTGTAATTAGTTTATTTCTATCAAAATGATTATTTTTCAGATGTATGAGGGTTTGGTTTGAGTTTTATAAAGGTTTAGAGTCAATTTTTGAAGAGTTGGGCTTTGTAGCCATGAAGAAATTCAAAGAAATTGAAGTGATTTTGGTAAAGGATTGAATGAGAATTGTTTTAAGTATTGTTGTTTCTTCCTTTGCTCTTCATCATAAAATAAAAATTATTTTCAATTTATTATTTGGATACAATATTTCATGTATTGGTACTTACAATTCGTGTGGCTAATTTCATATAACCACCAGAGCCAAGTTTTTGTTGTCCGTGTTTTTCTAGTCTTTCCTTTGTTTCCTTCGATGTGTCGGGTAGCCTATGAAAAGTTTGAAATACATTAGATTATGTAAAAATAAAAAGTAATCAATATATAATTACATTGTTGATAGTATCACATACCTTCCTTGGCCCAGTGGTGTCTTTCCTTTTTTCTTTTTAGCCTTCTCCTTTCCATCTAACACTAGGTCCTTCCACTCCCTCTCCAGAATCATGGGGGGACACTCATACTTTTTTTTCTTCTCTAAATGTGACCTATATTGGTCCCTCGCATACTTTAGATAGGTACCAACTTTCTTAAGGACCTTAGTTCAATTGAATGTTTTATCACCGAAGAGCACAACTAAACGGTTATTGACCTCATCTTTTAAATCTTGATTTTGGGCATTCCACTGTGTACATATGGTGGGCCCGAAGAGATCCAATTTAATATCACATAGATGTTTATTAAAAAAATCATCTCTTACAAAATGATCATGGGATCAATAGTCTAAAAAAAGTGATCAATAAGTAAATTTCAATTGGATTATATATAATAATAATTTAAAAAGTTTAAAGTACCTGGGACCTTCTCTATCTTTATGGGAATGAAATCCTTGTCACCACAAATGTGACCGGAAATGTTCTTGTACTAGTAATACAGGAAGATCTAGGAAATGCTGCTAAAATATCACCAGTACTAGTGGCCTCTGCATCCCTGGGTACATGTCCTAACGCATGTTCTGACATGTGTTTGTTGCCAAAGGGTGCACTAACGGATGCCTCCATGGTATGTGTTGCCAACATTTTAGATGACAATATAGGCAGAGATGATGGGGTCAGATGATGTGATGTATGTGTAGGAAGATCAGGATGGACACTTGTACCAACCCCTACTCCTCGGGAAGCACTTGCAGTACCCTGATCATGGCTAGGAGCATCATGAGAATGCAAAAAATCCTATAAAAACAACACATATTTTAGTTCATGACATAAAAGAGTACAAAATATAAAACCATGAATGAACTTATGTAATAATTAAAGACCTCATGATAGCTTACTTGCAAGTTTTGTGATCTCTCAGTCAATATTTTAACCCTCTCTCTTATCTCATCTATTTGAGGCACTACAGAATAACAACTTAAGGATTTCTTCATTGCATTTTTTTGGGTCTTCCTTATCATATCGAGAGGGTTTGTTGAATAAGCGATGTCATCATCACATAATATTGACTCCACCTCCCTATGGATGCTCTCATCTACTACTAGTGCCTTTCCCCAATTAGTCGACTGTAACAAGAATATTAAAAGTATTATCGAAATTAACCCAATAAACTTATCAAAACAACATAATAATAAAATATTTTGCTTGTATCTAATTTGTACAATTACAATGAGGTAAACCTATTGGGTAGAAGTGCCTGAAGATAAATTGTGATATGTGCTCTGGGCCAGAGCTTTCTCCGTACGATCAATGTCCCGTTGTGACAAAAATTAAATATAAAAAAACATTATCAAAATGAAACCAATAGACTTACAAAAAAAAAACATAAGAATAAAATGGTATATTGGAGTCATTAATTGGAGGTTGGGTAAAATGGTACATAGTATGTACCACCCCCATAGTAACTGTGTTTGTAACTAAGCAATTCAAATTGTAATCAATTAGCAACTCTTCCCCTGCAGTTATTGATTTTATCGTACATACAAATACACGATTTCCCTCGCGCACCTTGAATATGCAATTGGGTTGCTTATTTGTTGACTCAGGTCATGTACTGTTTATAAACCATGCAATATTCCCTGATGCTTTTGGCCTTCCATCAATGTACATAGCCACTTCTTCATTTTGATCCTTATCTTTTAGCTATATATAATTTGCTGACAGTGCATACCTACGCATACTTCGTGTATATCAAACCAGTTGCATCCAATCTTTGTAACTGTAATAGGGTCCAACATACTCCATCAATTTAGTAACTTTTTCATAATAGGCCTTTATGCCGTCCATGCAAAATATGCCCAAACCACGTAATGACGATGGTGCTATGCGATATATCCTCTTGTTGACACAAAAATGAGTGTTTATTGGAGGAAGTTCCTTGGGTACCCATTGTTTCCGTAGATGTTTGTACCTCAAGGGCACCTCGACGTCGCCTATTCTCTCATCATCATAAGAGCATGACCCCCCTTCAACATGAAAAATTCCATGTATTTACAAAATTTTCTTCTAATATTTTGACCTCTAGTTGATGTCCCTCTTTTAGACATACTACATGTCTCACTTTCCTCTTCTCTTCCTAAATTTATCTCATTCGAGGAAGACAGATCTGAAAAATACCTATTTGGTGGTACTTGCACTCATAAGGATGTTGGAAGAAGTTCTTTCATGGTGATGTGATCCTAAGGTGACATTATGATTAATCTATCATTTCATCGCTAGAATTTCATAGGTTATAAGGTAATCAAGTCTTGATAGATTGCAAGTTATTGTTACTACAATCCAAATGTGTCCATCACAAATCAAATCTACTTAATGTTTTATCTCCCAAACTTTGTAACAAGTGTTAAATGTGACTATGGTCCATTAGTTACACAACCCAAGGCCTCAAATGTATTCTCTAATTGTAATAAAAGGACTTTTTCTCTTCATTCAAGTAAATAAACTTGAAGGGAAACACCACCAAGTGGTTTATTGGACACCTACATGACTAAAAATAACAGAAAAATTACATTTAATTTCCACATGTCTAAGTGGTTAATGGGGAGGGAGTGTGTACTAGACCTGGTTAAGTCATCATAAGTTTATGCTTTGGCAATAACTTTTTTTTTAAGTCATCTTAAATCTTCCTATGTCTAATTGCTAGGAGACTTTTGGTATGTTTTAAGGTAGGATGATTGATGAAAGAGCCCAAAGATCCTTTCTCCATGGTATCCAAGTACACAGCAGCGGTCTTCTCTTATGCAGTTGGACATGATTTAAAGAACTTAGATAGGAATTATTCATTTAACCTAAGGTTTTCTCATAATGCCATAATTGGAAAATTATGATCAAATTCTTCTATTATGAAGAATTGGTCTATGTGCCTCTAGTAATCACTATAAATGTTTGTAAGGATAAAATGACTAATTGCATCAGGTAGGAGAGAATCAACTTTGAGTTCTTTAAAGATTATATTCCTCTATTCATAATTTTTAAGGGTTGTGTGTTGAGGAGGTTATCACCACCAGGAAGGGAGGAGACACTTCCTTGTATTCTTTTATAATTTTCATTATTCTTATTTGTTTTACACTTACATTTACAAATACACATACATATGCATTTACAGTTTTCATTTATTTCTCATGTAGTTTAATAGTTTGATTGATTTCATATTGTATGTGTTGAAGAATTTAGAATTTCAATTACATTAATTTATGGATATGTTGTATCTATAACACTACAAAACCATATGCTCTTTGCATTTACACTTGCATTTAGAAGTACACATTTATATACATAGATATATATTTCTTTAATGATATGTTGCATTTATTGTTCTAGGATGGCATCTAGTAATTGCATTTACACTTACATTTAAAAATACATATACATACATACATATATGTGTGTGTGTGTGTGTATCATTTATATTCAGTGTTCAAAAACAACCCATTAGGTCTACACATGGATAAAAATTCATAAAATCAGATCTCCCATACATATTTTGTTGAAACCTAGGCTTGAACTTCTCATTTCACATGCTTTTCTTCACAAAACTATTAAGGACAGTAGCTATACCCTCTTTATTTCTCATCCTAGGCCCTATTCATGCATCCTACAATTACAACAGTATCAATGGGGCCTCTTACACAAGCTACAGTAATGAAAAAAAGTGTAAGAGACCCTTTATATCATGTTTGGACTACAAAACCCTCAAAAATAGGGTAACTCATATTATGATTTTTTGGTGAGCTGTATGGACAAAATCATTAGCACCAGCTCATTCTTGGAGTCTTTTGAAAGAGAAGCGAATCAGGTGGCAATTAAGTACAAACCTTATAGTGTCAAGGTGAATGAGGTTATCAATTTTGATTGGCCAACTAATGAAGAGTACCAAAAATGGGTAAATGTATATTTAATTAAGGAAGAGTGAAAAGGAGTAGGCTACTAATGGTTGACAAATCAGCTATTCCATTTACAACAGATTCTAGTTTTGTTTTTTGGTGACAATCTAGGAGCGAAATTCTTGAATTTTTTTGTTGCTACATCAACCATTCTCAGCGGGAATGATGAACAAGAAGATTCTTTAGGGAGATTGTTGTTGTAACAATTTTTTGGAATATCACAAGGTGGTCCAATTGGCTAGTGACACATGTACTTTCTGGCTCCATCCTTGTTTGCTCCTTCTTTTTCTATAAGAAGTATTTCAAGGCCAGAAGTACGGGTTAGCAAGTTAGATATTTTTGGTTGAGTCTAGATGAAGTTGCAGAGCAAATTGTAAATTCTGATGGTTTTAGGGAAAATGCAATTTAGGTTTTGAGTCATTCTGTAGTAGGTTTTGAATTCATGGGGATTTTATGTTTTATGATAGTACTAGCATTTGAATTGTTATGATTAATTCAAACTCATGTCTCTCCATTGTACAAGCATATCTGAATTTTGAATAAAATGATCAAGGGTTGTTTCATTGATCTCACTATTGTGGTGTGTATGATTCTTGTTTTAGCTTTAATTCAAGGAATTAATTAAAATTCTTGAATGGGATTGTAGGTGGATATGTTCTGTATAAGGATTTGATAAGTAGTATTAGGTTAGGATACATATTGATGAGATTGTAAAGCAATGTTATCAAGGATCTTATATGTTATGTGTTAAATATGTCATAAACCCTTAGATGCTTATAAATTTGACTCCTCCAATGGATATATGGCACTGATCTAAGTTCTACTTATTTGTATTGTTCAGTATTTATTTTCCTTTACCTAGAGTTTGCTACAAATTGAAAATCAATGACTATCTTATACTGTGAATTGTTGTTGTAGGAATCCCATGCTCCAAATAGTTGATATTATTGATAAACAACCAATTCTATTCAGTATTATTGTATTATGTTGAGCTATTAAATGAGATTATCTATTGTTGTTAATTTTTTTTATGATGATGGTGCAAAGGTTGTAAACGCATTAAGGGATCACCCTCCTGAGTCTTGCAGAGCCCAAAGTGTAGGAGTTCTTTGAAATCCTCGCTAGTTGGTCCAGGTCCTTCGAGCTGCCCTTTATTGGAATTGGAAATTCCATAGGTAGATTAGAAGATCAATGTTCTTACTATAAAAGTAACCAACAACTTGCATATGTTTGTGGTGGAGGTATTAAAGAAGAATTTTATGCCTCTATTTCCATTCATTAGATCTACCTTAGCCTAGCATATACTCAGGCTAAGTCTACAATTGCTTTAGACTCAAGCGATGAAGGTTATGTGTGATGAAATCCTAGACCTCAACCAAGATGTAGGTAGATTATGGGAGTTTTTCCAAGACTTGAGGCTGGTCGATAAAAATGTGAAAGACTAAGCTATTTTATTTTTTGTCTTATCTTATACCATTTTATGAGAATGGGGGTCCCAATGTACGAGAAGATCTTTGGAAACTAGGCATGAAAATTGAAGGTTAAAGAGAATGGGGGTGCCAAACTTACAGTACTTATTTCCCCTTGGTCGTCCATTTTCCTTGAGTGCCCTCAACCTCATCCTCGGCACTGGTATTGACCTTGTTTTCACTCCTCCAAACTCTTCCTCGACACTAATATTGACCTTGTTTTCACTCCTCCAAACTCTTCATTGGCATTGGTATTGACCTTGTTTTAACTCCAAACTCTTCCTCGGTGCTGGCATTGACCTTGTTTTCACTACTTCAAACTCTTCCTTGGCACTGGTATTGACCTTTCACTTCTCCAATTTGATGAGCTACAACTTGGTTTCATTAGGTTTTATAGTATGTTAATTAAATTGAAAATTTTGGCACCATTTAGCTAGGTTTTAATATTCTACAATATAGTTAAGTATATATTAGCTATATTTTACATAATAAATAATATAATTATTCAACTTATTATAATTATATATTATGTTATTTAACAAAATTATTAAATAAATATAAATTTATTATAATTAATAATTAAAAATAAGTATATTTTTATATAATACAAAATATAATATATATTTAATATAATAGTAATATATATTAATATGAGAGGGAGAAACTAAATTTTGATTCGTTGTTTTATCTCAACAATCCAAAGATGGCATGTGTCCTTGGGTAGTTATGCTCAAGGTAGCATGCCATTTGATTAAAGATATGATAATGCTCCTTTAAGACCTCTTCAATGTACCCATTGTACACTTAAGGAGACAAAGATAAATATAGGGAAGAAAATATATATAGAGAGAGAGGGAGATAGTGACAAGCATACAAATAGAAAGGGAGACAAAGAGATAGAGAGAGGTAGAGAGATAAAGAGATAAGGATGAATAGATAGAGATATAGGGAGGGTGATTGATATATCTCTCCCTATTGCTCTCTATATCTTTATATCTCCCACTATCTATGTCACTCCTGCTTCCCACCTCTATCTGTTGAGCTATCTCTCCCTCTCCCCCCTTTCTCTCTCATTCACTCCATATCTCCCACCATCTCTCCTACTCTATATCTCTATCTCTATTTCTCTTTTTATCTCCCTCTCACTCCTCTCAATATCTCTTTCTATCTATATCCCTTTCTATCCTCCCCTTCCCCCTATCTATCTCACCATCTCTCTCCTCCCTATCCCTATCCATCTTCATATCTCCACCTCTCTCCATTATATTCCCATATATCTCCATCTCTCTTCTTTCCCATATATCTCTATCTCTCTCTTTCTCTCCCCATCTATCTCTATCTCCCCATATATTAACTAAGAATCCATGCAAGCATACAATAGTATATGTTGGTAAAACTATAATAGTGTTTTATTAAACTATAAGTAACACTTATCTTTCTAATGTCAAACCTTCTTATAAAATAGTGTTTTATTAAACTATAACTAGATTATTGTCACCACTCTTCATTCAACATGAAATTCCAAATGTAGCAATTGTTTTGTTGCTTTTGTCAAGTTTCATTAACCAAGCTATTTACTGGGTTGAATAAAGTTGTGCTATGACCCTTCATCTATTTAAAATAATTAGACAATATTAGCGAGATCAGGAAGGGGAGAAAACTAAACTTCTTCAAAATAGGGGTAGTTGTGGGTTTGTTGGTTTTCTTTGTATACTATATACTTAGTTCCTCTAGGATAAATAAGTCACTTTGGATCATTTTCTTAGTTGTGTATCCTAACTAATATAGAGTAAGCTTTTTCATTTTAATTGACTACTACATAATAGTTTATGTGTTGAAAGAATTGTTTCCATTCTTTGTAGTGTTTACATTGGAATACAAATCATATTTAATTTCATGCCAATATACTTCTTTCATAAAGATATTTGTTTTAAATAAGTGCTTCATAACCCATCTAATCAAATCATAATTAACCTATCAAAAAGGCAATAGGAATTTTCTAAAGAAAAGAACAATTGACCCAATCATAAGTGTATGGACTTCGAAGAAAGGTGTGATCCACCTTAGCAATAACAACTACCCGATTTAGACCTGGGTATGTGAAGGATCATGATGGGCCAAAAAGTGGCAACATGAAAAAAGTAGTGTTTTGAACTCGCCAAAAAATGCGAAAATCTCAAGTTGACTTTCTTTTTGGGTTGGGTGTTAGTACATTGCTCCATAGAAATTCCCAAGCCAAAGTACTACAAATCGACTATTCGACTCAAATTGGCTATCCGATTTGTTTTTGATATCCAATTCGTGTCTAATATCTAAATTGAAAAACATTTTAAAATGCAATATTTTGGTGCTATAAATTGGATATCCGATCTAAATTGGATATCAATTTTTTGCAAACATATACCCAAGAGTAATTAGGAGGTGGAGGGTGGGAAAGAGAGAGAGAGAGAGAGAGGGAGAGAGAGGGAAAGGGAGAGAGAGAGAGAGGGTAAGGTGGAGAGAGAGAGCGAGAGAGTGAGAGACAAAGAGAGGGGGAGAGAGATAATTAGGAGGGGGAAGGGAGAGAGAGATAGAGAGAGGGGGGGAAAGGGAGAGGTAAAATGAGAGAGAGGGGGGAAAAGGGAGAGAGATATATATAAAGAAAGAATTAGGAGGGGGGAAGGAGAGGGGAAGAAGGGGAAGAAGGGGAGAGGTAGAAAGAGAGAGAGATAATTAGGAGGGGGAAGGGAGAGGGGAAGAGTGTTGAGGGTAGAGGACTGAAGGTCTAATGGTTTAGGGTTTAAGGGTTTATGGTTGAGGGTGTAGGAGGGAGAGACTTGAGAGAGAGAGAGGGAGGGAATGGGAGAGAAATAAAGGAAGGGAGGGTTAAGGGTGTAAGGTTTAGGGTTAAGGAGAGAGATAGAGGGAGGAGGAGTGAGAGAGAGACCCAAGAGAGGGAGAGGGCAGGATATTGGAAGATACTTAGAGAGAGGGGAGGCAGTGGGAGAGAGATAGAGGGAGGAGTACATGGGCAGTGGGCAGATTTATTTCACAAAAGCCACTACATGTGAGGAGAGAGATAGAGGGAGGAGTGAGTGAGAGACAAAAACACCAAGAGAGTATAAAGGCAGGAGGGAGAGACCTTGAGACAGAGTGAGAGTGACTGATATATGACCCATATATGTGATGGGTACAGCATAACACCCAGAGGGAAGGGAGAGGGAAGAGTGTTGCCAAGGGTAGAGGGATAGAAGGTTTAAGGGTTTATGGTTGAGCTAGGATGACGGGGTAGGAGGGAGAGACTTGGAGAGAGAGAGGGAGGGAGGGAGAGAGAGATAGCAGTGAGGGTTAAGGGTAGAGGGTAGAGGGTTTAAGGGTTAAGGGTTTAGGGTTTAGGGTTTAGGGTTAAAGGGACGGAGATAGAGGGAGTGAGTGAGTGAGAGAGAGACCTAAGAGAGGGAGAGGGGGTAGGATATTGAAGATACTTGAGAGAGAGAGAGATGGAGGGAGTGGGAGAGAGATAGAGGGAGAGAGGGTTAAGGGAAGAAGTAGATGGTTTAAGGGTTTAGGGTTAAGGGTGGAGGGGAGAGAGATAGAGGGAGTGAGTGAGTGGGAGAAAGACCTAAGATAGGGAGAAAGGGTAGGAGGGAGAGACTTGAGATAGAGTGAGTGAGTGAGGGAGAGAGAGACCTAAGAGAGGGAGTGGTACTAGGAGGGAGATGCTTGAGAGAGAGAGAGAGATAAAGGAAGGGAGGGTTAAGGGTAGAGGGTATAGAGTTGAAGGGTTTAGGGTTTAGGGTTTAGGGTTAAGGGGAGAGAGATAGAGGGAGTGAGTGAATGTGAGAGAGACCTAAGAGAGGGAGAGGGGGTAGGATGGAGAAACTTGAGAGAGAGAGAGACAGAGTGGAAGAGAGATAGAGGGAGTGGGGGTTAAGGGTAGAGAGTAGATGGTTTAAGTGTTTCAGGTTTAAGGGTTAAGGGTTAAGGGTTTAGAGTTTCTGGTTAAGGGTAAAGGGAAGAGAGATAGAGGGAGTGAGTGAGTGTGAGAGAGACCTAAGAGAGGGAGAGGGGGTAGGAGGGAGAGTCTTGAGATAGAGTGAGTGAGTGAGTGAGTGAGAGAGAGAAGCCTGATAGAGGGAGAGGTGATAGGAGGGAGAGATTTGATAGAGAGAGAGGGAGGGAGTGGTAGAGAAATAGAGAGTAGAGGGTTAGGGGTATAGGGTATAAGGTAGAGGGTAAAGGGTAGACGGGAGGGAGATAAGAGTGAGTTAGTGAGAGAGAGATACTTGAGAGAGGGAGAGGGGGTAGGAGGGTGAGACTTGAGAGAGAGAGGGAAAGAGGGAGGGAGTGGGAGAGAGATAAGGGGTAGAGGGTTAAAAAAAGAGGGTAGAGAGTTTAAGGGTTTAGAGTTGAAAGGTTTAGGGTTTAGGGTTTAGTGTAGAGGGGAGAGATAGAGGGAGTGAGAGAGAGAGTGAGAAAGAGAGAGAGACCTGAGAGAGGGAGAGGGGGTAGCAAGGAGAGACTTGATAGAGAGAGAGGGTAGAGGGTTTAAGGGTTTGGGGTTTAAGGGTTAAGGGTTAATGGTTTAGGGTTTAGGGTTATGGGTAGTTATGGAACTTCAAAGTTTTGTTTTTTGTGTTCTATTTTATCTTGCCTTGTATCTCTGGTCATCTATGGTGTTTAGGAAAAGCCTAAGGTTGGGGTTTTACCTTCATCTTCATGTAAAACCCTAGTGTTCATCTTACACCTTGGATGGGATCTATTTCTTCATTACTTTTTGGGAAGGTTTTTGTAACTAAGGGTAATTTCTAAGGATTAGATTAGATCAATCAAATCAATATAAAAGACAAAAACCCAAAGATCTATTGAGTACAAAGGAAATTAAGCAATAAAACGGTTATACCTGTAAATCGTATTTTCCATGATTACCTCCATAGCACCTTCTTACTTGCTGGATGATGTTGCCCTCAGATTCATTGTTCGAGCAATCTGAAAATGTTTAGGACCTAAAACAAGCTTTGAAGGATTTGCTTAAAATCTAAATGCCTATGCCTATGACAATGTCTAAGACTTTGATCAAACAATGACTAGAATAAATATTGAAATTGTATGTGAAAACTAAGTGTGCAAGTAAATGCCTAGAATGAAATGTGTAAAATGCCAGCGTGTCTGTGTGTAATCGAAAAGTGAGAGGAAAATGGCATTTTATAGAAATTGCCATTTCGAATGGACGGACGAGATTAATTGAGGATGAGAACCTAAAATGAGAGGTCCAAATTAAATTTGAGAATCCCTAATTAGGGTTAGGGAAAAATCCTTAATCGAAAGGTCAAGATAATATCTCAGATAATCGGATCGACGGTGGAGAATAAATGAGGAAATTAATTAAAGAAATAAAGATTTTCAAAAAATCAAGAAGATAAGATTGCCTGATTTGTGAGATTCAAAAAATCAAGAAGATAAGATGTGGACTGAATATCAGATTTGGAAAATCAAGAATCTTCCTGATTACTTGATTTTTGGAAGATTAGATACCATTTTGAATTAAATTAATTCAGAATTATGGATTTTATGAGATAATAAATAATCTTTTTCAGATTATTTATCAAAATAGACTGATAGTTTAGATTGAGATGACATTTTAAATAATTTAATTTATTTAAAATGAGAAGAATATTAATCGCCAATTAAATAATTAAATTTAATTATTTAATTTAGAAGATAAGATTAATTAATTAAATAAATTAATCAATTTATTTAATTATGACAGTTAGTGACGTATTAAATAAATAAATTAAATTCATTTATTTAATAATCAGGAAGGATTAAATGTAGAAAGGGAAATTAAATAAATTAAGAAATTTATTTAATTAAGGGAAGACTTAGACAATTAATGACATATTTAAGAAATAAATAAAATTTATTTATTTAATAATGATGAAGAATAAATGACATGAATTAATTAAATAATTATGAATTATTTAATCAATAGTCGAATGTGGACCAAGGACATAATTAAATGTCACAATTATGCTAGGATGAAAGTGCTAAAAATGAAACTTGCAGGCCTAGGTCATTTTTAGGTGTCTACATTTTGCCCCTCTTTGTCATAACATCGCTTGTCGTGTTGTGACAAAGAAAAATAAGTCAAAGTCATGCCCCAATAAAGGTACGGAGTATCACTGCCCCCTTGGGAAATTTTTAAATTTTGGGTCAGCGTCAGAAAAATTTGCAAAGGGTCCCGATAAATTAATTTAATGACCAGAAAAACAACGGTGCAGTCGGTTTCAGATTCTAACATGTTTAAGGCAACTAACGAGGAAGTCAAAGGTGGTCAAATGAGCCTCTAGTATTGACCTTGTTCGAAAAATGTCATTTTGACCTTATAAATAGGTTGACAAAGGGGTAAAAGTCAATTCACTTTTACTATTTACCCTGTGAAATTTGAGAGTTTAGAGCGAAAGGCGCAGCAGCGAGGATGGTTATTCCAGTGTCAGAGCACCGCGGGGAGATCGTGAGGACCTTCAAACGGCTAGAGGGCTCAGAGCCGGCGATATGTACCATTAACTCACTTTGTCATTTTATCGTTTTACATGCCAAATGCTAGTTTCTAGGGTAAACAACGAATGCGCCGCAACGCACATGCGCTCGCGTAAGCCACAATCGCTTTCACGTTCAACGCATTTGATGCATTGCGACGCAAGTGCGATAATAAAAAGGGTGGACCAGTGGTTTGCACCACATTTGACAATTCGTGTGATGCATGTGACTTATCGAGTTGCATTTGACTGCTGGAATGCCGCAATTGCCATTTTGCAACGTAGTCGCTGCTTTGAGTGACGCAACTGCCAAGGTGTGTCGCATTCACCATGTTGTGACGCAATTACAAAATTTCATGACGCAAGTGTGATAATGCGATGCAATTGACCTATTGTGACACATCTGATGTTTGGAACGACACAGTTGACTTTTCACGATGCAATTGCTTGGTTGCGACGCAATTTCCTGTATCTTGAATAGAACTTGTTTTGATGTTTGCGTGACCTTAGATGATTTTGATAGTATTAATAATTTATTCAATGTGTTCTGATGACTTGATTTGGTTTTTGCAGAGGTAACTTGCCCCTATTTATACTCGTGAGAGCAGACCGACGACATTTCAGTTTGTTGATCAGTTGGGTCCGTGAGAGCAGTGACAATTGATGTGACTGGGTTTATTCTATGCTGCATTCATGCTTGCCATTCGGGTGAACAGGGGTCTACTGACGGCGTTGTGTGAGTGGTGGCACTCAGAAACCTACTCCTTCCACCTGCCGACGAGTGAGGCTACCATCACCCTAGAGGATGTCTACCATATTTTGCAAGTGCTAATCGGCGGGGAGCGGATCATCTACGATCCTTGGCACTGCGACTAGACTTTCTGTGCCTACTATCAAGATCAGGGTACAGGACTGGGGATTCATGGCTATGAGATCTAATGAGAGTTCATGGTGGAGCACTACAGGTGCTTCGATGCATTCTTGGTGACTATGATTGTAGGTATCTTGGTTCCCGACCGGCGGGGACACGGGTTCCCTATTGGCTGGGGAGACGTCCTAGTGGGCATGAGGCGAGACAAGACTGTTTATGCTTGGGGTCCTTGTTTACTGGGGACACTTTATCACCAGCTACATGATGTTTTGTACAGGAGAGGAGAGAGCATCTCCTATGGGATGACCCTAATGATGATCTGGGCTTGGGAGCAAATTGCGATATTTTGACCTCCCATTGAGAGACCGCAGTTGGCCGATGGTATGCCCTATGCATACTATTATGTAGGTGTGTTCCAGCAGACCCATATGGGCGAGACAAGGTGGTGGCGGCATCGTATGGACACGATGATATCCTTTATCTGGAGGCCATACCGAGATTGTGGTCAATGGGATGACGAGGATGAGCATTTGAGTCTGTGTAGGCAGTTCAAGTACCTGATTGGCCGGATAGTGCAGACATCCCTGATTATTGAGATATACTTTCCATAGCGTGTTTTGAGACAGTTTGGAGAGTAGCAGGATGTGCCCGCAGGGATAGCGGAGTATGCTTGATCATTCAGGGAGTACGCATGGGGGCTAGCTATTCTAGTGGCATTCACAGAGTAGTAGATAGATGAGCTAGTAGCCTAGGCCTAGGGTTGGAGGGGAGGAGCAGTGGATCCTGGTATGACTGAAACTTATGATTTATGGTGGCTGACACACAGGCCAGTGCCGTTGATAGATCCGGATGGGCCAACACGAGTAGACAGACGATCAATGATTCCACAAGTGCCATGGGCTAGGCGAGGAGGCAGAGACAGTGATAGGGGCAGAGGCCGGGGGAGAGATGGAGGCTGGGATGGAAGCAGGGGTGGAGATGGAGGTAGAGGTGGAGACATAGGTAGAGGTGGAAATGGAGGTAGGGACAGAGGCAAGGGTGGGGACGGAAGTAGAGGCAGAGATGATGGCAGAGATGGTAGGAAGTGATAGCGGGATGGACAGAGAGAGGTCTGGAGAGTGCTTCCACAAGTGGCGAGGGTAGCATTAGATGCTATCCCTGAGGTCAGTGAGGAGGGTGAGGGTGAGGAGAGATGGGAGGAGGAGGCTGTGGTGGGGGGATAGGAGGAGGAGGTGGATTTGGTAGTAGGAGGTCAGGAGGAGGAGGTGGATGTGGTGGTAGGAGGTCAGGAGGAGGAGGCAGAGGTAGAGGTCAGAGGATAGGAGGATGTGGAGGTGGAGGTTGGAGGATAGGAGGAGGTGGAGGTGGAGGATGATGATGACGAGGATGATGCCATGGATGAGGCCGAGAGGCTCCTCAGATGGCAGATGGTAGAGGGAGAAGAGGAGATACCGTCTACCTTAGGGTTGCCCCAGGATGCCACAATAGATCAGAGGGTGGCTAACCTACAGCAGAGACTGGATGAGAGCACAGCACAGGTCAGATCATTGCAGTCAGCTCTGGAGGTAGCTCGTGTAGAGTGAGATCAGGTGGTGATCTGCCAGCAGGATGTAGCTCAGTGGTGTACCGATTTTGCAGCATTATGCACAGGGCCTATGGGAGACATGGCTCGTGAACTTTCTAGGGTGAGTACGAGGCTGGGACAGTATAGGACACTATACGAGTAGGTAATGCCACCAGAGCGGGGGGATCATACCTTGTCCTGGTCATAGTCGAGGATAGGCAGTGGACACAGGTTAGGCAGTGGCAGTGGTGCTAGGAGTCATACCAGCGTCGAAGAGTCCACCTCGACAGGACACACTTCAGGGCACAGGTCACATCATTCATGTAGGCATACTCTAGGTCACAGCCATGGGTCAGCTGGATTAGTGCAGAGGTTAGTAGAGGGACAGCCACTAGTGACAGATCCGTCCCCCTCTCAGAGTCCGACAGCAATGACCTCACAGATGTTTGCTACCATCAGGATGATACCCTCACTCGCGGTTCCATCAGTATCACAGATAGAGGTTGCTATAGGACCACTTATTGTTTCAGCACCCATGACAAAGCTATAGCTGCCACACTCTTTGCCTCGAGGGGATGATGAGAGTCTACCCTAGGGGCATACTTGTATTATGACACACTATGTATGGATTATTGAGCTTGCAAGCTCCATTTTTTGGATATTTGTTGACTCTATCCTGTGACATTGTACCTTTTTGAGATGATTATATATGATGATGCAGTTTTTATGCGGCCTACATGTCTTATGTGATGCTCTTTGCTTTATGTATTATGATATGTATGATGTATGATGCTTAATTTATGAAGCCATGTATGTCCTATGAAGCCTATTTGTGATTTTTGATGCCATGATGTTGCAATGCTTATTTATATGATTATGTTAATCACATGCATAATGTATTTGGTAAAAGATGCAATGCTGATGATTATGTTAATGCAATGCCTATGATTATGTATATGATTTAATGCCATGGATGATGTATGTATGGACCTAATGCAATGTATATATGATCATGTATGCACTTATGTTTTTGGATGTCACTGGATATCATCGTGGGATGGATGAGAGAAGATGACAAGACTGATGAGACAAGACAATTAGACTAAAGATTAGAGGACATGAGACTGATGGAAATGCATGCTAATTCCTAGACCAAATCCTTCAAAACTTTACTGTAGGACTTTTAATATTTATTTCTCTTAATCATCATTGGGAAAACTGTTGTAATGGCCAACAAACACCATGATATGACATAGATCAAGGTGTGCAAGGTCATACCATTACATAAGACAGACAGTCACAGACAAGGATGATCATGACTCATACCAAGAGCATGACTGCCCCAGTCTTTTTGTCATAATCAACCACAAGCAGAAAAATACAAGTACAAAACATGACACGTCATTGCTTCTCTAAATCCTATTTCCACGACATCTTTGAGAAACTAGTGACATGATTGCCAAAATACAAAAATAGAGTCCCTACCATGATATGTCGTTGCTTTTCTAAATCCCCAAAATCAGGACCTCGCTGAGAAACTAGTAGTCATGCATGTCAATTGACATGATACATCACTGCTTCTCTAAATCCTGCTTAGTGGGATCTCGTTGAAAAACTAATATCATGATAAAAACTAAAAGACAATTGCCAAGTGTTTGCCAAGTGCGTCTAGATATCCATTGTTCTGATGTCAAAATGTCTGATTTAATAATGTCAGGATGTCCAATTGTTTGAAGTTTTGATGATCTTGAAAAATGTCGAGAATTGGTGAATTCAGGAAGGACACATCCTGAATAATGCCGATGTCGAGAGGATTTGATCCCTAATATTTGTAAGGGGTCCCTGTAAATGATGATGATGCCTAGGAAGGATAGATCCTAAGGTATAAATGACAGAGTTGGTTCTTCAGAAGGACACATATGAAGAATACTGATGTCACGAAGAGTGATCTTTAGATGTCAAGAAGATCGCTCAAAATGTCGAATGACGATGATGACGCCTAGGAAGGACACATCCTAAGGTGTAAATGATAAAGGTTATCATTCAGAAGGAATCATCTGAAGACTAACCGAAATTTGAAAATTTGACTGGTTTATGATGATTTGACTTGTTGTGACTGAATTTGACTGGTGTTTGACTATATGCCGATATTGCCTTGATGATATGAGTGATGCGCTGATGAGATTGCCATGCTGAATAACTGATTGTTTTACTTTGTTGAAGAATTTTTCCCACATTTTCCTTTGACATGTGTGCAAGTGTAGTGCCATGAACCCTAATAGACTGACCTAGTGCAGCCTCGGGGGCTCATCAACAGATGGCCTTTCCTACGTCATACACTCAGAGACCTCGTAGTTTGACACGACCAATGACTTTGCCTTGATGACCAAAGATTGTGTCATGATTTATTTTGACAAACCTAAAAGGACTGACCTAATGTCTCGAGGACTCAAAATGTGAGTCTTTCCTACATAGCAAATGCGCAGAGACAATGTAGTTTAGACAAATGACGAAGACTGATTTGACATGACTGACTTTCTGAGATTTTGTTTGTGGTTTTCTTCAGGACATTTTATGATTTTTAGGTCTTTTTTAGGACATTTTGCGATGTTTTTTGGTCTTTCTTCAGGACTTTTTGCCAATTTTTTTGTCTTTTTTCAGGACATTTTATGATGTTTTTGTCTTTTTTTAGGACTTATTATGATGTTTTTGTCTTTTTTTAGGACTTTTTATGATGTTTTTGTCTTTTTCTTTAGGACTTTTTATGATGTTTTTGTCTTTTTTTAGGACTTTTTATGATGTTTTTGTGATCATATGTGACATCCACTGTAGTTGCGTGATAAGAATTTTTCCCCCAGTCAGGTCTAAGACTTATCCATTTGTAGGGAATATGGACGGGATGTTGCTGGTTTACTAGATGGATGATCGTCCAGACTTGATGTCAATCATTTATCCACTATGACAGTTAGGGTAGGATGTGGTGGTGATTTGTGAAATAATGGCGAAAATACCCTTCATCCTAGGTCAAGTTAGACAAAGTGACAGTAGATGGCAGAGCAATGATTGATTATGCATGGCGCCTGTTTGCTAGGTTTTCACCATGGTACTTGTCCAAAGCGCCTGATTGCAAAGTTTTCACTATTGAACGAATCATTTTTCTCTTTACTATTTTCATGATTTTTTTGATTTTTTTTTTTGGTGTCACCAAGACGCCTGTTTGCCAGGTTTTCATCAAGGTGACTATTTTTATCATTTTTCAATTTTTTTGTATTTTATGGCTTTTAGCTCCATCCTCTGATGCTATGCATAGAACTTTTGGAGATGTAAACTGTTGATGGGCTCTATCAATTGTTCTCTATTGATGGTGTTTTCTGCACAACAAAAACCCAGACATAATACAATATCCTATCTCTCTTGAAAGGTATTCCTCAACAATAAATTACTAAAAATCACCCCAAGGTCTCTCGGGTGTCAGGTCATGACAATGCATAGACAACTCAAATAGTATGTGAAAATGATGGTAATCACAATCAGACCTTACTACAAGCAAACTGTATCTTTCCAATTTATTAGATCTTGTAGTATGATGATCTTAAATCCTAAGTCTAACCAAATGAAAAAGAAACAACAAAAGATAAGGGTGCAAAGATATAATGAGATCTAAACTATTTCTAGGATGAACAATGCAAATGACAGATATTTGGAATGGACCAATCTCAAATAACCAATTCTTGCTTAACCCACAATGCAATGTCACAAGAACGGTGCAATCTTCTAAGGTATATAGATTTTCAAATCATAGATATTCATCCATAATCAAACTAAGCACAAATAAATGTATGGTCCAGGTTGAATTCACCAGCCTACTATAATCAAATAGTTACTGGGAGTATAGACCAGAGATTGCTACAAACATTGCAAGTATGAAATCATGAACATTATTCACCACACTAATCTAATTCTAAATCTAACACTAAATCTTAGATCTTCAAGCAATTTCAAGATGGAACAACAAGAACCATGCAAGATGATCTAACGCAAAAGAATTCACCTAGAAAATCACAATGCCTTCAATTGTATTAGATCACCAAAATACTGCAACAATTCCACTGTTCTATTACAATATTTGCTTCAAGAACTACCTATTATCTCTACTATAAAATGCCTTAACTCCTTTTAGCTCGTCTCTATTATCTTGCTAACCAACTATATATCTCTTTACAATGAGGCAGGAATGCCTTTTATAGAGAATCCTTAAAACATGTTGGCCCAGCCAAACATTTATAAAATAACATAGCCAAAACAAGTTGGCCTCAGGAATTTCAAAATAAGGCACACATTAAATGCTGATACATCATCAAGGTCGGCCCAAACACATTCCTCAATGTAGCCCGGATCAACACATGCCCTATAATAATAGGGAAGCACAAATCTCAAAATGGGCATTAACTACCGCCTACCTTATCCTTATTCTGATCCAATGATCCATGAACCCTTAAAAATACTCTAACTAGCTAAGCAATAGGTGGAAAAGGTAGAATCTCGAGTCTACATTCAATGGAGCTAATTTCTTCTTTTGACTGCCTAACAATTTTATCCCAATCACCTTTATGCGCTTGGTCCTTGTCCATCATAGCCAAGAAAATTGCCGGATCATCTAATTGGTGCCCTGTTATAACATTTTCGGAACCAAAAGCATAAACATCATGCCACCATTCCCTCAATTGTTCTAGGCTCAGGTACTTAGGAGCAATCTTCCTCCTACTAGTCATTATCTCAAAGAATGCAATACACCTGTCATAAACACCAGTCAGATCACCATCCATCTGTTTCTTTCACTTATGGATCTTCCTGATGGTTTTCTATTAAATTGCAAAGTCTCAAACCATTCCCAAGGCTCATTAAGTCTGGATGAAGGAAGGATTCCATCTATAGCCAACTGATCCTTACCATACTCCATAATCACTTTAGATTTCTGCAATAAAAGGTCGACATCCTCCTTATCCTGAGATAAAACATGGCCTAACAAGTCTTTGGCTCTTACTGCATCCTTTCCAATTGAAAGGATTTCCTTTATTGCATCATCTCCTTTCACTTGGACATCCTTCAACCAATCCATTGCAGTCTGGGTAGAAGCCTTCATCCTTTCAATTTCAGAAATAGTTTCCTTAGGCAAGAAACCAGTAGCAGCAGAAGAAGATGGGTGAAGAGATTGAAAAGGTTTCATCAAGTCCTCTAAACACTTCTTAAGCCTCTCATTCTCCCTTTTAAGCTCATGCTTGGACTGTGTTTCTTTCCTTAGTCTCCCAATTATTACTGCATTGGACCCTTCATACTCTTCAATATCCTGTTCCATAGAAGCGGGTCCAAGATTGATGGTCTCTACAATGTAATCTTTTCTAGTGACCTCATCTTTACTTTTATCCGTAGTAGGGGTAGCAATGTGAATAACCCTGTTACTTGCTTCATCTCTTTCTATCCTCAAAACTTCCTTGGCCATCTTCTTCTTCTTACCTTTACCAATCTTGGCCAACATCTCATCCCAATCAAGGGGATGTCCTCAACAATAACCTATTTCTTTCTTGTAATCTCCTTTTCCAACCAATCCAGGACAGTAGGATCCACCCAAATTTCATCTATCTTTACCTCTTCATGTTGTTCTGATGTTTCATCCTTTTCTTTCTCAGGGGACTGATCACCTTGGTTACCCAATTCAGGCTCTTCTTCTTGCAAAGGTGATGGGGTTCTAACATGGACATCCTCCTTCTTAGGGGATATGTTGTCTTTGCTACTCACCAGAGAATCCTCATATTGGACTAGTGGAGAAAGGTGCATTTCTACATCTTCAGTTTCAAGCTCAGCTGCTGCACCAAAGAGATCTCCTTCCTTGAACGGTTTTGCCTCTCCACTAGTCTCATGCTCTTCAAGGGTCACCTGTTCAAGTACACTTCATGAAGGGGAAGTAGCCTTTGGTTGCTCCAAAGTGGATGCCATTGGAAGAGTATCTGCTTTCCATGTGGTCTCCTTGGGAGATGGTGTCCTTGACTTCCTTGAGTAAACCCTGGTTTTCTCTCCTGAGCTTTCCACATCAACAACTAGAGGGTTTGCCTCATCCTTGGAAGTTTCTTGATCTTTCTTCTTTGAAGCTCTAGTTGTCCTTGCCCTTTTCGGCTCTAGAGGAATATCTTCCTTTTCAGCCTTCTCAAATTCCTCCTCCTCTGTAGACTTACCTATTCTCAAGGTTCGACTTCTCTTCTTTCCCTTTGGTTTCCTTTTCTGCTCCAGATCACTCTCCTTTGGGCCTCTGATTTTAATCTTGAAGGGTGAGCTCACTTTGGTTTTCCCTTTGGAATCATCCTCACCAGATTCTTCTGAGGTGGAAAGAGGATTCAGATTTCCCATTAAATTAAAGGTAAAAGGTACCTTCTCACTTTCAAGCTTCTATATTGTGTGCCTCAACCATGACTTGGTAAACCTCATAACAAGAGCCATTAGCTCCTCCAGCTCAGTTATCTCATTTTTAGACCAGTTTATCTCTCCAATTGATCTATCCTTGACCAACTCATATGCATGATCTTGAACCAGATTCCCGTCATCCTCTAACTAGTTAGGGATCAACTTGACATTGTACATTCTGATCACATCAACTGGGAGCCTAGAGTATCTTTTCTTCCTCACCTCAAAGTCATCTTTGATGTTTGCCTAGTAATCCTCTAGGTCATCCTTGTGGTGGTATTATTTGGTGGTCTTTTTTTGCGCTTCACTAGTAATATCAAAATTTTCCCTTTTAGAGTGAAAAGAGAAACCATATGTACTCAATTCATCCCCTGATGCATGAGCCGATTGAATTGAAGGACAAACCTCACTTATGCCAATTTTTAGGGGAAAATCACCACCAAACCCTATCTTATGCTTTGCCTTTTTAACAATAGTATCAAACTCACATATCTACCTTGTAACCTGCAATAGCACAATATGGTCAGTAGGATACCTAGGCAACCTGTATGGAGCAGTTTGACATCTATCAATTCTCATGTAGGAGAAGGTGGGAAGCTGTATGAACCAAGCTCCATATTTTTTGATTAGCTCCTTGGCTCCATCAGATATTCTTATATGCTCGGCATTTTGGAGCAACCTAGTGATATGCATTGTGAATGCATCATTTGCCCTTCTATAATCCTGGTGTCCTAGGTGCAATTCTGGGTATATCTCATAGAATATATCCTGTCCAAATGTCCCCTTTGGATTCAAACCCCTGTATGGGTAGAATCTAGCCAACACATACATCACATAGGAGGACATCGTAAACTTCTTTGTTTCTAACACATCTCTCAACTGCCTGTCAATCATTGCACTGATGAGTCCTGCCCAATGGTAATTAATAACCTTCTCAATCTTGTTGATCACATGTACCATCCAGTTTTCCAATACTCCAGCACTCCTTAAACTGGCCACTCTGCTCAATAGTGTGATTGCGTCATATATGTCCGATCTGAATTTGATCCGATGTAATTGCTTCGGCAGTTTGGAAAAGTGAGACTTTGATTTCTCCAACCAAGAATTAATCATCTGCTGGGCTTTGGTGGGCTCATCCTCATAGTAAGTTATGGCAAAATCAATGTCCAAGACACACACACATGGAAAGTCTGGCATATCAAATGCTTGGGCAATAGAAACCAGATTGAAATTCACCAAGACTTTCCCTTCGGTGCTAACGACCCTCTATGTATCAAAATCATATTTCTGGGCACACTCTAATATCAATTCATAACAGTGGACTGCAGGAGGGAATCCTACTACATGGACCAGTCCAGACTTCATCATTCCCTTAGTCAGGGCCGATACATCTTTCTGAGTTGTTCTTGTCTTGAATTCCTCATACCTCCATGCTCCTACATTAGTGTCAGAGACCTCAGACCATACAGAAGCTATTTTGTTGTCCGGCAACTAACTCTTGGTATCCAACCTCAATCTCTCTACCCCCATAACCGAGGACCCTTCAGTATCACCCCTGGATTTTCTTGTCGTAGCCTTGCTTGATTCAGCCTGCATTCACAAAAGAACTTATGAGCATCCAACTATCATACATATTCCAATCAAAGGTTAGCCTGGAAACCACATAAAGCAATTAAGATTCATCATTAATCATCAATCTGGAAAATCCAGAAAAATGAAGCAATCCAGGAAAATGAAGTAAACCGAGAAAATCCAGTTGGGGCAGAATTCAGAGAAATCTGACCCAAACAGACTCGTGCAGCCAAGACATTATTCGTCAAATAAATCATTAATATGGACAAAATGGCTATGTGACTATCATGAGATTCATCCATTAGCAACAAGAAACCATCATTTAGCATTTACTTCATTCCTCCAAATATTGAAAATCAAAAGGAATGGAACCAGGCGAGAAAACCAGAAAAATCCTAACAGGTCAGATTTCTGCGGACAGCTTGAAATTCTGGAGTTTATCATACTCCACGGACATGGCAGAAACCGAGAAAATCTAGGTGCATAGAAATTCTACGGACACCTCAGAAACCCAATGATCGTTAACACGCAAGAAACTAACCGAATGATCACACAAACTTCCCTATTTGGATTCCACTGGGCATAAAATCAATCCCAATAAGCAAAACTTCAAATGCACATGAATTTGGATTCCCAAAACCTTCAAATGACTGATCCTCATGGTGAAACAATGATGCCCTAATTTCAATAACCAGACCTCCGCCATGAAAACTAGGGTAAGCTCAAAGTTTCAAACACTATCCCTCAAAATGATCAATCTAAAGCACCGGGATTGCTCAAGGTATGAACAGAATTAGGCTAGACACAACACATGAAAATCGTGATAACTCTACCAAACCTGACAAATCTGGGCAAATAAACTGAAACCCTAACCTTCACAAAATATAGCAAATTACGCACCTAGAAGGCAAAGTCCTACCCAAAACACCTATCCATAGGGGTATACCCGACATTCAATTGATAAACAAAAGCATGCATAGTGCGGGTGATAAAACCCATGAAGAGGTGGGTCAAACCCTACTTCGCCAAATACATAACCATAAAACAAGCAAGGGCCGACCTGAAGCGACTACCAATCGACTCGAAAGACTCAACCATAGTGCAAACAAAAGGAGGGGCCAGCAACGACTTACCATGGATCAATTCCGAATGAAGCTCAAAATCGAGGAAGTCACTGTGAAATAGTGTGCCCTAGCAACGAAAAACTCGACACCAACGCTCAAACAATCCACACGCAAGTAGCTCGAATCCAACAATCAAAGCTCAAAACAAAGAACTTCAAGCGCCAGAGTAGATAGCAAATGAATAATGAGATCAAAAGGATTGCAAAAGGGCTTTAAATCCACCTGCACTCACGCCAGAGAAGACGTACTTCGAACATTAATGAGCGAAAAGACATATAAAGGAAATCCAGAAACCCGAGCCCAGAACGAAAATTTAGAAAAACCTAAGCCTAACAGATAATCCGGGTGAGCACGAATTCTGTGGATAATGCGTCCTTCAGGATTTTAATGAAGTTTGGGAAAATCCGCCCGAGCCGGAAAATCCCGGATTCAAGCAGAAACTCAGCTTTGAAAATTTCAGCAATAGCTAGACAAAGGACCAGGACCTGGGAAAATCCGCCCAAGCTAGAAAATCCCGGACCCAAGTCAAAACCCAGATTTTGACTAAAACCCAAGTTTAACCAATTCAAACCTCAAGGCAAGACCAAAGTTAGCAAGACCAACATCTCAAGACCTTGGAAAGGCAAGTCCAATAAAATTGAAGGTCAGAAGACATCTTGAAAAGAGGGTCCCTACTCCAGGTGGGGCGTGTTAGCAAAATTGCACAACAAATGGCGACTCTGCTAGGGAAATGCTCTTGAGCATTTCGATGACAAACTGGAATCAAGAACCCAGAACTTATGGTTTCAACTCATCCATCCTGTCACTACCTATGGTTAACCCAAAGAACCCCCCAGTCACCCAAACCTTCCTACACCAGGGTCGAAGTGTGTGCATATGCATTCATTACCTTCCTTTAGCTGCAACAGGAACCAAACTTGGTCTGAACAAGCTATGTAAAGATTCATACTCTAAAAGTAACCTAGATAGAGCCTCACTACTAGTCAGGCATCCATAGCCCCGACGAGGTTATCGTTGTGATTCCCCTAAACATAGCTCTACTGCCTGCCAGGCATCCATAGCCCCGGTAGAGATATTCAGATCCCCCTGATGAGTTGAATTCAACGTTTTAGATTTTCAATATTATTATTTTTTTGATATTGCTTGTCTTTTCACTGCTTTCACTTCAACCTGTGAACAATGAAGTTCACACTCAGGGATGAGAACCATAGTGGCACTAGAGCAGAAAAAGTATTTTTTACCTGTTCAGACTTACAAATGCAACAAGGACTCCCCAAAAAGAGCAGGAACCAAGAGCAAGATCAACACAAACCAAAACAAACAAACCAAAGCAAACCTACTCTAACCAAAATAAAACAACAGAAAACAACCTAAACTAACTATATACAAGCAGGGAGCTGAAAACAGCTCAGGACTGGAAATAATGTTTCAAATACTGCCCATTGATAGGCAGTGGAATATCTTCTCCAGTGAGATTCCTCAGACGGAAGACATTATCTCCAAGTATTTCAGCAATTTGATATGGGCCAAGCCACAGTTTATCGAACTTCCTATGATCCCCTTTTCAATCATGAGGTTTATCCCAATATAACACCAAGTCAGAAATTCTAAAGGCTTTGACTTTAGCCCTTCTCTCAAACCACCTCTTAACTACCCCCTGATGTTTGGAAAAGTTCTCAAGGGCATTATCTCATTTCTCCTCAAGGTGCAGTAGCTCTGTCAACCTAGCCTCCCTCCTGTTCCCCTTATCATAAAACTCATTAATAAATTGTAAGGTTGGGATGTTGAGTTGAATAGGGAATACTGGCTCCAGACCATATACTAAGTTATAGGGAGATGTTCTGATGGATGATTTAAGCCTTGTATGATCTGCCCAGAGGGCAAACTGAAGCTGGGTGTGCTAGTCTTTTGGGTTCCTCTCTAACAGCTTACAGATAACAGTCAACAAGTTCTTATTAGAGGACTCTGCTAAGCCATTACCCTGGGGGTAATAATTGGACGCAAACTTTACAATAATGCCATGATCAAAAGCCCAATTTGAAAATTTTAAAGATGCGAAAGAAGGACCATTATCACAGACAACAGCAATAGGGCATCCAAATCGATTAAGAATAGCATATTCTAGGAAATCAATCACTACCTCAGATGTACATTGTCTACAAGAAAAAGCCTCAGTCCATCTTGTGAAATAATTAGTAATAGTTAGAATGTACCTGTGTCCCACAGAAGATGGTGGGTTGATGGGGCCTATGAAATCCATACCCCACTGAGCGAAAGGTCTTACCTTAGTAACCGGTTAAAATGGGAGTGCTACATACTTTTCCCTTGTCACTGTGGTCTGGCAAGTGTGACAGGTCTTGACATGATGGTGAATTTCTTTGAACAATGTGGGCCAATAATACCCTACCCTCAAAATCTGATTTTTTGTGGCAATCGCAGAACCATGGCCAGTGCCATACTTTTCATGAAATTCGTTCATCACTCTCTTAGCTTCTTGTTTCCCAAGACACCTCAAATAAATGCCTTCATGATTTTTCTTGTACAGAACGGCTCCCTTTAGCATAAAACTATCACTCTTTAATCACAAAGCTCTCCTCTGAACAACATTAAGATGACCTGGAGATCGTTGGTTTAGCAAGTAATAAACTATGTCATTGTACCAACCATCTGGGGAAACCTCCTCAATGTTATAATTCTAAATAGTCAGTTCAGTCCCCATTTCAGCCATAGTCTGAGTAAGTCCTTGTCCCCTTACCAACTTCATGGGTTGGATCTCAATATCGTACTCTTGTAGCATTGTCACCCACTTAGCTCTACGCTCACCCAATTCATTCTGCATCAATAGTAACTTAACTGCAGGGTCTGGGACAATTGCATAAACCTTATTCTTGAGGATGTAATGTCTAAATTTCTTCACTGCTCTAACCAAGGCGTATGCCTACTTTTCCACACTTGGATATTTCAACTCAGCATCTTTTAATGGTGCACTCATAAAATCAATGGGATGCTCATTTCCCTTATCAGACTTTTGAGTCAACATTCCCGCACATGAATGGTCTGAGGCAAATGAATAAATGTATAAGGGCTTACTATAATCAGGACTTACCAATACTGGAGCGTCAGCGATGGCTCTTTTAATCTCTGCAAATGCTTCCTTTGCTTTTGCAGTCCATTCAACTTTAGCATCTTGCTTCAACATTACATTCAGCAGTTTAACAATTTCAGAAAATTCAGTAATAAATTTTCTAACGAAGTTGATCTTGCCAAAGAAAGACCTCATCTCCTTTTTGCTAGCAGGTGGCTAAATCTTGAGTATGGCTTCCACTCTTTCTGGATCAATAGAAATTCCCTTTTCAGATATGACATGTCCCAACAACTTCCCTTCTGTCACTCTAAAAATGCACTTTTTAGGATTCAGGGATATGCCGAATTTTCTGCACCTTTGAAACACTTTGAGTAAATTAGAGATGTGGTCCCCTCTGCTTTTTGAAAAAATAGTTAGGTCATCCATATAAATGATAATGCACTTGCCTATGATATCTTTGAAGGCAATATCCATGGCCCTTTGAAATGTAGCCCCTGCATTAATGAGTCCAAAAGACATCCTCCTGTAAGTAAAGGTACCCCATTTAGTTGTGAAAGTAGTCTTGTGCCTGTCCTCATACTGAACCATTACTTGATTGTACCCTGAATAGCCATCCAGAAAAGACATCATCTAAGAACCATTTACTACTTGAAGTACTTCATCCAATGAAGGGACTGGATAATTATCATTTTCTAATGATATCTTTAGATTTATGAAATCAACGCAAAGCCTGATTTCCCCATTCTTTTTCCTCACTAGAACTAGGTTCACCACCCATGTTGAGTGCCTGACAGGAAATATAATTTTGGTAGATAATAGCTTCTGAACTCCTTTTTGTATGACTAGTTCCAGTAATGCATTGATAGGTCTTTGTCTCTGCCTAAAAAGCTTGGCACCTAGCTTCAGAGGTATAGTATGAGTTATGATTGATGTATCATAGGTTTTCAAGTCCTCATAACTCCAGGCTACTATATCCCGAAAGCTATGCAATGCTTCAATTATTCCTTGTCTTTCTTCTGGAGTGCATACCTTACCAATGAAAATATTTTTAGCATTATCCTTAGTTCCCAAGTTGTAAGTGTCACATTGTCCATTGATAGACTCTTTCTTTGACTCTTACTCTTGATCTCTGATCTTATCCATATCAAAAATTCGCTTGCACAACTGTACCATACCTCTTGGGATAGTATTAGACTTTAGATTTATCACTCCCTCCAAATCCAGTTCTGCTTCCTGGAGTTATGTTTCATCAATGATTTGAGAAGCAAAAACGTCTGTGTTTGTGATAAAGTCTAGAATGTGTTTGTCATCTTCAAAATACCTGAAAGTTAGTAACATTGTCTAGAACTGATGGCACAGGAGTCAATTATACAGTAAACTTCTTCAAACCTGGCAAAGATAAAGGCTATAGAGTGCTTGCTGCCTGGGCCAGAGAATCTGTAGTTTGATTCTTCTGCCGCGGTATCAGTTGGATATTGAAAGTGTCAAATCCCTCAATGAGGTCCCATAAGCTATGCCTATAATTGGTCATTCTCCTATCATGGCATGAATATTGTTTCCTTGCTTAATTACTAACTCGGAATCACCAAAGACTTGCAGAACCTTAACCTTTTTCTTGAGTGCCATAAGAAATCCATGAATTAACGCCTCATACTCGGCTACATTATTAGTGCAGTGAAATTGAAGTCTATGGACTGCAAATTTTTTTTACCTTTTGGGCTAATCAGTTCAAACCCTACCCTAGCTCCATGCTTGGATTTAGATCCATCAAATCTGAGAGTCCAACATTTAGTAGTTGTAGTCCTCTTTATCACATCCTTCAGCTTATTACTACTGGAGGTCTCCTCAGACAACATAGGTTTCTTTCCTTTACATTCTTTCTGAGGGTTCTGCATATCTATCTTGACTACCGGGGTTGGATTTAGGCATTTATGTACTTGTTCTACTGCTGTCTGGCATAAACAACACTCCAACTCTAGATGGGAAGCATTATGAACTCTACACCAATTAGGTAAGAGTAATTCGTCAAAGCTTGTCCTTCTGCCTAGGTGAATTTGATTTTCAACACACTATCTAATGAATCCCTGGAAGCTATCTAATAGGCTAATCTGATTATCTTCGGATTCCTCCTCTTCCTTAATGAATTCTATCAGAACATTAGCATTGCTGGATTCTGTCTCTGAATCAATAGGCATCGTATGTAGCATCAATATCTCCTCTGAGTCTGACTCCTCATACTAAGTTGACAATATATAATTTCCCATGCCTACTTCCAATATCAAAACCTCATTTAAAGTATTTTGATACTCCATAATCATGTATTTCATTCTTGGTTCTCTCTCAATTCTGATCTGATTTGGTACTCCTTTCCATGGAAGCCACATGTGAGAGTGATCAATAGATACATATCCATTTAAGGCCTTAGTAAAATCTCTTCCTAGAATCAAGCCATACGCATCAGGGATATTAGCTACTTGAATATTGATAACCTATTGAATCCTTGGGTTAGAAGCTATCTGCATGTGAATCATGTTTAATTCTCCCACCACATTTACTTCAGTTCTATCCAACTAAGTTACCTTCTTTTGAGAATCGGCAGGGGTAATCCCTAAGGCTCTACATACTCCGAATGGCATCACATTAATAGAAGCACTAGAATCCAGTAAACAATTATGTAGATTCTTACAGAATATGTGCACTAAGATCAGAAATGGTGGGGTTTCTGCTTTTCCTTAAAACAAAGTTGGTTGAGCATCTACCTAGGCCACTTGAGTCTTGTCCTTCTCCTTTCCTTTATCTCCAGGGGAAAGTTAGTCTGACTATGGGCCTGGTTTTGTGTCTTCACAGGTTGAAAACTAGAAATCTTGTTGATACCCTCATTGGAAGGTTTATCCAAGGACACTGTGTGTGCATCATAAGTATCTAGAACTACCTTCCTAATTGCAGGGAACCTCAATAACTCAAATGCTGAAAGATTTACCTTTAATTTCTTGAACTCCTCAGTGACATACGAAGCCATTTTCTCTTCACTTAGATTCATAAGGATCTCCCTAGAAGGTTCCTCCACCTTATCTTTACTTGAATCACTTTCTCTTTCTATGAGTCAGTTTGAACATGTCCTTCCTTCGCAAGGTACTACCTAGAAGCATGTGGAAAGGATGGATTATTACTAGCATTGGGGTCTAGAGGGGTATTGAAATTGTTAGGAGGGATGGAGGTGGTAAAAGGTCCCCTGGCCTGTGGGCACCTATGAGGCATATCTCTCAAATCATATCATTTACCCTACCTCTGGAACATCTATACTTCTTCAACATAAGCCTCTTCCTGATTGAGGGGGCCATTATCATTAATTTCCTCTTCATTGAAAAATTGAGCAACCTCATCTCCATCGCAGATTTGATATGTTTTCCCCTTCTGAGAATCAGACTCCTCTTCTGGAACATTTTCTTTGCCCGCTGGAAAAGGAGCATGGTTCAATACCAACATAGGGGAGTCATAGGGGTTTGAGGGAACAATCTCCTGACCATTTGCATTATTCTCTACCTCATACTGGAAAATAGATGCTGTAGTTTGGAACTTTGAATGCTGACTTGTCTTCTAGAGCCTACACTATCTGACAGGGCAGCTTCAGCTAGATATACACCACTGGGAGACTTGTCTTGACTGACTGGCTGATTAGCAGACTGGTTGACAGGTTGATGCAAGGGAGTTGGAACTCCTCCATTATTAGGTCCCGTATTCCACATTCTGCTATGTCCCTAGGGCTATCTCCTATCAAATCCTGGTCGACTACCTTGTCCTCTATCAAAATTTTGTCTTCTATCATTATTATACCCTCTATCATGGTTGTAACCCCTATCCTAATTGTATCCCCTATCATTGTGGAATCCTCTCTCATTACACTGTCCTCTGTCAAAATTTTGCCCCTATGGAAATTCTCTATTCTGATTGGATTGTATATTTTTCTAAGCAGCTTGTAATTGACTGTTCTGATTCCTTAGGTAGGTCACCTCTAGGTTTAGCTTCTTTATCTGCTCAGCCATTTCATCAATCCTATCCTTATTTGGATCTCCATAAGGGATCTGGCTTAGATTACTCTGAGGAGGAACAGGCATTGTAGCAGATCCCATAGACTGATGCAACACTTCAGAATTTTACAAATAGGTCGGGAAGCCAGTTGGTTGTGGCTGATACAGGGGCTGGTTAACTTGCTGCTACGGGAAGTTCATTATAGGAGAGACCTAGCTCATGGGAGGACCAGGATGTGGCACCAAGGGTAATTGAGGTACTGGATTCATGATTGGGGTATGATTGGTGAGTGCTTGATTCACTGCCTGAACCTAATTGGGATGTGCAACTGGTCCTAAAGAGGGCAACGGTCCAATCAAGTGTTGTCTTAAATCTATGTTGAGCTTGACAGCTTCTGTATAGGCATCAGTTAGATTAGCTGGAGGATTGGGTCTCCACTTTAGAAAGGTGGCTATAAGGCTATCCAAGGCTTCGTAATAGACTCCCAGGGCTGTATTATTATCTAAAAAATAGGGGTCCTGAAACCTGGTGTACACACGGTGAAACCTATTATTGAAATTGGATATTGGTTCATTAACCTCTCTTGACTCTAGTGAATTGCAGATACAATTCATTAGCACTTATGGGTATTCTGAACTTCTGTAAAAAGGCAGTTTCAAGATCATTCCAGTTAAGAATTGAACTAGATGGGAGGTGATTGTACCAGTAAAAGGCCTCTTCTCCTAGTGAATAAGGAAACAACCTACAAGCAACATCCTCATGAACAATCCCTCTGTCTTTGAGACAGATTTGGAAGATCCTTATATGTTCTTCCACAGTCCTGTTTGGGTCATTAACATAGAATTTTGAATAGAAGTGTTCAAGGTTTTTGAGCATAATATTGTAGGCATTGAAAAAAAAGGGAGATGGATTATTAGCAAGGAAGGCCATTGGAAAAAGTGGGGTTGGTGGTTATGGTTGGTTAACGATAGGCTGGGGTTGTTGAATGGGAACTCCCTCAGGAATGGGTATGGCCTCAACTTCTGGAAGTGAAGATGCAGATGATATGGGTGAAGGGATGGGTGATGATGATTCTCCCCTTTCTCGAGTCCTCCTTGACCTAGTGGGGAACTGTAATTCCTGTAAATCTTCTTCTCCTGGGGTGGATCTAGTACTTCTTCTATATCTCTCAGGAGAGATGGCGTTCAAGAAATAATCCAGTGTGCTCATTCAGGCCCTCCTTCTAGCGCCAATCTGTTGATGGTGTTTTCTGCATAGCAACAACCTAGACAAAATACAATATCCTATCTCTCTTGAAAGGTAATCCTCAACAACAAATTACTGAAAATCACCCCAAGGTCTCTCTGGTGTTAGGTCATGACAATGCATAGACAACTTAGATAGTATGTGAAAATGTTGGTAATCACAATCAGACCTTACTACAAGCAAACTGTATCTTTCCAATTTATCAGATCTTGCAGTATGATGATCTTAAATCCCAAGTCTAACCAAATGACAAAGAAACAACAAAAGATAAGGGTGCAAAGATATAACAAGATCTAAACTATTTCTAGGATGAACAATGCAAATGACAGATATCTGGAATGGACCAATCTCCAATAACCAATTCTTACTTAACCCACAATGCAATGTCACAAGAATGGTGCAATCTTCTAAGGTATATGGATTTTCAAATCATAGATATTCATCCACAATCGAACTAAGCACAAATAAATGTATGGTTCAGGTTGACTTCACCAGCCTACTACAATCAGATAGTTACTGGGAGTATAGACCAGAGATTGCTACAAACATTCCAAGTATGAAATCATGAACATTATTCACCACACTAATCTAATTCTAAATCTAACACTAAATCTTAGATCTTCAAGCAATTTCAAGATGAAACAACAAGAACCATGCAAGATGAACTAACGCAAAAGAAATCACTAGGAAAACCACAATGCCTTCAATTGTATTAGATCACCAAAATACTACAACAATTCCACTATTTTATTACAATATTTGCTTCAAGAACTACCTATTATATCTACTATAAATGCCCTAACTCCTTTTAGCTTGTCTCTATTATCTTGCTAACCAACTATATATCTCTTTACAATGAGTTAGGAATGCCTTTTATAGAGAATCCTTAAAACATGTCGGCCTAGCCAAACATTTACAAAATAACATAGCCAAAACAAGTCGGCCTCAGGAATTTCAAAATAAGGCACACATTAAATGCTGATACATCATCAAGGTCGGCCCAAACACATTCCTCAATGTAGCCCAGATCAACACATGCCCTATAGTAATAAGGAAGCACAAATCTCAAAATGGGCATTAACTACCACCTCCCTTATCCTTATTCTAATCCAATGATCCATGAACCCTTAAAAAGACTCTATCTAGCTCAGCAACAAGTGGCAAAGATAGAATCTTGAGTCTACATTCAATGGAGCTCATTTCTTCTTTTGACTGCCTAACAATTTTATCCAAATCACCTTTATGTGCTTGGTACTTGTCCATCATAGCCAAGTAAATTGCCGCATCATCCAATTGGTGCCTTGTTATAACATTTTTAGAACCAAGAGCATAAACATCATGCCACCATTCCCTCAATTGTTCTAGGCTCAGGTACTTAGAAGCAATCTTCCTCCTGCCAGTCATTATCTCAAAGAATGCAATACACCTGTCATAAACACTAGTCAGATCACCATCCATTTGTTTCTTTCACTTATGGATCTTCCTAATGGTTTTCTACTAAATTTGCAAAGCCTCGAACCATTCCCAAGGCTCATTAAGTCTGGATGAAGGAAGGATTCCATCTACAACCAACTGATCCTTACCATACTCCATAATCACTTTAGATTTCTACAATAAAAGGTCGACATCCTCCTTATCCTAAGATAAAACATATTCTAACAAGTCCTTGGCTCTTACTACATCATTTCCAATTGAAAGGATTTCCTTTATTGCATCATCTCCTTTCACTTGGACATCCTTCAACCAATCCATTGTAGTCTGGGTAGAAGCCTTCATCCTTTCAATTTCAGAAATAGTTTCCTTAGGCAAGAAACCAACAGCAACAGAAGAAAATGGGTGAAGAGATTGCAAAGGTTTCATCAAGTCCTCTAGACACTTCTTAAGCCTCTCATCCTCCCTTCTAAGCTCATGCTTGGACTGTGTTTCTTTCCTTAGTCTCCCAATTATTATCGCACTAGACCCTTCGTACTCTTCAATATCCTATTCCATAAAAGCGGGTCCAAGATTGATGTTCTGTACATTGTAATCTTTTCCAGTGACCTCATCTTTACTTTTATCCGTAGCAGGGGTAGCAATGTGAATAACCCTGTTACTTGCTTGATCTATATCTATCCTTGAAACTACCTTGGCCATCTTCTTCTTCTTACCTTTACCAATCTTGGCCAACATCTCATCCCAATCGAGGGGGGTTTCCTCAACAATAACCTATTTCTTTCTTGTAATCTCCTTTTCCAACCAATCCAGAACAGCAGGATCCACCCAGATTTAATCTTTATTTACCTCTGCATGTTGTTCTACTGTTTCATCCTTTTCTTTCTCAGGGTACTGATCACCCTGGTTACCCAATTCAGACACTTCTTCTTGGAAAGGTGATGGGGTTCTAAAAGGGACATGCTCCTTCTCAGGGGATCTGTTGTCTTTGTTGCTCGCCAGAGAATCCTCATATTGCACTAGTGGAGAAAGGTGAATTTCTACATCTTCAGTCTCAAGCTCAGTTGCTACACCAAAGAGTTCTCCTTCCTTGAATGGTTTTGCCTCTCCACTAGTCTCATGCTCTTCAAGGGTCACCTGTTCAGGTACACTTAACGAAGGGGAAGTAGCCTTTGGTTGCTCCATAGTGGACACCATTGGAAGAGTATCTACTTTTAGTGTGGTCTCCTTGGGAGATGGTTTCCTTGAATTCCTTGAGTAAACCCTAGTTTTCTCTCCCGAGCTTTCCACATCAACAACTGGAGGGTTTGTTTCATCCTTGGAAGTTTCTTGACCTTTCTTCTTTGAAGCTCTAGTTGTCCTTGCGCTTTTTGGCTCTAGAGGAATATCTTCCTTTTCAGCCTTCTCAAATTCCTCCTCCTTTGCAGACTTACGTATTCTCAAGGTTCGACTTCTCTTCTTTCCCTTTGGTTTCCTTTTCTGCTCCGGATCACTCTCCTTTGGGCCTCTGATTTTAATCTTGAAGGGTGAGCTCACTTTGGTTTTCCCTTTGGAATCATCCTCACCAGATTCTTCTGAGGTGGAAAGAGGATTTAGATTTCCCATTAAATTAAAGGTACAAGGTACCTTCTCACTTTCAAGCTTCCATATTGTGTGCCTCAACCATGACTTGGTAAACCTCATAACTAGAGCCATTAGCTCCTCCAGCTCAGTTATCTTATTTTCAGACTAGTTTATCTCTCCAATTGATCTATCCTTGACCGACTCATATGCATGATCTTGAACCAGATTCTTGTCATCCTCTAACTAGTTAGGGATCAACTTGACATTGTACATTTTGTTCACATAAACTGGGAGCCTAGAGTATCTTTTCTTCCTCACCTCAAAGTCATCTTTGATGTTTGCCCAGTAATCCTCTAGGTCATCCTTGTGGTGGTATTCTTTGGTGGCCTCCTTCTGCGCTTCACCAGTAATATCGAAATTTTCCTTTTTAGAGTGAAAAGAGAAACCATGTGTACTCAATTCATCCCCTAAAGCATGAGCTGATTGAATTGAAGGAAAAACCTCACTTATGCCAATTTTCAGGGGAAAATCACCACCAAACCCTGTCTTATGCTTTGCCTTTTTAACAATAGCATCAAACTCACATATCTGCCTTGTAACCTCCAATAGCATAATATGGTCAGTAGGATACCTAGGCAACCTGTATGGAGCAGTTTGACATCCGTCAATTCTGATGTAGGAGAAGGTGGGAAGCTGTATGAACCAAGCTCCATATTTTTTGATTAGCTCCTTGGCTCCATCAGATATTCTTACATGCTCGGCATTTTGGAGCAACTTAGTGATATGCATTATGAATGCATCATTTGCCCTTCTATAATCTTGATGTCCTAGGTGCAATTCCTGGTATATCTCATAGACTATATCCTTTCCAAATGTCCCCTTTGGATTCAAACCCCTGTATGGGTAGAATCTAGCCAACACATACATCACTTAGGAGGACATCGTAAACTTCTTTGTTTCTAACACATCTCTCAACTGCCTGTCAATCATTGCACTGATGAGTCCTGCCCAATGGTAATTAATAACCTGCTCAATCTTGTTGATCACATGTACCATCTAGTTTTCCAATACTCCGGCCCTCCTTAAACTGGCCACTCTGCTCAATAGTGTGATTGCATCATATATGTCCAGTCTGAACTTGATCCTGTGTAATTGCTTGGGCAGTTTGGAAAAGTGAGACTTTGGTTTCTCCAACCAAGAATTAATCATCTGTTGGGCTTTGGTGGGCTCATCCTCATAGTAAGTTCTGGCCAAATCAATGTCCAAGGCACACACACATGGCAATTCTGGCATATCGAATGTTTGGGCAATAGAAACTGGATTGAAATTTGCCAAAACTCTCCCTTCGATGCTAACGACCCTCTGTGTATTGAAATCATATTGCCCGGCACACTCTAATATCAATTTGTAACACTGAATTGCAGGAGGGAATCCTGCTACATGGACCAGTCCGTACTTCATCATTCCCTTAGTCAGGGTCGATACATCTTTCTGAGCTATTCTTGTCTTGAATTCCTCATACCTCCATGCTCCTACATTAGTGTCAGAGACCTCAAACCATACAGAAGCTATTTTTTTGTCTGGAAACTGACTCTTGGTATCCAACCTCAATCTCTCTGCCTCTGTAACCGAGGACCCTTTTGTATGACCCCTGGACTTTCCTGCCGTAGCCTTGATTGATTCAGCCTGCATTCACAAAAGAACCTCATGAGAATCCAACTATCATACATATTCCAATCAAAGGTTAGCCTGGAAACCACATAAAGCAATTAAGATTCATCATTAATCATCAATCTAGAAAATCTAGAAAAATGAAGCAATCTGGGAAAATCCAGTCGGGGTGGAATTCAGAGAAATCCAACCCAGACGGACTCCTGCTGCCAAGACATTATTCATCAAATAAATCATTAATATGGACAAAAGGGCTATGTGACTATCATGAGATTCATCCATTAGCAACAAGAAACCATCATTTAGCATTTACTTCATTACTCCAAATATCAAAAATCAAAAGGAATGGAACCAGACAGGAAAACTGGAAAAATCCGGACAGGTCAGATTTCCGCGGACAGCTTGAAATTCTGGAGTTCATCATACTCTGCGTACATGGTAGAAACTGGGAAAATCCACGTGCACAAAAATTTTGTGGACACCTTAGAAACCCGATGATCATTAACATGCAAGCAACTGACCGAATGATCACACAAACTTCCCTATTTGGATTCCAATGGCCATAAAATCAATCCCAATAAGAAAAATTTCAAATGCACATGAATTTGGATTCCCAAAAACCTCAAATGACTGATCCTCATGGCAAAAAAATGATGCCCTAAATTCAATAACCAGACCTCCGCCATGAAAATTAGGGTAAGCTCGACGTTTCAAACACTATCCCTCAAATGATCAATCTAAAGCACCGGGATCTCTCAAGATATGAATAGAGTTGGGCTAGACACAACACATGAAAATCGCGATAACTCTACCAAACCTGACAAATCTGGGCAAATAAACTGAAACCCTAACCTTCACAAAATATAGCAAATTACGCGCCTAGAAGGAAAAGTCCTACCCAAAACACCTATCCACAGGGGTATACCCGACATTCAATTGATAAACGAAAGCATGCATAGTGTGGGTGATAAAACCCATTAAGAGGTGGGTCAAACCCTACTTTGCCAAATACATAACCATAAAACAAGCAAGGGCCGACCTGAAGTGACTACCAATCAACTTGGAAGACTCAACCAAAGTGCAAACAAAAGGAGGGGCTAGCAACGACTTACCATGAATCAATTCCGAATGAAGCTGAAACTCGAGGAAGTCACTATGAAATAGTGTGCCATAGCAACGAAAAACTCAACACCAGCGCTCAAACAATCCACACGCAAGTAGCTCAAATCCAACAATCAAAGCTCAAAATGAAGAACTTCAAGTGCCATAGCAGATAGCAAATGAATAATGAGATCAAAAGGATGCCAAAAGGCCTTTAAATCCACCGGCACTCGCGCCAGAGAAGACATACTTTGAACATTAATGAGTCACAAGACATATCAAGGAAATCTGGAAACTCGAGCCCAGAACAGAATTTCGAAAAAACCTAAGCAGAATGGATAATCCAAGTGAGCACAAATTCCATGGATAATGCATCCTTTGGGATTTTAACGAAGTCCGAGAAAATCTGCTCGAGCCGAAAAATCCCAGATTCAAGTAGGAACCTGGCTTCGAAAATTTCAGCAATAGCCAGACAAAGGACCAGGACCTGGGAAAATCCTCCCGAGCAGGAAAATCCCGGACCCAGGTCAAAACCTGGATTTCGACTAAAACCCAAGTTTAACCAATTCAAACCTCAAGGCAAGACCAAAGTCAGCAAGACCAACATCTCAAGACCTTGGAAAGGCAAGTCCAATAAAATCGAAGGTCAGAAGACATCTTGAAAAGAGGGTCCCTACTCCAAGTGGGGCGTGTGTGCAAAATTGCACAACATTCTCCATCTGGAGTTGCCAGTTGATAAGCTCTAGAACCAAAAGAAGATATGATAATGTAGGGACCCAGCTAGTTTGGTTCAAATTTTCCTGGCTTTTCTCTATCTGCTTGGTTCTTGGGGTTCTGCATGAGAACTAGGTCGCCAATGTCAAACTTTCTAACCATAATTTTTTTATTGTAGCTACGACAAAGACGGTTCTGATATGCTTGGAGGTGGTTCAGTGAATTTTGCCGTCGTTCTTCTAGCATTTCCAGCTCGTGCAAGCGTGATTGTTGATACTCCTCTTCATTAGTTAGACCCTTCAAGGAGACTCATAGCAAAGGAATTTTGACCTCAATGGGTAAGATGGCCTCCGCGCCAAAGACTAGGGTGAATGGTGTGGCCCCTGTAGGCGTACGAATGCTAGTTCGGAAGCCCATAGAGTGGGGTTTAGTTGTATGTGCCATTCGCGGCCAACGTCATTGACAGTCTTTTTTAGGATTTTGACAATGGTTTAATTGGACGCCTCAGCTTGACCATTTCCTTGGGGGTAGTATGGAGATGAAAAGTGCTGCTGGATATGGAATCGCTCACATAACTCATGTACATCTTGGTTTTTAAATGAACATCCGTTGTTAGTGATGATGGACTGCGGAAGGCCATACCGACAAATGATGTAGTTAAGGATGAACTTCAATATTTGTTTGCTGGTAATATATGTCAATGGGATGGCTTCAATCTACTTTGTGAAATACTCAGTGGTAGTAATAATGAATTTGTGGCCGTTGGATGAGGTTGGATGAATCTTACCCATGAGGTCGAGTCCCCATTGAGTAAAGGGCCACGGAGAAGTGATCGGCTGGAGTTCCTGTGCTGGAGCATGGACCAAATCACTATGGATCTGACATTTGCGACAAGTCCTAACATATTCAATTGCATCTTTTTCCATTGTCAGCCAATAATACCCGAGTCTTGTTACTTTCTTAGCCAGAGTAGGACCACTCAAATGAGATCTGAATATACCGTCGTGCACTTCTTGTAAGGTTGTACATGCTTCGTCAGTGTCAAGACATCTAAGGAGGGTATCGTTGAAACTACAACTGTAAAGGGTGTCACTGACAATGGCATACCTTGCAGATTTCCTAATGAAGGCCTTCCTTTGGTTATTAGATAGGTTCGGTGGAAGGGTTTGAGACTTTAGGTAGTCGTAAATGTCTTGATACCAGGGAGAGTTGGGACCAACAAGTTCGCAAACCATTTCTGATTCTGGGATATCATATGCCGATATCAAGAGCTGTTCTACTAAGAACTCAAATTGTGACACATTTTTAGGGATGTCCAAGAGACAACTAATAGTAGCCATTGCATCAGCTACCTTATTCTGTACCCTAGGGATTTGTTCAAAAGAAATCAATTAGAAGTATGTTAGGAAACTATCCACCATCCTCTTGTAGGGAAGCAACTTCTCATCCTTTGTTTCATAGTCATCATTCACTTGGTTGATCACGAGCTGGGAATCCCTGAATACAAGCAACGTCTGAATTTTCTATTTGATTGCCAACTTGAGACCTATGACTAGTGCTTCCTATTCAGCAATGTTATTTGTACAAGGGAAAGTGATCCTGAATGACTTAGGAATTGAATCCCCCTATGGTATGATAAACAAGATTCCAGCGCCTGAGCCATGACCAGTATGAGACCCATCAAAATATAGCTTCCATGGTGCCGCTGGTTCCGCATGAAAAATGGACTCATCGGGAAAATCTGTTACTAGTTGATGAGTGACTTGGATTGGTGCATCGACCAATTGATCTACTATTACCCGCCCTTTTATTGCCTTACGCTCAACATATTGTATGTCATACTCGCTTAGTATCATGACCCATTTTGCCAACCGGCCTGTTAATGCCGACCGACTTAGTAGATATTTTAGTGGATCAATCTTGGTGACCAATTGTGTCTGATGACTGAGCATATAGTGTCTTAGTTTTTGGGATGTGAAGACAATAGCGAGGCATGCACGTTCAATGTATGTGTAGTTCAGCTCATACCCTATCAGTGTGCGACTAATGTAATAGATTGCTCTTTCTTTTCCTTCATGATCATTTTGTGCCAGCAATGCCCCCAGTGCTAAACTAGTAGTCAAGATGTATCGAATTAATGGCTTTCCATGAATAGGAGGCATGAGGACTGGTGTTGACAGTAGGTAGTCTTTGATTTGCTGGAAGGCCTCTTGACATTTATCCATCCATACAAAGGGGATACCCTTGCGCAACAGATACTGAAACGGATGACACTTATCTGCCAATTGGGCTATGAAACACCGAATAGATTGTACTCTGCCTTGTAGAGTTCTAAGTTCACTGATTCCTCTGGGCGGAGGCATGTCTATGATTGCTTTGACCTTTGCCGGATCGACCTCTATGCCTCTTCAGGAAACTATGTACCCCAAGAGTTTACCTGATGTGACCCCAAAAACACACTTCTTAGGGTTTAATCAAACTTTGTACTCTTCAAGTCTCTTGAAAATTGTGTCGAGTACCTTCAAATGATCTTTCCTTGTTGCTGATTTGGCCAAGAGGTCATCTACATAATCCTCCATTATTTTGTGCATCATGTCATGGAAGATTGTGGTCATAGCCCTTTGATATGTGGCACCTGCATTTTTGAGACCAAAGGGCATGACGTTCCAACAGTATGTACCCCATGGGCAAGTAAATGCCATTTTGTGTTGATCTTTAGGAGCAATACGGATTTGATTATAGCTAGAGAAACCATCCATGAGGGATAGCATCTCATATCCTACAGTAAGGTCCACTATGATGTCAATGTTTGGCAAGGAAAGTCATCCTTTGGACATGCTTTATTTAGGTATCGAAAGTCTGTACATACATGGATCAACCCATTTGGCTTTGTGACTGGGACCAAATTAGAAATCCATTCGGCATAGTCAATAGACCTTATGAATCCGGCATCTAGCAATTTCTTTAACTCGGCGTTGACCAATAGTGCAACTTGGGGATGCATTTTGTGCAACTTCTGCTTGACTGGTTTAGCATTAGGTAATAGTGGCAGATGATGCAAAACCAGTTTTGGGTCCAATCCTGGCATGTCAGCATAGGACCATGCGAAGTTGATTTTCTGTTCTGCAAAGAATTTATGAAATTCTGGTTTCTCTTCATCAGTCAATGATGCAGCAAATAGGACCATCTTAGGGTCTTCTGCAGTTGAAATGTTATCCTCTATTGTGTCCTCAATAAGCATAGCTAATTTCTCATGTTGCACGGGGAGAAAGTCTAGTCCTCCATCTTTGGGTGCCTTAGAGAGGTTTTCACCCACAGATACATCCTTTATTTTTACTATTGTATTTTCAAGAGGTGCCTTTCAGTTTTCACCTAGAGACATTTCATTTTTTACTTTATTTTTACTTTTACTTTTGCGACTAGAGGATGGAGCAGTCTCACCGAAGTATGTCGTGCAGTCTAAATCAATGGCGAATCCTGATTTGTGGTCCCCACTGGGTATGCCTTCTTGTAATCCCATGAATTCGGAAATTTCCTCATCATTATGAAATGTATCCAGAATTGGCAGTCCTTGTTGGTCCCAATCGACTAGCTCAGGGTAAACTAAGGAGATGCCATCGTCAATGCTGGTAAATTGTGGTGAGGATGCAGACAGCATGTAGATAGACTCCGTGATGTTGTATATGAGATTATCATCATCCAACTCAACATTGGACTCTATCCAATATTCTCCTTCACTAGTGTCATATTCATTGTCAAAATAGGGAGTGAAGGTTTTAAAGCCCTGGTTGTCAGTGTCATCTGATATCTCAAATGGATTGGACTGATGGGGTTCAGATGACGGGTGTTGTATGTCATGGGAAGTGGTAGTGGGACTTTGACTATTTGATGCTTGTTCAATTTTGAATGTTTTCCAAAATCGTTGTTTAAAGGTCAGGTCCCCTAGTTCGACAAACAAATCATCAAGACAATAGTCACTTAGGGATCATTCTGAGCCAAATTCCTACTCATGGGAGTCAGTTTCGGTGAGGGTTTCCCTAGTAGTCTTGACACTATCCGAAGCATGTACTCGCTCATTTGAAAGTCCAGAGGTACATCGATCGTCATTGTCAGGTGATCCAAACCCTAATCCAAGATACTTTGAAATTTAAAAAGTTTCTATGGGTTCCCTTCGACCAGTTTTATTTTTTCCTAGGCCACTAGTACCATCATAGCCTTTAGCCTTCATAATGTTGTAAGCTTTGCCATATATTTGAACTGGTAACAGAGGTAATGTGACAGTATCCTTGTAGATCCATCTTGTAATGTCAGCAAGGTCTTCATCACTCATGTCTCCTCGTTTGATAAAAACTGTGTTCGGTGGGACTTTGAAAGTTTCTTAAGGTTCCATTCTGAAGCATGGCCGACCATATTCCTTTGGAGACCTGGGCATTGTTGTTATGATGTATGCCGTGTGCAGTTTGAATTCTCCACAGCCAAGGTCCTAGATTTTGATAGTGGATTCAGCCTTAGGGATAGTGGAAGGTAGTGGTGTGGTAGAAGACGTTTATGGAGCGGATGTGGAAGATGATGTGAGTGTGGAAGGGTCGATGTACTTGGATGACGAGGAGCCAGGTGCTTCTCGATTAATAGGTACTCAGTTTTCAAAGATCCCCTTTAGATTGGTACAATATTGGAAAGGGTTGGGGTCTCTGTATATGGTTACTTCTGTGCCGTCAAATGGAAACTTTAGGCATTGGTGATATGTAGACAGAATGACTTTTAAGGCATGAATCCATGGATAGCCAAGTAAGATGTTATATGGTAGTTCCAAATCTAGGACCTGGCAGGTTGTGTCTACAATGACCAGTCCCACTCTGATAGGGAGAGAGATAACACCACGTGAAGAGCATTCCTCGTCATCGTATGCTTTGATCACTATACTTTTCATTGGGTCCACACATGCATCAGAGAACCCTAGAGCCTTAACCAGTTTGAGGGAGCATATGTTCAATCTTGCTCTGCCATCTACTAAAACCTGTCTAACTTTCTGCTTGTGGACAAAAGTTTATATGTGTAACACATCATTGTGGTTGGTTCTATGTGATGAGTAATCTTGGTCTGAGAAGGTGATGTGGTGTGGCGTAGTGAGATATCCCACTATAGTTTCAAATTGATTGACATCGATGTCCTTGGGGACCGACGACTCTAGGAGGGTTTTATCTAGAATCTCTCTATGTGTGGGAGAGATACGAAGCAGCTTGAGTATAGAGATTTGTGCGGGACTCTTTCCTAGTTGGTTGATGAGGTTGAACTGATTTTTGGGTTTCCATTACTGTGTGGTTGGGACAGGTTTTGGTTGTTTAGCAGATGGGCCCGGTATAGTGATTTTGGCTTGTCTAGCGGGAGGTGAACCAGCTATAGTGGCCTTGCCACTTCAAGTAGTAGCATTACATTGGGGTGCTCTCTTGACCGTAATGGTATTGATGCACTCATTGTCAGTTCGAACATTATTTATAATTGGTGCACTAGAGTAATCGTACTTGGCTCAGGCGAAGTTAGCTTGATTCTGTGAACCTGAAGTGGAAGCATTATGAGAACCATGGTCCTGTAGTGGATTCTTGTGGATAGTATGATCTGAATTGGAGGTGAATTGTGATCCACCTACTTCGATGGTGTGATTTTCAATAAGATCTTGTATTATGTTTTTCAATTATCGACAGTTAGAGGTTGTATGCCCTTTTGCTCGATGGTATTCACAAAGTGCATTGTCATTCCACCATGTTGGTTTGAATTCTCCTGGGTCATACGGTTTTATTTCCAGAAGTATGATGACCCCATGCTGGATGCATTTCTTAAGGACTTCTTCAATGGGTTCACACAAATGGGTGTATGTGTGTCCCCTAGGAAATTGTCTCATCTGACGGTATTGTCCCTGATTGTTTTGACCGATTTGGTTGTTTGAAGAAGTATTGGGAGGAGGTTTCAATGTCATTGTTGGTCTATTTTGTTGTTGAACCCCTTTCAAGGCCAATACAGGACCTACGATGTTTGCAGTCTTGGCATCAACAACACCATCATTTGTAACGTGCTTATTTTTAACCCAATATTTTTTTTTGTCGGCGGGTGGGTTGATGTTTGTGTTTTTGGAACCATATCTCAGTTCTCCCTTTGTGATAAGGTCTTTCTCAATCTGGACCCCCTTTTCAACCAATTCTGTAAAGTTTGTGCAACAATGTATTTGCAATGCAAATTTTAGGGGTCCCGAAAGTGTTTAGACAAACATGTCAACTTTTTATCAAGTTTGGGGATGTCAATGTGACATCGACTAGCAAGGCTTCTCCATTTTTGAAAGAATGGAATAAATGTCTCACCAGAATCCTCTTGCCTGAGATTGCACAAGCTAGTCATAGAGGTATCCATGTCGATGTTGTATGCGTAATTTCTTATGAATTTTTTTTTAAGCTCATCCCATGTCTAGATATCCTTTTGACTTGAAAACCATTCAAGGGCTTGACCTGCTAGAATTTTAGAGAAAAGTCTCATCAAGTATGTTTGTTCGTAGGCGATGTCCATACAATTGTTTGCAAATTCGCAAACATGTTCAACGGGGTTTGTCTTGCCTTTATATTTTGTGAAGTTGGGTGACACATATCCTAGCAGAAATGGAGGCATGTATAAGCTTGTGTCGAATGGGTATACATTCACGTCATATGATATTTCTAATTTCTTGCCTGAAATGTACATGTTTTGGATAGTTTTCTCTACATCTCTAATTCTTGTTTTGAGGGCGTCCACAGTAGGGTCGTTTATGTTTTCGTATGTTGGATTGCCTGGTACACCATGTGTTCCTATTTGTTGGGTGTGAATATTGGTGTATTGTGGCGGTATGGATTGTTGTGGTATGTACGACGTGTGCGGATTAACATGTTGTTGGTATTGGAAGTTATGATTGGGTGTATGTTGATGTTGAAAGTTATGATTGGGTGTATGTTGATGAGTATGAATGTTAGATGAGTAAGTTGGGATGTGTCCCCCAGCCATGTGTGTCATTATTTGGGGGATGTTATGACCATGGATGTTATGATGTGTCAATGATGTCATGGGTTGCGTTACTTGGCCACCTTGTGCGAATTGTTGATTTTGTACAAGGGGAACATTAGTGTTTGTACCTTGGGAGGCAATGACATTTGACTGTTGTCGTGTTAATGTTTGGTTATTGTCCTTGGATAAAAATGCATCCCTTGCCCCCTCCCAAAGGATCTTGTGAAGTACTAGTGAGTGGATATGTCGAAGTTGTGCTCATAGGAATAGATGGAGTTGTCAAGGGGGGATTGTTGTGACTTGATGATGCCCCCGTGGAATTTACTATCGTGGCATTGATTGTCATGATATTTGTGGTGTTGGGGATGTTGGGGGTGTTGCACTGTCGTTGTGGTCCCAAAGGAAGTATTGCTCATAGTATTTGGAAGTTGACCACTATGTGACATGTTATGTGCGTTGTTGGCATTAGGGTCAGGAGGTGTCAAATTTATCGTGTTAATGTCAAACCCTTGAGGTAATTTGGCTCCTTCACTCAAGACTATGGCCAAGAATCTGTCTTTGTCATGACGAACCATTATTTCAACGAAGTGAGAGGCCTTTGGGTTTTGCGCTATTGCCTCTATGTTTTCCTCAAGTATTTGACCATTTTCATCTCTTTGCAAGTAGAGTTCGAATGTACTATTTGATGAGGATTATGTTGTCACTGGAGGTTGATTGTCTAAATTAGAAAATGGATTGTAAAAGGTCCAGTTTGGGTCATGTGGAGGATTGTTGATAGTAAACGTGGGGTCTTGCCAAAAGTTTTCCATTTGTCTCTTTTGTTTTTGAAGTCTAGTTTCGACCATAAATGAGATTGCTCAAATGGGAATGACAACTAAATGCAAGTATGACACTACGCGAAGTCTAAGTTCAAAATGATGACTAGAATGACTAATGTTTTTGGATTTTCATGGATAGGATATGCAATGTGTATGTAATGTAAGACAAGGTTATCTAAGCACTTCTAAGCTTGAACTTTGTTTTCGATTTTGACTATTAGAGGAATTTGCTGAAAATGACAAGTTGACAAGGTCTAAATGACTAGTGAGTTTTCCTAACTATACTTTTGAGTTGGAAAAAATCTCACAAAAGAGGACAATGACTAAAAGGGGGTTTGATAACTTGGTCCAAGAGAGCCTAATTTCAAAAACAATGACTTTGCAAAGTGTGCTTAAGATTTGGCTAATCCTAAGTATGCAAAACGTGAACCTAGGAATAATCTAATGTTGAATGTATGTAACTAAAAAAAAAAGGGAGGATGATGAAACCTATGGTGACTAATGCAAGCTAATGGTCAAGACTTTAAGCAATTTCAAGTTTGGTTTCTGAAAAAATCTTCTTGGTGATAGTGTTTGACAAATGGTGGACAAGTTGAGGACCTCAGGTTTCAAATGTGAAGTTTTAACTTTTGACAGGAAGATGCGTCGTTTGAAGCTGCAAATGCGTCACAGTTTATCAAATGCGGTTCGTTTTTTCGATTGCGGCTTTTGAACTGTCAGATGCGACTTGACTTAGCATATGCGGCTTTTCAGTGTTCAAATACATCACGATGCCTATAGATGTGGTGTTCTAAGTGTCAGATGCGGTTTAACAAAGCAGTTGCGTGGCAGAAAATCAGTTGCGGTTCGATAGATGCGACTCAGTTTAAATTCAAAATGGTTTTCTTGTTGTTTTGATGGAAATTTTGATCTATTTGGAGAATTTTTTTTTTTTTGAACTGTGATAGAACTAAAAGACACTTGACAAACACAGCATTTTGAATGTAACCAAACACACATCAGATAAGTACAATCCTAGGTTAGGCCATGACAATATTCGCTAGATTCCACGCAGATTTCCCCAACCGCATATCTGTAGCGTGTGAATTCAGAAGCTTGGCTGCACGAGCTCCCCCTTATAGTGCACTCTCTTCTCAGGCCAACCAAGCTTCCAACCCCCATGAAACTCCCATGGCGAGCTGATCACCTCTACTACAAACTGTGAAAGTGTGGATGCCTTCACACTGACCGGTGCTGCGCTAGCAAATAGAAGGATTTTGGCTTTCTATACAAGAGTTTTTAGTTAGGGACCCCCATTCAAGTGGCCATACATGGGGCAAGAGATTAATCACCATTAAGGTGGCACTCCAGCCTGAAGAGGTTAACCTCAACAAGGTTTAAGGGAGTACAACTCCGTCCATATGACACATCCGCACTCACAACCTTAGGTTTTCCCTTAAGGTTTACATTTATATACCGGTCGGGGGTAGCTTAGCTTTAGATCCATTGCTGGTTTGAGTCGCGTTGGGGTGATGAAATCCCCAGGCAAGCCCAATTTCTAGAGTTGGTAACCATTTCTCTTACACCCAAGATCGCCCGAAAGCGTGAGGGGAGAGGATACTCTGATATAACAAGTCAGGGTAATAACAGATAAGAATGGGTTGGTTTTCTGATCACGAGGTTTTCACCAAGTGAGAGCATACTCACCTGCCATTCTACAAACACAGTCAATCAAAGAAGACAGGAGTGTTCTTTTTTATATGCACCAAAATCAAATGTTTGCTAATCTAAGAAAAACAAGCACAATGTTTATTTTATTATGTCTTCGACATTCAAATCTGCAAACAAAAGATTAGTAGTCTGTTTAAAAAATGGTCTTTGACACCCGAATAGTAACCGCCACATGCTACAAATGAATATTAGTAACACAAAACCTTTAAGCTAGCCAACATGCAGGAATGAAAAACCAAGAAATCAGAAAACCAGAAAACCAAAAAAGAAACCAGAAACCAGAAAAAAAAACCCTGAAATCCGAAAATCAAAATGTCAAAAATGAAAGAAATTTTTTTTTACCAGTCGAATGCGGCGCGACATAGCAGATGCGTCGTTCTGGACTTCAATTGTGGCACGATTGATCAGATGCGTCATTCCAAATGTCAGTTGTGGCTTATCAGGGTGATTGCAGCTCTTCTATCAGCGAATGCGTCGTGATGCATCAAATGCGTCACGATATTTAAAAAAAAATAGTTGCGTCGTTCCATACCTGTAGCTGTAAAATAGCATAAAACACAAAAAAACATATGGAAAACTAGAAAAATGAAGTCGGGTTCACCAATGTAACTGAGGGTAATTTCTAAGGATTAGATTACATCAATCAAATCAATATAAAAGACAAAAATGCAAAGATCTATCGAGTACAAAGGAAATTAAGCAATAAAATGGTTATACCTGTAAATCGCATTTTCCATGATTACCTCCATAGCACCTTCTTACTTGTTGGATGATGTTGCCCTCAGATTTGTTGTTCGAGCAATCTGAAAATGTTTAAGACCTACAACAAGCTTTGAAGGATTTGCTTAAAATCTAAATGCCTATGCCTATGACAATGTCTAAGAGTTTGATCAAACAATGACTAGACTAAATATTGAAATTCTATGTGAAAACTAAGTGTGCAAGTAAATGCCTAGAATGAAATGTGTAAAATGTCAGTGTGTCTGTGTGTAATCGAAAAGTGAGGAAAATGGCATTTTATAGAAAATGTCATTTTGAATGGATGGACGAGATTAATTGAGGATGAGAACCTAAAATGAGAGGTCCAGATTAAATTTGAGAATCTCTAATTAGGGTTAGGGAGAAATCCTTAATCAAACAATCAAGATAATATCTCAAATAATCGGGTCGATGGTGGAGAATAAATGAGGAAATTAATTAAAGAAATAAAGATTTTTGAAAAATCAAGAAGATAAGATTGCCTGATTTGTGAGATTCGAAAAATCAAGAAGATAAGATGTGGACTGAAGATTAGATTTGGAAAATCAAGAATCTTCCCAATTACTTGATTTTTGGAACATTAGATACCATTTTGAATTAAATTAATTCAGAATTATGGATTTTATGAGATAATAAATAATCTTTTTCAGATTATTTATCAAAATAGACTAACAGTTTAGATTGAGATGACATTTTAAATAATTTAATTTATTTAAAATGAGAAGAATATTAATCGGCAATTAAATAATTAAATTTAATTATTTAATTTAGAAGATAAGATTAATTAATTAAATAAATTAATCAATTTATTTAATTATGACAGTTAGTGACGTATTAAATAAATAAATTAAATTCGTTTATTTAATAATCAAGAAAAATTAAATGCAGAAAGGGAAATTAAATAAATTAAGAAATTTATTTAATTAAGGGAAGACTTAGACAATTAATGACGTATTTAATAAATAAATAAAATTTATTTATTTAATAATTATGAAGAATAAATGACATGAATTAATTAAATAATTATGAATTATTTAATCAATAGTCAAATGTGGACCAAGGGCATAATTAAATGTCACAATTATGCTAGGATGAAAGTGGTAAAAATAAAGCTTGCAAGCCTAGGTCATTTTTAGGTGTCTATAGTTTTAAAATGACTTAAGCTCCATCACTTCCTCAAGGCTGGCCCCCTTTTGTTTTATCATTTTATTTCCTTCGCCTGACTTTATTTTTCCTAAGTCTTTTGTTGGTCCCGTGTTCCCTCGTTAAAACAACTTATGTCATTGTTTTTCATCGGCCTAGTGATGTCCCCTTATTCCTTTAGGGGAGAGGGCACAGTTGTCGTGCAGGCTAACTTTCTCAGCATGTAGCAATTGACTGGAATATCGTAGAACCTTCATTTTTTTTTTTGAAATGTAGACTGGTCTCTTATATATCTATCACTAAGGTTTGAAGGTGCGACTCATCATGCAACTCGCCACATCGGCAGATCTTTTGAGAAGTGTCTAAAATTTGAATTTTTAAAGGTTCGACCAAAACTTAATCATGGAACCCCCAATAGTTGAACCAAAAAAATATCATTTGGTGCTTGTAGAATATGATATTTTTATTTAAATTAAAATGAATATACAACCTAAGTGAACCAAATACTTATTGATAACCATAAATGTTTGATATCTCTACCTTTTATATTCAACACATATGGACTAATAGTTGAACACAAAAAATCTATTTGTTGTTATAAAAACAACACATAATTATTTAAAATACAACTTATATTGAACAAAAATGGACCAATAGTTGAACAAGAATTTTTTTGAAAATCCTTCACATTTAATGGGAAAATACATGTTATTTATTGTGCTCACCTTTTATATTTGTGATAGGACAAACTACTAATATAAAATTATCCAATGCTTGTACATTGCTACCCCAATTGTTGTACACATAAGAACAATATTTTTTCACTATGATAACAATACTTGTTTAAATGAGTGTCTTATCTTATTAAATGAGCATTTTATTTTTTAAATGATATACTTATAGTGGAGAGTTATGATATTTTATTTAAAACAAAAAAATACTTATTTCACTTCTTCATGAATGTATTTATGTTTTTTTCATATAAAATTTAGAGGTTCTCATGTGTTCAAGTATGGGTCCATTTTTTATCAACATTTGGTTTTTTCTTTATTTACATTTGGACTATTTATTTACAATATATAGTATAAATATGTGGTAATACTGGCTATTATCATCACGATTGAGTGTGTGACTATTGGACCCCACACAATTACTAGGCCCTCTCCCCTAATAAATGTTTTTATTTTGTAGAGGGACAAGTTTGCATGGTCGTAGACCAATCATCGTGTGATCTCAGCTATTCCTTGCCATCCCGCGATGACCCCACCACACTATCTTTATTGATCATGATATCATGGGAAAGCACCATGTGTCTCATCTAGTGAAGCCGAAGGAATGATCTTTGATACGACTTTAATACATTATTCTCCGGGTTACTAAAGTAGTTATAAGATGCATGTGTTTTAAATCAACGAAGATGTTATAATCTCAGTAGAAAGGTGCTTGATGGCTAATAACAAGGATGTCGACTGTGTTGAATGGATAGGATTGCCGATGGTTGAGATCCATGGTTTCTCGCTATCACTTGATCAAAAGTTTTGAGGTCTTTATTGATTGTGATATCACGAGCGAGTACCACGTGGATCTCCTTAGCAACAAGTAGTATGGTGGGCCCCTTATTGCCATGATGGAGACTATGTCAGTTTTCTTTAAAGGTAGCCATCCGATGATCTCACCAATGTTAAGGATCGACAGCTAATATTTGAATCTACATCAAATGCGATTAGAGTTGTTTGACATCTACTACCATGGTTTGATCGAAATAAAACAACTATTCTTCTGCTTTTGGTATCACAAAGCATTCAAAACATCTTAAATGGGGATTTTCAGTGGATATGTTCTATATAAGGATTTGATAAGTAGTATGGGGTTAGAACACATGATGAAACTGTAAAGCAATGTTCTCAAGGATCTTATATGGTATGTGTTAAATCTATCATAAACCCTTAGATGTTTATGAATTTGACTCCCTCAATGGATATATGGCATTGATGTAAGTTGTACTAATTTGTATGGTTTAGTATTTAGTTTTTCTTTACCTAGCGCTTGCTACAAATTACAAATAAATGACTATTTTACACTGTGGAATGTGTTGTAGTTATCTCATGCTCCAAATAGTTGATATTATTGATGAACATCCAATTCTGTTTAGTATTATGCTATTATGTTGAGCTATTAAATGAGATTATCTGTTGTTGTTAATGTTGTTTACGATAATGGTGCAGAGGTTGTAAATGCATTAAGGGATCACCCTCCTAGGTCTTTCAAAGCCCAAAGTGTAGGAGGTCTTTAAAATCCTCGTCAGTTGGTCCAGGTCCTTCGAGCTTCCCTTGATTGGAATTGGAAATTCCATAGGTAAATTAGAAGACCAACCTTGTTACAATGAAAACAACCAACAGGTAGATGGGAGAGAGATAGAGGGATTTGGTGAGAGAGAGAGAGGGAGGGAGTGGGAGAGAGATATAGGGTAGAGGGTTAAGGGTAGAGGGGAGGGAGATAAGAGTGAGTGAGAGAGAGAGATACTTGAGAGAGGGAGAGGGTTTAGTAGGGTGAGACTTGAGAGAGAGGGAGGGAGGGAGGGAGTGGTAGAGA
>VDFB02271358.1:767547319-767590289 GCA_007258455.2 Sequoia sempervirens
TGGGCTCTACAAGACCTAGGAGGAGTGATCCTTAATGCATTTGGCCCTCACACTGCCGATGCTCGTAAACAAGCAGGCTGCTTAACATGAGGATAATCTCATTTAGCTCAACATAATGTATAATACTAAGCGAATTGGATGTTCATCAATAATATCAACTACTTGGAGCATGAGATACAACACATTTCTCAGTATAAAATAGTCATTGATTTGCAATTTGTATCAAGCTCTAGGTACAGACAAACAAATACTAAACCATACAAATTAGTACAGCTTAGATCAGTGCCATATATCCATTGGGGGAGTCAAATTCATAAACATCTAAGGGTTTATGACAGATTTAACACATTACATATAAGATCCTTGAGAACATTTCTTTACAATCTCATAAACATGTATTCTAACCCAATATTACTTATCAAATCCTTATATAGAACATATCCTTGAAATCCCATTTAAGATGTTTTGAAGATGCTTTGTGATACCAAAGCGGAAGAATAGTTGTTTTATTTCGATCAAACCATGGTAGTAGATGTCAAACAACTCTAATCGCATTTGATGCAGATTAAAATATTAGCCGTCGATCCTTCACCTTGGTGAGATCATCGGATGACTGCCTTCAAAGCAAACTGACATAGTCTCCATCATGGCAATAAGGGGCCCACCATACTACTCATTGCCAAGGAGATCCACGTGGCGCCCGCTTGTGATATCGCAATCAATAAAGACCTCAAAACTTTTGATCACACGATGGTAGGCAACCGTGGATCTCAACCATCGACAATCCTATCCATTCAGCTGATCGACATCCTTGTTATTAGCCATCAAGCACCTTTCTACGGGGATTATAACATCTTTGTTGATTTAAAACATGTGCATCTTATAATTGCTTTAGTAACCCACAACATAATGTATTAAAGACGCATCAAAGTATTTATCATTCCTTTGGCTTCACTAGATGAGACACATGGTGCTCGCCCGTGATATCATGATCAACAAAGACAGTGTGGTGGGGTCATCGGCGGGATGGCAAGGAATATTTGGATATCACCACGTGGTGGTCTCTGACCATGCAAACTTGTCCCTCTACAAAATAAAAGCATTTATTGGGGAGAGGGCCTGAAGTAATTATTATTAGGGGTCCAATGAGTCACACACTCAATGCGTGATGATAATACCCAGTATTACCACATATTTATACTATATATTGTAAATAAACAGTCCAAATGTAAATAAAGAAAAAACCAAATGTTGATAAAAAATGGACCCATACTTGAACACATGAGAACCTCTAAATTTTATATGAAAAAAACATAAATGCATTCATGAAGAAGTGAAATAAGTATTTTTTTGTTTCAAATAAAATATCACAACTCTCCACTATAAGTATATCATTTAAAAAATCAAATGCTCATTTAATAAGATAAGACACTCATTTAAACAGGTATTGTTATCATAGTGAAAAAATATTGTTCTTATGTGTACAACAATTGGGGTAGCAATGTACAAGCATTGGATAATTTTATATTAGTAGTTTGTCCTACCACAAATATAAAAAGTGAGCACAATAAATAACATGTATTTTCCCATTAAATGTGAAGGATTTTCAAAAAAAATTAGTGTTCAACTATTGGTCCATTTTTGTTCAATATAAGTTGTATTTTAAATAATTATGTGTTGTTTTTATAACAACAAATAGATTTTTTGTGTTCAACTATTAGTCCATATGTGTTGAATATAAAAGGTAGAGATATCAAACATTTATGGTTATCAATAAGTATTTGGTTCACTTAGGTTGTATATTCATTTTAATTTAAATAAAAATATCATATTCTACAAGCACCAAATGATATTTTTTTGGTTCAACTATTGGGGGTTCCATGATTAAGTTTTGGTCGAACCTTTAAAAATTCAAATTTTAGACACTTCTCAAAAGATCTGCCGATGTGGCGAGTTGCATGATGAGTCGCACCTTCAAACCTTAGTGATAGATATATAAGAGACCAGTCTACATTTCAAAAAAAAAAATGAAGGTTCTACGATATTCCAGTCAATTGCTACATGCTGAGAAAGTTAGCCTGCACGACAACTGTGCCCTCTCCCCTAAAGGAATAAGGGGACATCACTAGGCCGATGAAAAACAATGACATAAGTTGTTTTAACGAGGGAACACGGGACCAACAAAAGACTTAGGAAAAATAAAGTCAGGCGAAGGAAATAAAATGATAAAACAAAAGGGGGCCAGCCTTGAGGAAGTGATGGAGCTTAAGTCATTTTAAAACTATAGACACCTAAAAATGACCTAGGCTTGCAAGCTTTATTTTTACCACTTTCATCCTAGCATAATTGTGACATTTAATTATGCCCTTGGTCCACATTTGACTATTGATTAAATAATTCATAATTATTTAATTAATTCATGTCATTTATTCTTCATAATTATTAAATAAATAAATTTTATTTATTTATTAAATACGTCATTAATTGTCTAAGTCTTCCCTTAATTAAATAAATTTCTTAATTTATTTAATTTCCCTTTCTGCATTTAATTTTTCTTGATTATTAAATAAACGAATTTAATTTATTTATTTAATACGTCACTAACTGTCATAATTAAATAAATTGATTAATTTATTTAATTAATTAATCTTATCTTCTAAATTAAATAATTAAATTTAATTATTTAATTGCCGATTAATATTCTTCTCATTTTAAATAAATTAAATTATTTAAAATGTCATCTCAATCTAAACTGTTAGTCTATTTTGATAAATAATCTGAAAAAGATTATTTATTATCTCATAAAATCCATAATTCTGAATTAATTTAATTCAAAATGGTATCTAATGTTCCAAAAATCAAGTAATTGGGAAGATTCTTGATTTTCCAAATCTAATCTTCAGTCCACATCTTATCTTCTTGATTTTTCGAATCTCACAAATCAGGCAATCTTATCTTCTTGATTTTTCAAAAATCTTTATTTCTTTAATTAATTTCCTCATTTATTCTCCACCATCGACCCGATTATTTGAGATATTATCTTGATTGTTTGATTAAGGATTTCTCCCTAACCCTAATTAGAGATTCTCAAATTTAATCTGGACCTCTCATTTTAGGTTCTCATCCTCAATTAATCTCGTCCATCCATTCAAAATGACATTTTCTATAAAATGCCATTTTCCTCACTTTTCGATTACACACAGACACACTGACATTTTACACATTTCATTCTAGGCATTTACTTGCACACTTAGTTTTCACATAGAATTTCAATATTTAGTCTAGTCATTGTTTGATCAAACTCTTAGACATTGTCATAGGCATAGGCATTTAGATTTTAAGCAAATCCTTCAAAGCTTGTTGTAGGTCTTAAACATTTTCAGATTGCTCGAACAACAAATCTGAGGGCAACATCATCCAACAAGTAAGAAGGTGCTATGGAGGTAATCATGGAAAATGCGATTTACAGGTATAACCATTTTATTGCTTAATTTCCTTTGTACTCGATAGATCTTTGCATTTTTGTCTTTTATATTGATTTGATTGATGTAATCTAATCCTTAGAAATTACCCTCAGTTACATTGGTGAACCCGACTTCATTTTTCTAGTTTTCCATATGTTTTTTTGTGTTTTATGCTATTTTACAGCTACAGGTATGGAACGACGCAACTATTTTTTTTTAAATATCGTGACGCATTTGATGCATCACGACGCATTCGCTGATAGAAGAGCTGCAATCACCCTGATAAGCCACAACTGACATTTGGAATGACGCATCTGATCAATCGTGCCACAATTGAAGTCCAGAACGACGCATCTGCTATGTCGCGCCGCATTCGACTGGTAAAAAAAAATTTCTTTCATTTTTGACATTTTGATTTTCGGATTTCAGGGTTTTTTTTTCTGGTTTCTGGTTTCTTTTTTGGTTTTCTGGTTTTCTGATTTCTTGGTTTTTCATTCCTGCATGTTGGCTAGCTTAGATTTTTGTGTTACTAATCTTAGGTTGTAGCGTGTGGCGGTTACTATTCGGGTGTCGAAGAGCATTGCATAAAGAGACTACTGATATTTTGTTTGCAGATTCGAATGTCGAAGACAGCATAAAATAAACATTGTGCTTGTTTTTCATAGATTAGCAAACATTTGATTTTGGTGCATATAAAGAACACTCTGTCTTCTTTGATTATTTGTGTTTGTAGAATGGCGGTGAGTATGCTCTCACTTGAAATTTGAAAACCTGGTAGAGGCAACCCATTCTTATGCGGTATTACGACTTGTTATATCGAATTATCTCTCCTAAACTTTGAGCGATCTTGGAGTGTAAGAGAAATGGTTACCAACTCTAGAAATTGGGCCTACCCAGGTATTTCATCACCCCAATGCAACTCAAACCAGCAATGGAGCTAAAGCCAAGCTACCCCCGACCTGTATATAAATATGAATCTTAAGGGAAAACCTAAGATTATGAGTGCGGATGTGTCATACAGATAGAGAAGTACTCCCTTAAACCTTGTTGAGCTTAACCTCTTGGTGGAGTGCCACCTTAATGGTGATTAATCTCTTCATGTAGCCCAGCCCACTTGAGATAGGGGTCCTAAACTAAAGAAACTCTCTTGTATGAAAGCCAAAATCCCTTCTATTTGCTAGCGCAGCACCGGTCAGTGTGAAGGCATCCACACTTTCACAGTTTGTAGTAGAGGTGATCAGCTCGCCATGGGAGTTTCATGGGGGTTGGAAGCTTGGTTGGCCTGAGAAGAGAGTGCACTATAAGGGGGAGCTCGTGCAGCCAAGCTTCTGAATTCACACGCTACAGATATGCGGTTGGGGAAATCTGCGTGGAATCTAGCGAATATTGTCATGGCCTAACCTAGGATTGTACTTATCTGATGTGTGTTTGGTTACATTCAAAATGCTGTGTTTGTCAAGTGTCTTTTAGTTCTATCACAGTTCAAAAAAAAAAAAATTCTCCAAATAGATCAAAATTTCCATCAAAACAACAAGAAAACCATTTTGAATTTAAACTGAGTCGCATCTATCGAACCGCAACTGATTTTCTGCCACGCAACTGCTTTGTTAAACCGCATCTGACACTTAGAACACCACATCTATAGGCATCGTGATGTATTTGAACACTGAAAAGCCGCATATGCTAAGTCAAGTCGCATCTGACAGTTCAAAAGCCGCAATCGAAAAAACGAACCGCATTTGATAAACTGTGACGCATTTGCAGCTTCAAACGACGCATCTTCCTGTCAAAAGTTAAAACTTCACATTTGAAACCTGAGGTCCTCAACTTGTCCACCATTTGTCAAACACTATCACCAAGAAGATTTTTTCAGAAACCAAACTTGAAATTGCTTAAAGTCTTGACCATTAGCTTGCATTAGTCACCATAGGTTTCATCATCCTCCCTTTTTTTTTTAGTTACATACATTCAACATTAGATTATTCCTAGGTTCACGTTTTGCATACTTAGGATTAGCCAAATCTTAAGCACACTTTGCAAAGTCATTGTTTTTGAAATTAGGCTCTCTTGGACCAAGTTATCAAACCCCCTTTTAGTCATTGTCCTCTTTTGTGAGATTTTTTCCAACTCAAAAGTATAGTTAGGAAAACTCACTAGTCATTTAGACCTTGTCAACTTGTCATTTTCAGCAAATTCCTCTAATAGTCAAAATCGAAAACAAAGTTCAAGCTTAGAAGTGCTTAGATAACCTTGTCTTACATTACATACACATTGCATATCCTATCCATGAAAATCCAAAAACATTAGTCATTCTAGTCATCATTTTGAACTTAGACTTCGCGTAGTGTCATACTTGCATTTAGTTGTCATTCCCATTTGAGCAATCTCATTTATGGTCGAAACTAGACTTCAAAAACAAAAGAGACAAATGGAAAACTTTTGGCAAGACCCCACGTTTACTATCAACAATCCTCCACATGACCCAAACTGGACCTTTTACAATCCATTTTCTAATTTAGACAATCAACCTCCAGTGACAACATAATCCTCATCAAATAGTACATTCGAACTCTACTTGCAAAGAGATGAAAATGGTCAAATACTTGAGGAAAACATAGAGGCAATAGCGCAAAACCCAAAGGCCTCTCACTTCGTTGAAATAATGGTTCGTCATGACAAAGACAGATTCTTGGCCATAGTCTTGAGTGAAGGAGCCAAATTACCTCAAGGGTTTGACATTAACACGATAAATTTGACACCTCCTGACCCTAATGCCAACAACGCACATAACATGTCACATAGTGGTCAACTTCCAAATACTATGAGCAATACTTCCTTTGGGACCACAACGACAGTGCAACACCCCCAACATCCCCAACACCACAAATATCATGACAATCAATGCCACGATAGTAAATTCCACGGGGGCATCATCAAGTCACAACAATCCCCCCTTGACAACTCCATCTATTCCTATGAGCACAACTTCGACATATCCACTCACTAGTACTTCACAAGATCCTTTGGGAGGGGGCAAGGGATGCATTTTTATCCAAGGACAATAACCAAACATTAACACGACAACAGTCAAATGTCATTGCCTCCCAAGGTACAAACACTAATGTTCCCCTTGTACAAAATCAACAATTCGCACAAGGTGGCCAAGTAACGCAACCCATGACATCATTGACACATCATAACATCCATGGTCATAACATCCCCCAAATAATGACACACATGGCTGGGGGACACATCCCAACTTACTCATCTAACATTCATACTCATCAACATACACCCAATCATAACTTTCAACATCAACATACACCCAATCATAACTTCCAATACCAACAACATGTTAATCCGCACACGTCGTACATACCACAACAATCCATACCGCCACAATACACCAATATTCACACCCAACAAATAGGAACACATGGTGTACCAGGCAATCCAACATACGAAAACATAAACGACCCTACTGTGGACGCCCTCAAAACAAGAATTAGAGATGTAGAGAAAACTATCCAAAACATGTACATTTCAGGCAAGAAATTAGAAATATCATATGACGTGAATGTATACCCATTCGACACAAGCTTATACATGCCTCCATTTCTGCTAGGATATGTGTCACCCAACTTCACAAAATATAAAGGCAAGACAAACCCCGTTGAACATGTTTGCGAATTTGCAAACAATTGTATGGACATCGCCTACGAACAAACATACTTGATGAGACTTTTCTCTAAAATTCTAGCAGGTCAAGCCCTTGAATGGTTTTCAAGTCAAAAGGATATCTAGACATGGGATGAGCTTAAAAAAAAATTCATAAGAAATTACGCATACAACATCGACATGGATACCTCTATGACTAGCTTGTGCAATCTCAGGCAAGAGGATTCTGGTGAGACATTTATTCCATTCTTTCAAAAATGGAGAAGCCTTGCTAGTCGATGTCACATTGACATCCCCAAACTTGATAAAAAGTTGACATGTTTGTCTAAACACTTTCGGGACCCCTAAAATTTGCATTGCAAATACATTGTTGCACAAACTTTACAGAATTGGTTGAAAAGGGGGTCCAGATTGAGAAAGACCTTATCACAAAGGGAGAACTGAGATATGGTTCCAAAAACACAAACATCAACCCACCCGCCGACAAAAAAAAATATTGGGTTAAAAATAAGCACGTTACAAATGATGGTGTTGTTGATGCCAAGACTGCAAACATCGTAGGTCCTGTATTGGCCTTGAAAGGGGTTCAACAACAAAATAGACCAACAATGACATTGAAACCTCCTCCCAATACTTCTTCAAACAACCAAATCGGTCAAAACAATCAGGGACAATACCGTCAGATGAGACAATTTCCTAGGGGACACACATACACCCATTTGTGTGAACCCATTGAAGAAGTCCTTAAGAAATGCATCCAGCATGGGGTCATCATACTTCTGGAAATAAAACCGTATGACCCAGGAGAATTCAAACCAACATGGTGGAATGACAATGCACTTTGTGAATACCATCGAGCAAAAGGGCATACAACCTCTAACTGTCGATAATTGAAAAACATAATACAAGATCTTATTGAAAATCACACCATCGAAGTAGGTGGATCACAATTCACCTCCAATTCAGATCATACTATCCACAAGAATCCACTACAGGACCATGGTTCTCATAATGCTTCCACTTCAGGTTCACAGAATCAAGCTAACTTCGCCTGAGCCAAGTACGATTACTCTAGTGCACCAATTATAAATAATGTTCGAACTGACAATGAGTGCATCAATACCATTACGGTCAAGAGAGCACCCCAATGTAATGCTACTACTTGAAGTGGCAAGGCCACTATAGCTGGTTCACCTCCCGCTAGACAAGCCAAAATCACTATACCGGGCCCATCTGCTAAACAACCAAAACCTGTCCCAACCACACAGTAATGGAAACCCAAAAATCAGTTCAACCTCATCAACCAACTAGGAAAGAGTCCCGCACAAATCTCTATACTCAAGCTGCTTCGTATCTCTCCCACACATAGAGAGATTCTAGATAAAACCCTCCTAGAGTCGTCGGTCCCCAAGGACATCGATGTCAATCAATTTGAAACTATAGTGGGATATCTCACTACGCCACACCACATCACCTTCTCAGACCAAGATTACTCATCACATAGAACCAACCACAATGATGTGTTACACATATAAACTTTTGTCCACAAGCAGAAAGTTAGACAGGTTTTAGTAGATGGCAGAGCAAGATTGAACATATGCTCCCTCAAACTGGTTAAGGCTCTAGGGTTCTCTGATGCATGTGTGGACCCAATGAAAAGTATAGTGATCAAAGCATACGATGACGAGGAATGCTCTTCACGTGGTGTTATCTCTCTCCCTATCAGAGTGGGACTGGTCATTGTAGACACAACCTGCCAGGTCCTAGATTTGGAACTACCATATAACATCTTACTTGGCTATCCATGGATTCATGCCTTAAAAGTCATTCTGTCTACATATCACCAATGCCTAAAGTTTCCATTTGACGGCACAGAAGTAACCATATACAGAGACCCCAACCCTTTCCAATATTGTACCAATCTAAAGGGGATCTTTGAAAACTGAGTACCTATTAATCGAGAAGCACCTGGCTCCTCGTCATCCAAGTACATCGACCCTTCCACACTCACATCATCTTCCACATCCGCTCCATAAACGTCTTCTACCACACCACTACCTTCCACTATCCCTAAGGCTGAATCCACTATCAAAATCTAGGACCTTGGCTGTGGAGAATTCAAACTGCACACGGCATACATCATAACAACAATGCCCAGGTCTCCAAAGGAATATGGTCGGCCATGCTTCAGAATGGAACCTTAAGAAACTTTCAAAGTCCCACCGAACACAGTTTTTATCAAACGAGGAGACATGAGTGATGAAGACCTTGCTGACATTACAAGATGGATCTACAAGGATACTGTCACATTACCTCTGTTACCAGTTCAAATATATGGCAAAGCTTACAACATTATGAAGGCTAAAGGCTATGATGGTACTAGTGGCCTAGGAAAAAATAAAACTGGTCGAAGGGAACCCATAGAAACTTTTTAAATTTCAAAGTATCTTGGATTAGGGTTTGGATCACCTGACAATGACGATCGATGTACCTCTGGACTTTCAAATGAGCGAGTACATGCTTCGGATAGTGTCAAGACTACTAGGGAAACCCTCACCGAAACTGACTCCCATGAGTAGGAATTTGGCTCAGAATGATCCCTAAGTGACTATTGTCTTGATGATTTGTTTGTCGAACTAGGGGACCTGACCTTTAAACAACGATTTTGGAAAACATTCAAAATTGAACAAGCATCAAATAGTCAAAGTCCCACTACCACTTCCCATGACATACAACACCCGTCATCTGAACCCCATCAGTCCAATCCATTTGAGATATCAGATGACACTGACAACCAGGGCTTTAAAACCTTCACTCCCTATTTTGACAATGAATATGACACTAGTGAAGGAGAATATTGGATAGAGTCCAATGTTGAGTTGGATGATGATAATCTCATATACAACATCACGGAGTCTATCTACATGCTGTCTGCATCCTCACCACAATTTACCAGCATTGACGATGGCATCTCCTTAGTTTACCCTGAGCTAGTCGATTGGGACCAACAAGGACTGCCAATTCTGGATACATTTCATAATGATGAGGAAATTTCCGAATTCATGGGATTACAAGAAGGCATACCCAGTGGGGACCACAAATCAGGATTCGCCATTGATTTAGACTGCACGACATACTTCGGTGAGACTGCTCCATCCTCTAGTCGCAAAAGTAAAAGTAAAAATAAAGTAAAAAATGAAATGTCTCTAGGTGAAAACTGAAAGGCACCTCTTGAAAATACAATAGTAAAAATAAAGGATGTATCTGTGGGTGAAAACCTCTCTAAGGCACCCAAAGATGGAGGACTAGACTTTCTCCCCGTGCAACATGAGAAATTAGCTATGCTTATTGAGGACACAATAGAGGATAACATTTCAACTGCAGAAGACCCTAAGATGGTCCTATTTGCTGCATCATTGACTGATGAAGAGAAACCAGAATTTCATAAATTCTTTGCAGAACAGAAAATCAACTTCGCATGGTCCTATGCTGACATGCCAGGATTGGACCCAAAACTGGTTTTGCATCATCTGCCACTATTACCTAATGCTAAACCAGTCAAGCAGAAGTTGCACAAAATGCATCCCCAAGTTGCACTATTGGTCAACGCCGAGTTAAAGAAATTGCTAGATGCCGGATTCATAAGGTCTATTGACTATGCCGAATGGATTTCTAATTTGGTCCCAGTCACAAAGCCAAATGGGTTGATCCATGTATGTACAGACTTTCGATACCTAAATAAAGCATGTCCAAAGGATGACTTTCCTTGCCAAACATTGACATCATAGTGGACCTTACTGTAGGATATGAGATGCTATCCCTCATGGATGGTTTCTCTAGCTATAATCAAATCCGTATTGCTCCTAAAGATCAACACAAAATGGCATTTACTTGCCCATGGGGTACATACTGTTGGAACGTCATGCCCTTTGGTCTCAAAAATGCAGGTGCCACATATCAAAGGGCTATGACCACAATCTTCCATGACATGATGCACAAAATAATGGAGGATTATGTAGATGACCTCTTGGCCAAATCAGCAACAAGGAAAGATCATTTGAAGGTACTCGACACAATTTTCAAGAGACTTGAAGAGTACAAAGTTTGATTAAACCCTAAGAAGTGTGTTTTTGGGGTCACATCAGGTAAACTCTTGGGGTACATAGTTTCCTGAAGAGGCATAGAGGTCGATCCGGCAAAGGTCAAAGCAATCATAGACATGCCTCCGCCCAGAGGAATCAGTGAACTTAGAACTCTACAAGGCAGAGTACAATCTATTCGGTGTTTCATAGCCCAATTGGCAGATAAGTGTCATCCGTTTCAGTATCTGTTGCGCAAGGGTATCCCCTTTGTATGGATGGATAAATGTCAAGAGGCCTTCCAGCAAATCAAAGACTACCTACTGTCAACACCAGTCCTCATGCCTCCTATTCATGGAAAGCCATTAATTCGATACATCTTGACTACTAGTTTAGCACTGGGGGCATTGCTGGCACAAAATGATCATGAAGGAAAAGAAAGAGCAATCTATTACATTAGTCGCACACTGATAGGGTATGAGCTGAACTACACATACATTGAACGTGCATGCCTCGCTATTGTCTTCACATCCCAAAAACTAAGACACTATATGCTCAGTCATCAGACACAATTGGTCACCAAGATTGATCCACTAAAATATCTACTAAGTCGGTCGGCATTAACAGGCCGGTTGGCAAAATGGGTCATGATACTAAGCGAGTATGACATACAATATGTTGAGCGTAAGGCAATAAAAGGGCGGGTAATAGTAGATCAATTGGTCGATGCACCAATCCAAGTCACTCATCAACTAGTAACAGATTTTCCCGATGAGTCCATTTTTCATGCGGAACCAGCGGCACCATGGAAGCTATATTTTGATGGGTCTCATACTGGTCATGGCTCAGGCGCTGGAATCTTGTTTATCATACCATAGGGGGATTCAATTCCTAAGTCATTCAGGATCACTTTCCCTTGTACAAATAACATTGCTGAATAGGAAGCACTAGTCATAGGTCTCAAGTTGGCAATCAAATAGAAAATTCAGACGTTGCTTGTATTCAGGGATTCCCAGCTCGTGATCAACCAAGTGAATGATGACTATGAAACAAAGGATGAGAAGTTGCTTCCCTACAAGAGGATGGTGGATAGTTTCCTAACATACTTCTAATTGATTTCTTTTGAACAAATCCCTAGGGTACAGAATAAGGTAGCTGATGCAATGGCTACTATTAGTTGTCTCTTGGACATCCCTAAAAATGTGTCACAATTTGAGTTCTTAGTAGAACAGCTCTTGATATCGGCATATGATATCCCAGAATCAGAAATGGTTTGCGAACTTGTTGGTCCCAACTCTCCCTGGTATCAAGACATTTACGACTACCTAAAGTCTCAAACCCTTCCACCGAACCTATCTAATAACCAAAGGAAGGCCTTCATTAGGAAATCTGCAAGGTATGCCATTGTCAGTGACACCCTTTACAGTTGTAGTTTCAACGATACCCTCCTTAGATGTCTTGACACTGACGAAGCATGTACAACCTTACAAGAAGTGCACGACGGTATATTCAGATCTCATTTGAGTGGTCCTACTCTGGCTAAGAAAGTAACAAGACTCGGGTATTATTGGCTGACAATGGAAAAAGATGCAATTGAATATGTTAGGACTTGTCGCAAATGTCAGATCCATAGTGATTTGGTCCATGCTCCAGCACAGGAACTCCAGCCGATCACTTCTCCGTGGCCCTTTACTCAATGGGGACTCGACCTCATGGGTAAGATTCATCCAACCTCATCCAACGGCCACAAATTCATTATTACTACCACTGAGTATTTCACAAAGTAGATTGAAGCCATCCCATTGACATATATTACCAGCAAACAAATATTGAAGTTCATCCTTAACTACATCATTTGTCGGTATGGCCTTCCGCAGTCCATCATCACTAACAACGGATGTTCATTTAAAAACCAAGATGTACATGAGTTATGTGAGCGATTCCATATCCAGCAGCACTTTTCATCTCCATACTACCCCCAAGGAAATGGTCAAGCTGAGGCGTCCAATTAAACCATTGTCAAAATCCTAAAAAAGACTGTCAATGACGTTGGCCGCGAATGGCACATACAACTAAACCCCACTCTATGGGCTTCCGAACTAGCATTCGTACGCCTACAGGGGCCACACCATTCACCCTAGTCTTTGGCGCGGAGGCCATCTTACCCATTGAGGTCAAAATTCCTTTGCTATGAGTCTCCTTGAAGGGTCTAACTAATGAAGAGGAGTATCAACAATCACGCTTGCACGAGCTGGAAATGCTAGAAGAACGACGGCAAAATTCACTGAACCACCTCCAAGCATATCAGAACCGTCTTTGTCGTAGCTACAATAAAAAAATTATGGTTAGAAAGTTTGACATTGGCGACCTAGTTCTCATGCAGAACCCCAAGAACCAAGCAGATAGAGAAAAGCCAGGAAAATTTGAACCAAACTAGCTGGGTCCCTACATTATCATATCTTCTTTTGGTTCTAGAGCTTATCAACTGGCAACTCCAGATGGAGAATGTTGTGCAATTTTGCACACACGCCCCACTTGGAGTAGGGACCCTCTTTTCAAGATGTCTTCTGACCTTCGATTTTATTGGACTTGCCTTTCCAAGGTCTTGAGATGTTGGTCTTGCTGACTTTGGTCTTGCCTTGAGGTTTGAATTGGTTAAACTTGGGTTTTAGTCGAAATCCAGGTTTTGACCTGGGTCCGGGATTTTCCTGCTCGGGAGGATTTTCCCAGGTCCTGGTCCTTTGTCTGGCTATTGCTGAAATTTTCGAAGCCAGGTTCCTACTTGAATCTGGGATTTTTCGGCTCGAGCAGATTTTCTCGGACTTCGTTAAAATCCCAAAGGATGCATTATCCATGGAATTTGTGCTCACTTGGATTATCCATTCTGCTTAGGTTTTTTCGAAATTCTGTTCTGGGCTCGAGTTTCCAGATTTCCTTGATATGTCTTGTGACTCATTAATGTTCAAAGTATGTCTTCTCTGGCGCGAGTGCCGGTGGATTTAAAGGCCTTTTGGCATCCTTTTGATCTCATTATTCATTTGCTATCTGCTATGGCACTTGAAGTTCTTCATTTTGAGCTTTGATTGTTGGATTTGAGCTACTTGCGTGTGGATTGTTTGAGCGCTGGTGTTGAGTTTTTCGTTGCTATGGCACACTATTTCATAGTGACTTCCTCGAGTTTCAGCTTCATTCGGAATTGATTCATGGTAAGTCGTTGCTAGCCCCTCCTTTTGTTTGCACTTTGGTTGAGTCTTCCAAGTTGATTGGTAGTCACTTCAGGTCGGCCCTTGCTTGTTTTATGGTTATGTATTTGGCAAAGTAGGGTTTGACCCACCTCTTAATGGGTTTTATCACCCACACTATGCATGCTTTCGTTTATCAATTGAATGTCGGGTATACCCCTGTGGATAGGTGTTTTGGGTAGGACTTTTCCTTCTAGGCGCGTAATTTGCTATATTTTGTGAAGGTTAGGGTTTCAGTTTATTTGCCCAGATTTGTCAGGTTTGGTAGAGTTATCGCGATTTTCATGTGTTGTGTCTAGCCCAACTCTATTCATATCTTGAGAGATCCCGGTGCTTTAGATTGATCATTTGAGGGATAGTGTTTGAAACGTCGAGCTTACCCTAATTTTCATGGCGGAGGTCTGGTTATTGAATTTAGGGCATCATTTTTTTGCCATGAGGATCAGTCATTTGAGGTTTTTGGGAATCCAAATTCATGTGCATTTGAAATTTTTCTTATTGGGATTGATTTTATGGCCATTGGAATCCAAATAGGGAAGTTTGTGTGATCATTCGGTCAGTTGCTTGCATGTTAATGATCATCGGGTTTCTAAGGTGTCCACAAAATTTTTGTGCACGTGGATTTTCCCAGTTTCTACCATGTACGCAGAGTATGATGAACTCCAGAATTTCAAGCTGTCCGCGGAAATCTGACCTGTCCGGATTTTTCCAGTTTTCCTGTCTGGTTCCATTCCTTTTGATTTTTGATATTTGGAGTAATGAAGTAAATGCTAAATGATGGTTTCTTGTTGCTAATGGATGAATCTCATGATAGTCACATAGCCCTTTTGTCCATATTAATGATTTATTTGATGAATAATGTCTTGGCAGCAGGAGTCCGTCTGGGTTGGATTTCTCTGAATTCCACCCCGACTGGATTTTCCCAGATTGCTTCATTTTTCTAGATTTTCTAGATTGATGATTAATGATGAATCTTAATTGCTTTATGTGGTTTCCAGGCTAACCTTTGATTGGAATATGTATGATAGTTGGATTCTCATGAGGTTCTTTTGTGAATGCAGGCTGAATCAATCAAGGCTACGGCAGGAAAGTCCAGGGGTCATACAAAAGGGTCCTCGGTTACAGAGGCAGAGAGATTGAGGTTGGATACCAAGAGTCAGTTTCCAGACAAAAAAATAGCTTCTGTATGGTTTGAGGTCTCTGACACTAATGTAGGAGCATGGAGGTATGAGGAATTCAAGACAAGAATAGCTCAGAAAGATGTATCGACCCTGACTAAGGGAATGATGAAGTACGGACTGGTCCATGTAGCAGGATTCCCTCCTGCAATTCAGTGTTACAAATTGATATTAGAGTGTGCCGGGCAATATGATTTCAATACACAGAGGGTCGTTAGCATCGAAGGGAGAGTTTTGGCAAATTTCAATCCAGTTTCTATTGCCCAAACATTCGATATGCCAGAATTGCCATGTGTGTGTGCCTTGGACATTGATTTGGCCAGAACTTACTATGAGGATGAGCCCACCAAAGCCCAACAGATGATTAATTCTTGGTTGGAGAAACCAAAGTCTCACTTTTCCAAACTGCCCAAGCAATTACACAGGATCAAGTTCAGACTGGACATATATGATGCAATCACACTATTGAGCAGAGTGGCCAGTTTAAGGAGGGCCGGAGTATTGGAAAACTAGATGGTACATGTGATCAACAAGATTGAGCAGGTTATTAATTACCATTGGGCAGGACTCATCAGTGCAATGATTGACAGGCAGTTGAGAGATGTGTTAGAAACAAAGAAGTTTACGATGTCCTCCTAAGTGATGTATGTGTTGGCTAGATTCTACCCATACAGGGGTTTGAATCCAAAGGGGACATTTGGAAAGGATATAGTCTATGAGATATACCAGGAATTGCACCTAGGACATCAAGATTATAGAAGGGCAAATGATGCATTCATAATGCATATCACTAAGTTGCTCCAAAATGCCGAGCATGTAAGAATATCTGATGGAGCCAAGGAGCTAATCAAAAAATATGGAGCTTGGTTCATACAGCTTCCCACCTTCTCCTACATCAGAATTGACGGATGTCAAACTGCTCCATACAGGTTGCCTAGGTATCCTACTGACCATATTATGCTATTGGAGGTTACAAGGCAGATATGTGAGTTTGATGCTATTGTTAAAAAGGCAAAGCATAAGACAGGGTTTGGTGGTGATTTTCCCCTGAAAATTGGCATAAGTGAGGTTTTTCCTTCAATTCAATCAGCTCATGCTTTAGGGGATGAATTGAGTACACATGGTTTCTCTTTTCACTCTAAAAAGGAAAATTTCGATATTACTGGTGAAGCGCAGAAGGAGGCCACCAAAGAATACCACCACAAGGATGACCTAGAGGATTACTGGGCAAACATCAAAGATGACTTTGAGGTGAGGAAGAAAAGATACTCTAGGCTCCCAGTTTATGTGAACAAAATGTACAATGTCAAGTTGATCCCTAACTAGTTAGAGGATGACAAGAATCTGGTTCAAGATCATGCATATGAGTCGGTCAAGGATAGATCAATTGGAGAGATAAACTAGTCTGAAAATAAGATAACTGAGCTGGAGGAGCTAATGGCTCTAGTTATGAGGTTTACCAAGTCATGGTTGAGGCACACAATATGGAAGCTTGAAAGTGAGAAGGTACCTTGTACCTTTAATTTAATGGGAAATCTAAATCCTCTTTCCACCTCAGAAGAATCTGGTGAGGATGATTCCAAAGGGAAAACCAAAGTGAGCTCACCCTTCAAGATTAAAATCAGAGGCCCAAAGGAGAGTGATCCGGAGCAGAAAAGGAAACCAAAGGGAAAGAAGAGAAGTCGAACCTTGAGAATACGTAAGTCTGCAAAGGAGGAGGAATTTGAGAAGGCTGAAAAGGAAGATATTCCTCTAGAGCCAAAAAGCGCAAGGACAACTAGAGCTTCAAAGAAGAAAGGTCAAGAAACTTCCAAGGATGAAACAAACCCTCCAGTTGTTGATGTGGAAAGCTCGGGAGAGAAAACTAGGGTTTACTCAAGGAATTCAAGGAAACCATCTCCCAAGGAGACCACACTAAAAGTAGATACTCTTCCAATGGTGTCCACTATGGAGCAACCAAAGGCTACTTCCCCTTCGTTAAGTGTACCTGAACAGGTGACCCTTGAAGAGCATGAGACTAGTGGAGAGGCAAAACCATTCAAGGAAGGAGAACTCTTTGGTGTAGCAACTGAGCTTGAGATATAATTAAATTCACAACTCAACAATAGAGTGCAAAATTCAAATGCCTTGGCAAATGGATTTTGATAGACTTTAATTTGTTTGAGCTTTTAATTAATTAGAGATACATATGCATTATTTATTTTCTAAATTTATTTAAGCTTTTAATTATTATAATTTTCTTTCGTCTAGATAATAAATATAACACATTTATTTTCTTTATATATTTTAATAAACTTTTATCTTAAGGTTTGTCTTTTTATTATAATTTTTTTTTGAAGGGTTGAAAAATTCCCATTTTAACATTATGTGGCTTCTCCTTGGCTGACTAGAATTGAGGAAGGGTTTTGAAATATAAAATTTGGGAGGTGAGTAGTGTGTTAAAGAAGGCCAAAATCTTCATCTCTAAATCAATTTGGTGGTAAAAAATATTGTCTCCCAAACAAATGGCTTGATATAAGCCTTTCACACATACCCCTCTTACTTTGGAGGTTGGTGTCTATCATAGGGATTCCAAGAGAAGGGATCTATTACATGGTATCAAATTCATCAACTTGGAACATTACATGTTTGTTTTGATTAAGATAAAGTAGGAAGGGTCTAAACTCGGTACAAACTGACCATGGAGGTGAGTAGTACAAATCTCACCAGAAGTGAGACTTTAAAAAACCAAATAAAGACCAGGAATGCTTTTGACTGGAGAATAGAATCAGAAAGAAACAAGAAACTAGGGTCTCAACCCTATACAACAAACTTATCAAACAAGCCTCAAGAATGAGAGGACGAGGTAGAGGGGAGACCTTTAGGCCTCTTACGAATGACAGTCTAAGCGATAATATCATCCAAACACCCACAAGGGGGGACATGAGTCACACCCATGGGAAGACTATCAACACACGAGTGGGGAGCAAGAGGACAAGAAGGTGAACAACAAACACCATCCACAAGAGATCCTTAGGGCGGAGTGGAAGCATATAGGGGAGTAGGAGATGCCCTCAGAAGAGGAGAAACACCATCGAGATCCATAGGAAAAACCAAAATTGCTCCAAGAGCAAGACGCTCATCAGAAGCTTGAGAGGAGGCATCCATAGGAAAAGCAAAAGTCGAAATAGTTAGGAGATCATCATTTGCATCTTTCCACCATGTGGTTGTCCCTTTTCGATGCAGGATAGAACAAGTCGAAGCCAAGTGACCAATAGTGAAACAATGACAACACCTAAAGTTAAGGCCCTTATAATTGAGCGATTGAGACTAGGGTTGATCCCATCATTATTGGCATCCATGTTCAAGAGGCAAAAGTTTAGGAAATATTTGAGATGAATTTGGTCTTGTAGGTGGCTTTGGTTGCATGGATTGATGGGGTAGTTTTTTTTTTTTTAATTTTATTTTCTCTTTGGTTATTTATTTTGGGGCTTCAACGGATCATTTGATGCAGGAGCATCAAAAAAAAAAATCAGTTTAATATCTTGAGATTCTATAGGTTTTGAATAAAATCGTTTTGTAGGCATCTATGAACATCATTCCAATCCTTCTCACAAATTTTCAGGAGAAATGAAGAACTTCAGATTTTGACTTTGTCAATTAGCATAAATTTTATATTGTTGAAAAGAATTTAAAAAACTGATACATATTTGAATTATGTTTTAATTACTGTAAAAATAAATTAAAAAATAAAAGAAAATAACTACAAAGAAGTTGGAGGGGCGTCATATGAAAAGACAAATTTGAGAAGACTTTAAAAAAAGAGTATGCAAGATAAGATAATGTTCCGTGTGAGGAGAAGGGAAGACCATAGGAGGCTGCGTTGGAAGCAAGAATGTGCAGAAATTGTGAATGGCAGTTGTACCATGTTAAAAGACAATTTTAAAAATTTTAAAACAACCAATAGATGAAGGTTGGCTGTGAATGGCAGGTTTCTGACTGATAGACGGTTGCACAAATATCAAAGGAAGATTACAAATAAATGAGATACATTGCACGGTTCGCCATGTTTGGAAGACCATAAGAAAATTCAGATTGAATTGCTAGTGGAGGGGTGTGTCATTGATTCCGAGAAAGACATTTTATAAATTTAAATGTAAAGGCATATTGGGGCAGCAGCTGTAGAGTAGTTTGTGGGAAAGTTTAAAAAAAATTGAAACACCATACAATTCTGAGGGAACATGCCATTTCAATATGGCAATTTAAATTTTAAAATGCAATAAGAGTGCACAGAAAGAATGAAAGAAAGCACTTTCTTGTAGATTAAGAAAATGATAAAGTTAAAAATTGAACTTTGGAGTTTGATTTTGATAGAAGTGATATGTTGGTTTGAATTGAATTCGCTTCCTTGTTTTGTTTAAACTTGAATTGGAGGTAATTGATAAATGCAATTTGAATTGGCTGCAAAATGTGGAATTTTAGAAATTGGAGAAAGAATTAGTTGTTTATTGCAAGTTTTGGGCGAAGTTTTGCTTGTGGTAATATGAACTTGTGATCAAGTTATTTATGACAGTGAGAGTGAAATTTCTTGTCTGCATCATCATTTCATTTATTCTCTAAACCTTGTTCAATTTTTAGTCTTGCCTTTATGATGGTATAGTTTGGATTTCATTCTTTTTTGTTTGTTACCAATGCTCTAATTTTCTTTTATGGGTGAGGGCCATAGCAAAACGTTCATTTGATTGTAATTTTGGTTTCAAATAATTTAGCTGAAGGTCCATAAACAAAAAGGCTATATATAATGATATCAATCATAGATAATAAAAGGAAAGTTATATTAATGCTAACTTGCAAGTAGAAAATAGATTAGTTTTGACTTTTAACTTGATCAATAAAAAAGAAAGAAGATCATTGCGAAAGGTGTCTCAACCTTGCATCCTAATATTTCTTATTTACTATGTTTTATTTGTTTATTACTTTGTTCTCACATGAAAAAAGGGCATCTCATTTTGAGGTGGCACTTTTGGCCATTTGTGTTTGTAGTGTGTATAATATGTTGTAAACACATCTTATGACAATGTAGTATGAGTCATTTATGATGGATTCTATGATGCATAAGAACATAAAAAAAAACCATCCACATTGAGTTGACACTTTTGGCTGCATCTTAGATATTTTATAATGTGTTTAAGAAGTTTTAAGAATATCTAATACCATTATAATGTAACATACTCATTAAAATCAATCCATAATTGACATTGATTCACTTTAATGATTACTAGTTTAATCAAATATCAGAATTTTCATACAAGAGATGTGACATTAAACAACACAATTCAAACTTATTAATCAATTATGACCAATTTAATACTATTTTTTGAATTTCTAATTTTTATTTTCATGGACACCAACTATTGCTACTACTGTAAGAGTAATTATTGTTTGAGTAATTCACACATATATCTGATTATATAATTATATTCTTTTGTATATCATCACCATTACAATGGCTGAATTGATCAAAATGTCACTATGAATTGGGTGGGCATGACATTAGTAACCTTAGACCAAAAGTCTCAAGGCCATTATGCAATAGCTGGGTGTAATCAAACTTCCTTACGACTTTAAGAGATGGCTGGGCATATCATTACAAATTGGTTATTTCTATGCTTTAAACCTTTGAAATCTAAAAGTTTTTGATGCATAAACATTTCCAACTATGCTTACAAATCTAGCAGCCATTGCAACTATAACTGCTGATAAAAAAAAATCTCCATTCTTTATGTTTGGCTGGACATTTTAGCCTCTCTTGGCATGTAGGAAGGAAGCGGCTTTACACTAGATTTATTATCAATAGACAATACTGTCATGCCAGGAAATTTTCTAATCACACCTTCTATTGCATAAATCATGTTTTCTTTTTCCTTTACTCTCTCTATATATATTTATGTTAAATAGTCCATTGGTTAATATAAATAATAGTCATGGAGTTAGAATTCAAAATGTGATTTGGTCAAGGGTAGAGTGGATATTATTTTTTAAATTTGTAAGAAAATTCAATGAATAAAAACTATTATGTATTCAATTTAAAAAAAATTGATAAGCAATTTAGTGATTGATTTTGTAAGAAAAATCAATGTTGAAGGGAATACAAGCATAGGTTTATTGTTCTACAAATTATTCATTTTTTTTTTAATATAATAACATGCATATTTTTTATAAGTAAAAATTATCAATGATTAATGGAAAACCACTTATTCTTTAATAAAATAATCTAAATAGCTTATGAAACACCTTGATGAAGATCCCCAAATCCTTTAGTGAAATCTTTTTTTTTTTTTTCCTCCTTCAAAATTCTCTTGTATTATTCTTACTCACCTTCCTCTTTATCCGTCTTTCCTTCCTTTCTAAAACTCTTTCTCTAATTTTTTTTGCATTAAGTATAGAAAGAGCAAAGAATACAAATCAAGATATAGGGAGTTCATGTTAACACCAACCACAAGAGCCCCCCATTACAAAAAAACCAGAGTCCCCAGAACAAATATTGCCCAGTTGCATCCGCAACCCCCCTAGGCTACCCCTTTACAAAATATCCGTATAAACTTCCACTGAAGGAGATCAACATAGAATCCATCATCCGGTTTGTATCAACATGTTATAGGTTACATCATATAAACATATAGAACCATTTACAATTTAGACCACTGTACAAAATTATAGACATCAAATACTGATAAAAAAGGATATAAACATGAAAGATGTCTGTTCTTAGAGAATTCTAGGTTGCCCCTTGGCCACCACTCAAGGCCACCAGTGCCTCTACAGTAGCAATTCCTCATTGGTAAATTGTCCTGGATGCCCCATCTTATCAACCTTTTTGCACTATCTCTCTGCAAGATCTTGTCAAAAGGCATGAAGAGCTCTCATAAAAACATCTACACCTGGATGCCCATCTGGCCACATATGCCTATATCTTGTCTCCATGATGTCAATAGTGACCTGTCTGTTCCCCAAGCAACTCCAAAGTTTGTCTTTGAGAGAGCCATGTGTTAGTGTAATTAATTAATTATTACACTAGCATAAGTTAACTTAGGTCTTGCATTTAATTAATTAAGTCCTAGGTTGCATTATTAGATAAATCATTTAATAAATAGGGAAATATTCCCTTCCATGTTTGGTGGGATAAGATTCCTTCTAGAAGATGAGTTATCCTTCTAGAACTTATCTCAACATTTAATAATCATCTAGATAGGGTTCGCATGTTGTTAGATCAAGACACATGGCAACATTTCATGCATCTTAGGTTTTCATTCTTGCCTATATAATCAGGCATCTTGTTCATTTGTAACATATCCAATATCCAATATCAATATTATATCATCAATATAGAATCTCTATTGTGCATGCCTAGTTGCAACACTTTTCTTTGTGGTTAATTTTCTTTCCTGGCTCAAAGTTCCTCCATTGAAGATTGCAGCTTCAGGGATTGTGCACCCATAATCTCAACATGGTATCAGAGCTTGTCTAGTGAAACATTTGTTGCCCAATTTTCACTTTCGGGCTCAATTAGGCAGGATAAGTTATGTTTCAGATGTTCATAAGGGCTAAATGGGACATTTGCATCGAGGGTTAGGTCATGCATCTGATGCCATTTCATAAGGAGTTCATTTGAAAGGTATGCCTCATCAGTTTTGGCACAAAACTCATCAGAGAGGGAGGTCGGCAAGACCTTCCTGTTGTCTTGCCAACTAGCAGTACGTCCTATGTGGTTGAATAAACCAGTCGCTAGGACTTTCGGGTCACCAAGAGTCTTCATGTATCTCTCCGCTTGAAAAGGGGTCATGCTGACAGTTGTTCATTGGGGAGCTCTTGACATAAGGTTGTGCCTTCGGGGAGAAGTCTTGCCGATGTGAGGAGGCTTGCCGAGAGATTTAAGTTCGCCGAAGTAGGCTTAGTCTCGGTATGAAGTGTCACCGATCAAGTGAAGTCTTCCCGACTGATATAAGCCCTTGCCGAGAGATGATAGCTCCGACGTGAGGTCTGGCCGACAGGCCAAGCTCTTGGCAATGATATAGGGGGCTTTGCTGCAAGGTTTCACCGTCGGGGTGAGGTCTCGCCGAGGTGAAGTGGTCTTGGTGAAGGAAACAAGCTTGGCGAGAGATCTCACCGACCAAAGGTGGTCTCCCCGACGCGAAAGGATGTGAGCTTGGGGCAAAGGAAAGTAAAGTCGCCATGATGTCTCGGAAAAAGTATAGGGTCTTGCTAAAATGGAGGGTCTTGGAAAAAGTTGGGGCTCTCACTGTGATGTCTCGGCGACTAGCAAGGGTCATGCCGACAGTGGTTCACCAAGGAGCTCTCGCCATAAAGTTTTTCCTTCGGCGAAGGGTTTGCCCGAGGAGGTGGGGTCTCAACGAACGGAGGTGCCATCGACCGATGCCTAACCGAAAGAGTGGTCTAAGCTCGCCAGGAGTTGAAGCCTTCGCCATAGGGTCTCACCGACCAAGCAACGTCTCCCTGAAATGAGGTACGCTCTCGGCGAAAGGAGTTCGCCTTGATGTCTCGGTGATCAAGCAGAGGTCTTGGCGAAAGTTTTGAGCTCAATATGAGGTCTCGCCGACCAAGTAGGGTCTTGCCAAGATAAAGAAAGCTCACCAAGAGAGTTTAACATCAGGGCAATGTCTCGCCGAAGGGATGGAGTCTCATCGAAAGACGATCAGAGCTCGGGGAAAACGAAATGCCTTCGGTGTGAGGTCTTACCGACACATGGGTGTCTAGCTGACAGAGGAGCACAATGATATAATGATAGGAATTCGGCATGAGGTCTCCCCGACTTGCCAGCATCTCACCGAAGGAAATGTTGAGCTCAAGGAGGTGGTTTGTTTTCGCTAAGAGGTCTCACTGATAATGAAGGGTCTCCCCGACATGGGTGCTTTCACCGTGACATCTTGCCGACTAGTGGGAGTCTCACCGACACAAGGTTTGAGCTAGGGAGGAATGGAAGGGGTCGGTGTAATGTCTTACCAACAAGTGATGGTCTTGCCGATGGTTGTAAACCTTCGGTGTGACTAATGGAACCCGCCATGATGTCCTGCCGACAGAGGAAAGTCTCCCCGACAGTTGTTCAACAGGCAGTCATTGGAGTCAAAGTTTTACATTCGCTATGAGGTCTGGCCGAATGAGGAGGGTCTTTCCAACGAAGGGGTTCCTTTGGTATAATATTTTGAAGTTGGGGAGAAGTTTCCCCGACTCGATAGTCTCGCCAACTGTTGTGAACAGGAAGGTAGGATCCCGCCGAAACAAGAGGACTTCGGCAAGAGGTCTTCCCGACTTGCCAGTGTCTTGTCAAAGGAAGGATGATTGAGCTCGAGGAAAGTGTTTTGTGTTCGCTATGATGTTTTCCCGATAGTGGTGGTCTCGGCGACATCTTGTGTAGCGGTATAACTCACGAAGATCGGTATGACCTCCTATAGACTAAAGGAGCTCTTGCCGAATGCGGATGACTAGAAAGTGAAATGGCAATATCGATATGACTTTTGAGCTCGCTATGAACTCTTGCCGACTGTCGCATGTCCTGCCGATAGTTGCTACGAGGTGTGCTCGCATCGGGGAGAGACGATTAGTGTCTCATCGACATGCGATTCTGATGAAGCGATCTTTGACCGTCTGGAATCTATGGGGCACGAGTTCGACCAATCAGATGGGAGCTAAGGATGCACCATGAGCCGTTTGACTACCTGACTCCCCCCTGGGGACGAGATTGACAGAGCATAAGCAATGTGTAGCTACTCTGAGAATAAAGCGATGAATCAGATTGATATCCAGAAGGTGTCATCAAGCAACAGAAAGGCGGGGATCACAGGGACAATTGGGATGTCAACTGGCAAGAGTTGATCAACATTTATGGTAACGCTCAGAAAGGAAGCAGCTCTACTGGGAAGATTTGAAGATGGCCACGAGGACTAGAAGTTAATGCTGCAAAAGATCAGAAGGGTTCTCCTAAGGGCGATCTTTCACACCTACATGGACAATGAGGTTACACATTGAATGCAAAATTCATTTCATTCGAAAAGATCTAGGGGTAGATCTTTCTGAAGACTAATATTTTTGTAGGCCCTAAGGGGCTGACATCTTTTGTATATAAGGCATTTTTCCCTCTTTGTAAAGGGGTTCAGATTATGCATTCTAAAGAGTTAGTGATTTTTCTCAAATCCTTTCTCAGCTGATGTATGCTTTGTAACTCATCTGGAATTCTGAATATAAAATACAGAGATTACCTTCGAAACCACTGTTAATGTTCATGCTACTTTCATGTTCTTCTAGATTATGTGATTTTTTGAACTGTGTTTTCTCAATCTGCATTCGAACTTTAAAGTTGTGAAATTCATCTTTCCTTCTTAAAGTGTATATGCAGATTAAGCCCTTTCAAGAATGATGCATAAGTTCACGAAGTTCATGTTGAGTAAATAAAGTAACTATCATTATTTTTCTAGTGTATGTTCATCTATTTTATTTCATGATTCCTGTCAGTTCGGTGCATCACCATAGTGTTAGTTTTATTTTTATGCATTCCTTCTCCCTTTCCCTTTACAGAATCAGTAGGTAGGTGACACCAAAGGAAGCTGACCTTCTCTGGAGGTTGACCTCTGCCTATAAGTGACCCACAGTTTTAGAGGTCTTCCCATGTTACACTGAATTTTTTAGTTTATATTCTACAGAATGCAAATCCAGGTTGATAACAGTTTCTGGCATGCCCGGTGGGACAAGTTCCACATTATACTGTTGGTTTAGTATGCAACCAGCGAGTTCTAGACTTTATAGAAGTCATTTGTGCATACTTGGTGACTCCGTAGAGAGAAAGAACTTTAGAATCAACGCCTTCTACAGTTTATGAGAAGAGTTCAGACAAGGAGCAGCTTAGTTCCTTTCGAGTATTTGCAGCTGTCACCACCAAGAAGACAAGGCAGAGCAACAGAAAGGCCAGGAACAACATTTTCTTATGCTAGAAGAGCCAAGTCTACTCCTCCATTCGTAAGATTCCATATTACTGTCCCGTCTTTCGTTTCACCTAGAGTGTCAGTAAATCCATCTCAGCCACCTCCAATGGCTGCTCTAAGGAATCAACCATTTGTTGCTTTTAATGGAGGGAGTCCCTTAAATTTGGCACAGCATAATGATATTCCAATGGCAGCCTTTAAAAGTCTACCAAATTTCACTGGGGAAGATCAGACTACTCCAATTGAACATATGCGTGATGTGGCTTCGTTATGTGGAGTCCATCACATAACTTAAGAGGATGTTGCTGTGACATTATTAGTTGCTTCACTGAAAGGAAGAGTCGTGCAATGGTACAAGGGCTTAGCAGCCAGCTCAATTGCAACTTGGGACAAATTTGGAGACAAGTTGCTTAAACAATTTAAGGACAAGTCTGATAATTTATCTTTATTGGAACAATTAACCATGATTCAGAGGGCCCATCAGGAGTAGATGAATGATTTCAATTTCAAATTTCAAAGAACCTGGGATAGAATCCCTGCAATGGTGAGGCCTTCACCTGAATATGCCTTCCTGTATTATCTTAGAGCTATAAATACCGACATTTCAGTTTTAATACAGTCAATGGGAGGAGTGTCTTTGTCGGATGCTTTTGAAATAGCAATCAGAGCTGAAAACAACCTAATACGGGCTGGTAAACTTGCTCTTAGGCCACCAATGCCTATATTTTCAGAGATTCATTCGAATATCCCTTTGCAGATACCACCTTTTACACCTTTGCCACCTGCGGTTCCCACTGCTGCAACACAAGAAGCTGCTATTTCAAGTTCTTCAAATGAGCTGTAGGAGATCCAAAGTTTATTACAGACTTTTGGTAATAAGCTTGGGAGCTTGGAAAAGCAACAATCATATAACAGATCTTATCAGCAGTAGAATTGAGGTCAGCAACAACAATACCAAGGTAATAGGCAAGCTTATCAAGGCAATTACTAGGGCCCGAGATAGGGGGTAAATACTAGACCTTTTCAGGCTTATGCTCCAGCACCTGTTAGTGCAGTTAAGGATCTTGTCCCTACTCAAAACAACTTAGCAGCAGATTATGAGTGTTGCTACCCTTGTAACCAGCCTCATAGTCAAGCCACTTGCTCAAATGGACTCATTAGTTAGACACTTATGGTACAGAATGCCTTAAGTTCATAGCAGAATGAATTCAATGATGCATCTTTACAACATCAAGAGCAGCCTACCAGTGAAGCTACCCTACTTAACTGGCAGGTGAAGAATTCTATGGATTGAATGTAGATAATTCTCTGGTTGCAGCTAACATGAGGGCAAAGAAAAGAGCCTTTGAGCTTGATCAAGCAACTGACAAAGGAAAGGCAGCAGCTGCAGAACCATCTACATCTCAAGTGACTCCTATTTGGCAGAGAAATCAACAACTCCCGGTCAAGGAGCAGCCACATTTGCAAGCTGATCACACTGGCATAAATGTACATTATAAAGTAAACCCAACTGTACCCTATAATATTCTTGATAGTATGAAAAAGACAAATGTAACAATGTCTATATGGGATTCATTAGCTATCCTAGGTCAAAAAGATATGTTACACTCTGCTTTGTCAAATTTTAAAGTGTCTGATCAGTCCAAGTCTCTAGTAGGTCAAGCTAGAGTTGTGTTAATAAACAATTCTCAGGGAAATGATAAACAACCTAGCAAAGAGATAGGAAAAGAAGTTAAACTGCCTCCATTTTATGTGTCAATAATCATAGGTGATAAGTTAGTTCATAACTGTATGGTAGACAACGGAGCTAGTAGTTCTGTGATGCCAAAGCAGATTGCTGACAAGCTTGGACTAAAGTATCAGCTTTTAGAAAAAGGAGTGATTCAATTGGATGGTACTTTTGGGTGATCCCACAATAGTGGTTTACAATTTTTGGCCAAACCGACACAAAAAATTATTATTTTTAACTAAATCTTCACATTCTGCACCTATAGCTAAACCGTGAATAATTTGAAGATGATGCAAACTAGAGTCTCGTCACATTTTGTCTCAGAGATTTTAAAATATTTTTCAAATTTTGAATCAAATTGCACTTCTTTTCCATCTCCCACTTAAAATATTTTTTAAAATAACATTTTTAAAAAAGATGCACAATCGTGATAACATAACTTTTTTTTTTCCATGAAGGATAAAAATTCTAATTCTTTTGAATTTAGATTTGTAACTCCGATATCTGCTTCCACTTTGGTTAGACAATTTTTATTGAATATTTTTCTTTTTAATCAAGTTTTGAAGTCAAATAATTCGCATATAGCGACATATAACGATAAATTTTTTGTATATATCAAAAATTCAAATTTTTCTTTTTGTTGATCAAGGACTTCAATATCCGTGCACTCATATTTTTTTTTTATTTTTTGATAATCACTATGTTTCCATATGTGCGTAATAGTGACCTTCATTTTTGATGAAAACCTATGTTTAATAAAACTAAAAAAACAAATAATAATAAAATAAAACATATTAAAATTATATTTGTTGGATAGCTCGTTTGAGGACTACTTGATTCTAGTTGGATTTGTGAATATTCCTCCATTTTCATCCTCAACCCCAGCCTCGGCGTCCAAAAATTTTTTTTTTGTGTTTTAGGGGATGATAGGGTCAACAACCACTGTTCGAGCTTAACTTAGGGGGTTCACTGACCGTGGTTCATCTCGAACCCCCTTCTATAAGGGTTTTGTGCTTTTTTGAAAGAATTTAAAGGGTTCGGCCGAACCCAGGTTCTAGCGAACCCCTAATGGGTTCGGTCGAACCAATAGGTTCGTACGAACCACTAAAATCAAATTTTTTGTTATGCATTCATTTTTTGTGAGTTTTTCTTCCTCACTTTAATTGTAAACCACTATTGTGGCTTCACCCTTCTATCAATACATTGGGCATCATTAAAGATTTGAGTCTTACTCTTCATGCTTGTCTGAATTTATCAGTTCCTCAGGATGTATGTGTCATAGACCTTTCACCTTTCTTTTCATTGTGCCTATTAAGAGACTTTACAGCTAAGATAGGTGGTTATGTTTCAGCTGACTAGTCGCATATGTTGTTTAGAACTAGATATGGAACCAAAGTCACTATTAAATCTGAGAGGCTGGCTAAAGATCACATTGAGCCATATAACCCAAGTCCCATCAATGTTGTTCCTATTGCTGTAGTTACAAATTGTGTCGTTTGTACTGACAGTGAGCTAGCTGCTGCTCAAGAACTTCAATTAGAAGTTGTTCCTGATGTGCTTCTACATGAGTGGGCAGCTGAAAACGTGTGGGACAGTCCTGTAGATCTTAATCAAGATGCTGGTATGGGTAATTATGTGATGCTTGAACCTGATGCAGAGATTCCAAACCTTGAAAAGGATTCAAAACAATTGTTGCAACAACAAAGTGGACTTTGGGAAATGTTCTTTGATGGTTCCAGGAGCAAGAATGGAGCAGGTGGAGGTGCAATGTTGATTTCTCCATAGGGTGATAAGTACTTTTAAGCTTTTCATTTTGCTTTTGCATGTTCTAACAACAATGCTAAGTATGAAGGACTTATCCAAGGCCTTGAATGGGCAAGGAAAAGAGGAATTGATTGTTTGAAGGTCTATGGGGATAGTGAACTGATAGTTAATCAGATCAGGGGGCTGAATGTTTTCAGGAATGATGCTTTGAAGTCTTACAGAAACAGAGTATAGAATATAATTGAAGAATTTAATGCCTTCAATCTGATTTTTGTTCCACGAAATCAGAATAAGTATGCTGATAGACTTGTAGCATTTGGAGCACAGTTTGATATCCCAGGTGATGTTAAGAAGGATAAAATACAACAATATGTCAAGGTGGTTATCAGGCTATCAATTCCTGATAACAACATTCACTGGTAGGTATTTGAAAGTGATGAACAAATTTTAACTTTTCTACTCCAAGAGGATCAATTTTCTATAGTAAACTTGGAAAAGATCAAACAACAGTATGATGATCAAGTGATACAGCTGAAGAACAATAAGCTTCCCAAAGGGCTGGTTACCTTAGAATCCATATTTAATTTTGATGATCAACTTAAGAAGAATAAAGTTGACATCCAAGTGAAAGAAGATTATTATGAGGAAGTTGAAATCTTTAAGGGTAAGCTTCTCAAATTGGGCAAAATCAATTCACCTGAAGATAAGAAGGCTTTCATTGTTTTATGCCAAGAGTATCATGATGTTTTTGCTTGGAAATATTTTGATTTAAGAGGGTTTGATCCTCATATTGCACAACATACAATTGAGTTAGAACCTGGTGTCAAGCCTGTTAAACAAAAATAGAGACCATTGAACCCTAAGCTTGAACCTTTAATGATCAAAGAGCTAACCAAGCTAGTAGAGGGGGGTATTGTGTTTCCAATTAAACACACATCCTAGGTGTCTAACTTCATTCCAGTTAGAAAAAAGAGCAGTGAAATAAGATTATGTGTAGATTTTAGAGACCTTAACAGAGCATCTCTGAAAGATCATTAGCCCTTACCCTCTATGGAACAAATTCTTCAAGCTGTTGTTGGATCATAAAGGTTTTCTCTTCTGGATGGTTATTTTGGTTATAACCAGATTCTTGTCAAAGAGGAGGATCAGTATAAAACAACATTTACAACAAAATGGGGCACTATGGCCTACAAGAGAATGCCTTTTGGTTTATCTAATGCCGGTGCCACCTTTCAACGTGCCATGGATATGGCGTTTCAAAATTTAATTCAGAAATTTCTGTTGGTTTACTTAGAAGACATAACTGTATATTCAAAAAATGCAGATGAACATTTTTCGCATCTCAATCAAGTTTTCAAAAAATGTAGAGTATGGAATATCTCTCAATCCGACAAAGAGTATTTTTGCAATTCATAAAGGTAAGTTGTTAGGTCACATAGTGTCAAAAGATGGAGTTACCATTGACCCTCAAAGAGTTAAAGCCATACTTGAACTACCATTACCCAATCACAAGAAAGGATTGCAGAGATTTTTAGGGAGGATCAACTTTTAAAGAAGATTCATTCCTGATGTTGCAAATTTACTACAACCCTTGACTGCCATGCTTAAAAAGAATGCAATTTTTAGCTGGACTGGAGAAGCAAAACATAGTTTTGAAGAGATCAAGGAAGCTTTAGCATCAGCTTCAACACTGGTAAATCCAGATTTCTCTAAAGACTTCTTCTTATATGCTTTTGGTAGTGTTAGTTCACTTTCTGCTATGCTGGTTCAGAAAAACAGTGATAATTTAGAGCAACCAATAGCTTTCTTTAGTCGGGGACTTGTTGATTATGAACAAAAATATACATTTGTTGACAAGCATGTTCTTGCTGTGATTACAAGCCTAAAGAAGTTTAAACCTCTGGTTTCAAACAACAAAATTCATGTTTCGATTGCACACCCAAGTGTGAAAGAATTTCCATTGAACAAAGATTTGAATGATAAAAGAGCAGGGTGGGTCACTAAGGTTATGGAATATGATGTGGATATCAAGATCACCAAGTTGGTTAGAGGTAAAGGTCTTTGTGAATAGCTTGCTTTAGGGTCAAGCAGTGAAAATGACTTAGAACAAGATACTATTTTTGTTAATGCAAATGAACCCCAGAATACCCAGGATGATATGCCTCTGATAACAACAAATTGGGCTCAAGACATGACCCATTTTTTATAGACTGGTGAGTGTCCACCAGGTTTAGATAGAGCTAAACGAAAATACTTCAGACTGCAGTCTATACTATATGTGCTTGTAGATAGTGTTCTATTAAGATGTATTCACAGTGATCAAGTTGAGAAGATACTTCATGAGTTTCATGATGGAGCTGCAGGAGGTCATTTCGCTCCAAGAACTACTGCTTGGAAAATCATGAGAGCTGGTTACTACTGGCCCAGCTTGTTTAAAGATGCATATACATGGTCAAGAAAGTGTATCAAACGTGCTTTATTTGCAGGAAAAGAAAAGTTGCTTGCTATGCCTCTACATCCAATTCAAGTGGAGCAACCCTTTATGAGATGGGGCATTGACTTTATCGGACCAATTAATCCACCATCTAGTACTGGTCATAAGTGGGTGCTTACTGCTACAGACTATTTCACATGGTGGATAGAAGCGGTGGCTTTGAAAGAATCAAAAGAATCTTCAGTTTTGAGCTTTTATGAGGATATAGTAACCAGATTCGGAGTTCCTGACTCTATCATATCTGATAACGCTCTTGCATTTGTGGGATTAAGATTAACTGATTGGGTTGTTAAATATGGCATTTATTTGAATACATCCTCAAATTATTACCCTCAGGGTAATGGTTTAGCTGAAAGCACAAATAAGAATCTCATCAGGATTATTAAAAGAACAATGGAGGATAATCAAAGGACCTGACAATTAACTTAAAGTATGCACTTTGGGCAGACAGAGTGACTCCTAAGAGGTCTATTGGTAATTCACCATACATGTTAGTTTATGGAAAAGAGGCCAGATTACCTCTATCTATGGAGCTTCCAGCTCTAGACATTGTTCACTAGTTGGAGATGTTTGAGGAACAGGACCCAATGTCCGTGAGATATGCAGAGCTCATGGAGCTCGAAGAATCAAGAGATAAAGCAATGAAAGCTTTGGAGTATCATCAACGCCAAACAAAGAGAACATTTTATAAGAAATCTACAGCCAAAATCTTTAAGGAAGATGATATTGTTCTCAAATGGGATGTTCTAAAAAGCAAGCTGGGCCATCACACAAAGTTTGACAACATGTGGATGGGTCCATTTTTTTTTATCAAAGACTGCAAAGAACACAATGCTTATCAATTGGCCATAACTAAAGGTGAGGTGCTTCCTATCCCATTCAATGGGATACACCTCAAACCCTTTTTTCAAGTCTAACGAGTTCCTCTATTGTACATATTTGGTTAGGTTTTATTCTTTCAATAAGTATTGTTCCAACACGGTATATGGTTCTCTTTTAGTTTCTCCTATTTCGTAGGTTTTAAATGTCCCAATCTTCTCATGAATCTCAAGTGAGTTGTAGCCATGAACAAGGCTGACTTTTTAATTTAAACTTTGAGTGACTCCATGCCCAACGAACAAGTTTTGGCTACTAGTTTCCATGTTTAGCAGGAAAACATCCAGGTGAGGTCACCAGAAATGTTGCCCAATTTTCACTTCCGGGCTCAATCAGGCAGGAGAAGTTATGTTTCAGATGTTCATAAGGGCTAAATGGGACATTTGCATCGAGGGTTAGGTCATGCATCTGATGCCATTTCATAAGGAGTTCATTTGAAAGGTATGCCTCATCAAATTTGGCACAAAACTCATCAGAGAGGGAGGTCGGCAAGACCTTCTTGTTGTCTTGCCAACTAGCAGTACGTCCTATGTGGTTGAATAAACCAGTCACCAGGACTTTCGGGTCGCCAAGAGTCTTCATGTATCTCTCCGCTTGAAAAGGGGTCATGCCGACAGTTGTTCATTGGGAAGCTCTCGGCATAAGGTTGTGCCTTCGGGGAGAAGTCTTGCCGACGCAAGGAGGCTTGCCGAGAGATTTAAGTTCGTCGAAGTAGGCTTGGTCTCGGTATGAAGTCCCACCGATCAAGTGAAGTCTTCCTGACTGATATGAGCCCTCGCCGAGAGATGATAGCTCCGGTGTGAGGTCTGGACAATATGCCAAGCTCTCGACAATGGTATGGGGGGCTTCGCTATAAGGTTTCACCATCGGGGTGAGGTCTCGCCGAGGTGAAGTGGTCTTGGAAAAGGAAACAAGCTCAACAAGAGGTCTCATCGACTGAAGGTGGTCTCCCCGACGCGAAAGGATGTGAGCTCAGGGCAAAGGAAAGTAAAGTCACCATGATGTATCGGCGAAAGTATAGGGTCCTGCCGAAATGGAGGGTCTTAGCGAAAGTTGGGGCTCTCGATGTGATGTCTCGGCAACTAGCAAGGGTCATGCCGATAGTGAGTCACTAGGGAGCTCTCAGCATAAAGTTTTTCCTTCGATGAAGGGTTTGCCTGAGGAGGTACAGTCTCAATGAACGAAGGTTCCATTGACCGATGCCTGACCGAAAGAGTGGTCTGAGCTCGCTAAGAGTTGAAGCCTTTGCCATAGGGTCTCACCGACCAAGCGATGTCTCCCCGAAATGAGGTACGCTCTTGGCAAAAGAAAGGAGTTCGCCTTGATGTCTCGGCGATCAAGCAGAGGTCTCGACAAAAGTTTTGAGCTCGATATGAGGTCTCGTCGACCAGGTATGGTCTTGCTGAGATAAAGCAAGCTCGCCAAGAGAGTTTAACATCGGGGTAATGTCTCACCGAAGGGATGGAGTCTCATTAAAAGATGATCGGAGCTTGGGGAAAATGGAATTCCTTTGGTGTGAGGTCTTACCGACACATGGGTGTCTCGCCGATAGAGGAGCACAGTGATATAATGATAGGACTTTGACATGAGGTCTCCCCTACTTGCCAGCATCTCACCGAAGGAAATGTTGAGCTCGGGGAGGTGGTTTGTTTTCGCTAAGAGGTCTCACCGATAATGAAGGGTCTCCCCGACATGGGTGCTTTCGTCGTGATGTCTTGCCAACCAGTGGGAGTCTCTCTGACACAAGGTTTGAGTTCAGGAGGAATGGAAGGGGTCGGTGTAATGTCTTACCAACAAGCGATTGTCTCGTTGATGGTTGTAAACCTTCGGTGTGACTAATGGAACCCACCATGATGTCCTACCGACAGAGGAAAGTCTCCCCGACAGTTGTTCACCAGGTCATCATCAGAGTCAAAGTTTTACATTTTCCATGAGGTCTGGCCGAGTGGGGAGGGTCCTGCATCATCTATCGTCCATCGACATATATTTTGCACATATATTTTTATACCTGTCGGAATTCTTTGGAAAGTTTTCATCAAATATTTTTTGATTTTTTAATTGCAATTTGCAATATTAAAAAATCAATTTCTTTGGTTTGTCGACATTCATAAAAATTTGCAGCCATATTCGTCGTCGGCCACATTCAAATCCTGCACAGTGGAGTACTTTTGGACAGAACAAGGTACATTTGTCAGCCCATTTGGGGGCCGACCCCACTGACCGTCTCAATCAACTTTCACCAGAGTCTTCTCTCCGTCTACCATTCCAGCCGTCGGTGATTTGTCTACCGGCATCCATCATCGGGCCTGTTCATCTTGCTGGTGATTGCTTCATCCATGTCGACCAAAATTTCTTGCCGGTCGGTTCTCTTCCCCCTACCGACTATCCGGGTTATTCCACCGGTGCTGGTGGTTATCCACCACCGGCGGTGCTCTTCTCACTAGTGGCTCTGCCCTACATCTCAGCCCCGTTGCCACCTATCCGATGGTGCTTCTTTTTTTTTGCCACAATAAGCCCCGCGGTCATATTAACGACCGAGGGCCGATATTTTTTGCTCAAGGTGCTTAATTTTTGCACCAATTTAGCCTGCGAAGTGCCTCCAATAGGCCTTTTTTTTATCACAACTTTTACCTAGGATATCAAAATTTGGAAAACGATATACCATCCGAAAGGGAATTTTGCGTTCTTTCCAATGGTGACATCTATTCTATGAAAATTTTCTTGCATAAAATTCTACATTCAACTGAAGACAAAACCCTAATATGGACCAAAGCTGCATATCTTCTCAACCGTTTATCGGATTTCATTGATTCCAATGGCATCAGGAAGGTGATTTAGAGTTTTTTTTCATCAGTCCAGCCCCTTGATCGATTTTTAGCTCTAGGTACTCTTGCATTGATTTTTTCAGTTTGGTGCATTTGTTCAATAACCTGGACATCTTGAAGCTTGGGAATTTTTTTTTTGATCCAGGCTGCCTCACTCTAGTTGTACATCATCTTTGGAAGCTTCTCTTTTCTATTGAAGGTCAGTGTCTTTGTAGTTTTTGTGGAGAAATTTCATTATGGGGCTTGCATATTATTCTTCTCCTTTGACTATGTTGCACAAGGGTAACTATCCGCGAATGGTGAGATGGACCATCTTCGACAATTTTGGATTTGTTGCCTCTATCTGCATGGTATATTTCTGTCCAAGGAAGGTATCTCATGAACTTGCTTGGAGTTGCAACCGCATACACCGCTTTGGAGATCATTGATGTTGAGATGTTTCAGTTGTATCGATCACTGCGGATTGTCCTCACATTCTTTGGACTAAGATTTGGGAGCTCTATGGAGATTCAAACACTCCACCATTCCCTGATGATCATGCTTCAGAATGTCATTTTTCAAATCAAGTACCCCATGATGCTATTGTTATGCAGGAAGTTGATTACCTTGATCTTTCCAAAGAGGTTGACAAGGTTCAAGCTTGGTATCCCTTCACATCTGATTTTTTGTCCAAAATCATTGATTGAGGCTTCCACTATCATTCATCAGACACCTTCGTCGATGGCTTCACTTCCGTGTATCACCGAAAGTTGGCTTCTATAGGTTTTGACTTTGAGGTATCACTCCTCTATTCTAGATTTCATATCTCGAGACTTCTTCCCGCTATTCCATTCGTGACTTGAGGTTTCTCTCAACATCTGGCCATTGGATTTCTTCAAATTTTAGTGGTTTTGAGGACACTTTACGGGGCTATCAAGTTCCATCACATCCATCATATCCATCGTCTTTGTCTTTGGATATTGTTCAACATCAGCTCGGTGATCATCCTCGGTTTTGTCACTCTCTTCATTGATCGGCATCTTCTTCATCAGGCAAGGAGACATTTGAGTAGCGTTTAGAGACATCATTGACATCCACCTTCATCCTTCCTTCCTTCAATTCCTATCCGGAATGGGAAGCATCTCTGCACTTGCAGTTGTTTTTGTTTCTTCTGAAAGGGAGACAAGTTGTTTGTCGGCATTGGATCATGTTCTTTCTTTAGACACTTACCATCTTTGTAGGTGATCACATATTTTGGGGGGGCTATATTGTCTCTCTCTTTCCTCCCTATGGGGGGGCTTTTGATTGTATCCATGTGATGGATGGTGTCCTTGGGGGGTATTTGGGAGTCCTCCATCCTTCCCATCCCATCTCACATTTTCTTTTCATTTTCATCTCCTTTTTGGAGAGGGGTTTTCTTCCCATTGGGTTTTCCCCTTTTCTTCAGTTGTGGGAGATTTTCTGCATCTTCATGTACATGGGTACCTAACATGTCCTCGCCAGAGTCGGACTCCATCAACTCTTTTGCATTAACTACTGCATTTTCTCCTCTCCAGTTGTCCTATCGCAAGTAGTAATTAATTAATTATTACACTAGCATAAGCAACTAGGTCTTGCATTTAATTAATTAAGTCCTAGGTTGCATTATTAGATAAATCATTTAATAAATAGTGGGAAATATTCCCTTCCATGTTTGGTGGGATAATTCCTCTAGAAGATGAGTTGTCCTTCTAGAACTTATCTCAACATTTAATAATCATCTAGATAGGGTTCACATGTTGTCACATGTTGTTAGATCAAGACACATGGCAACATTTCATACATCTTAGGTTTTCATTCTTGCCTATATAATCAGGTATCTTGTTCATTTGTAACATATCCAATATCAAATATCAATATCATATCATCAATATAGAATCTCTATTGTGCATGCCTAGTTGCAACACTTTTCTTTGTGGTTGATTATCTTTCCTGGCTCAAAGGTCCTCCATTGAAGACTGCAGCTTTAGGGACTATGCATCCATAATCTCAACACCATGGTGATATAAACCTGCATAGCAATACTGTAAAAAGTGAGTCTTCTAAAAGACTCAGTAAGCATCCTCCTCTTGCCTTGAAAACAATCTTCATTCCTTGCTTTCTAGATGAACCACAAAATACTAAAAGAAAAACATAACCAGAATAGAGCAACAATTTCCCCCATCTTTATGTTATGATTAAACAAAATTTTCTTAGGGAGGGGTTGTCCATTATTCCCCCATATATCTTGTTTGTCATAGAAAATTCTCCATATTTCTTTAGCAAAAGTGCAATCAAAGAAAATGTGATTAATTGTTTTAGGTATGCACACATCTTTCTCTAATTTTTGTTTTTGGCTTTCTTGTTATATATATTTTAAATTTAAAACAAAAAAATGTCAGGTTAATTATCTAAAAATTAGGTAATGATAAGTTAAAATTAAATTATTATTTTTATTATCTATACAAAAAAATATTTAATAAAAATACTTTTGACAAATAAACACACATGCAAATAAAAATAAAATTAAATCCATGTGGTGTGCAAATGATTCTCTACATTTAAACACTACCATAATTTTGTTAACTTTTACCATGATAATAACCTCTCTTCATTTTACATATTTGCACACAGTTTCTCACTTTATACACATGTTAAAAATGCTCATTAGGCCAAAATCAATAATCATCTGTTTAATCTAAATCATTTATTTCAAAATTAAATATCACCATGTCATAATGATTAACATATTAATATTGGTCAACAAATGTCAACAATGTTGATCTTGTCTCCTTTGCAAACCCTTGTGTCTGGTTCAAACAACTCTTTATTTTTGTGTCTAGATGCCCTAGTTATGTGGGTATTTAGCAGGATTTGAGAGGTGTGTCTTTACCTATGCCAAATTCTCTCCATTGTGCCTGATCACGTGTTGTTCCAATCATGATTCCCCTTCCTTTGGTGTTGTGACTAATGATTTTTCATTGATTAGTATTGGCAATGCCCTTGTTCCCAAGGTTTGTGTGACACAGAGTAATCCATGCTCCATGCTTAAAGTAGATAGGTAAGGGTATCTCTACATCTTTGAATCTAAAAGGACATATGAATGAAGTTATCAGGAGTTGGTGACTAGAGATACCAAATACTTCATTACTTTAGGTATGGAAATTGAGGTGTTTTCAAAATCATGATCTTCAGAGTTACTCTTAAAAGGAACCACTTGGTTGTTTATTTATTGTTGAAATTCTAATTTAGAATATTATGTCACATAAAGACTAATTTTTTGGAAGCTAGTTTGTATTCTCTCTACGATTATAAAACTTGTTAGTGTTGGTGATTGAAATATTTGGTTTTGTGAGAAATCGTGTAGTGGTTAATGTGATTGTTTCTCTCTTGACTTTTTTATGGTTTCAATTTTTGGTTGTTTTATGTGTGTTCTCTTACGTGTTGAACCTTGTCTTGAGAGTTTAAACTATGCAATAAATAAAACTTGGACATATATTGTTCATGACAATGAACATTATTTGAACAAGGGTTTATAAGCCTATTTAAGATTAAATCCTAAGGGTGATATTAAATTTTATTTTTCCTAAGCCTTGCAAATGGTATGTTGGATAAAGCTTATAGTGAATGTGCTTTTCTTACTTAGGTAGGGGGATAGGGGCGGTGTTTCATGGTTGGGATTTAATTGAACCCTTAGCACATACTTGTGGGTCTTTATTTTGTCAAATGGAAACTAAATTGATGTGTATCCTAGATTTCTGCATTGCATACTTTTATAGATAGTGTTTTCATGTTCAAGTTATAAAATTAAATACTACAGTTGTGATTAGAGTTATACATTACTTTAAGGATTTCAAGGTTTCATCCTTGAATTTTTAATGTGAAACATATTCCATTAAGCTAGGCCATTAAATTATTTGGATGTGGTAAGTTTTGTTATGGTTGACTTGTATCCACTATAAAATTTTAATAGTGAACTTGACTTTTAGATTTATTGATAGTCTTGTAAAAAAATTTATCCTTTGTGTTCTATCATGATAATTTTATGGATTTAGCACTTGAATGGTTTTAAAATTCCATGGTTTTTGTTACCTAATTTTCACCCTCAGGCTTAATCAGGCAAGGCAAATTGCGTTTAACAGGTTTGAGAAGGCCAAATCAAGCATTTGGCCTAGGGAAAAAGTCATGAATCTGATGCTAGGCCACAGGGAACTCAGTAAAGAAGCCCGCCTTGTTCGGGTTCGGCATGAAAATATTCTAAGGATAGAGTCGCCAAGACCCCAGGAGTGTCACGGCGAGTGGGATTCACCTACAGGTCCCTATCGACAAGACATCGATCATCATCCCAGTGACAAGAGGATATTCTTTTCGGTAGAAGTTCCTTTCTTCAGAGAGAAGTCTCAGTGAATGCATCGGGTCTCTCCAACAAAGCAAAGTAGGATCCCTTCGGCATATGTGTGTTGGTTTTGGTAGGAGGTCTTACCGATCGAAAGAGGTCTCGCTGAAATCAAAAGGATCGGCAAAGCGAGCGAGCTTCGCCAAAGGGTCTCGCTGAAGTCACAAAGTCTCCCTGACTTAAAAGGCCTTCAACATAATGAAGCATTTGGAGAGAGTCTCGGTGACCAGTGAAGTCTCCCCGACAACAATAAGGTTTTGGCGTGAGATTTATTTCAGCAAAAGGTCTTGGCGAACCGGTGGTGTCACCGACAACTGGGAGCCTTTGGCATAGCATTCAAGACGGAGAGAGGTCTCCTCAACTCCGATGCCCTGCCAACAACAAAGAGATCCCCAAGAGGAGATGCCTTCGCCATAAAGTCCCGACTACGATTAAGGTCTCACCGAAAGCCAGCGGTCCCACCAATGAAGTCATATCGGCATAAGGTCTTGTCAAACGCATGAAGTCTCACCGACGTTTGACGTCGGTGTAGCGCCCGATGCTCGGTATGAAGTTTGGATGACAGTCTAAAGTCTCAGCGAAACAAAAGGGAGCTCGGGCAAAATGGGGAGTTCGGCGTGGGTCCCGACGACAAACAGGTAGTCTGGCCGAAGGAGTGAGTCATACCGGAGCAAAAGGATCAGCATAAGATGGGCCTTCATCATATGGTCTCGATGATAACAAGGGGACACGCTGACAATATTTGAAAAGCAAAAGGCCTTGGTAGAAGATGTTTTCGGTGAAGGATTGTGGGATCGCCGTGAAGTCTCAGCGACGCAAAAGGTCTTGCCGATGCAGAATGAGCCTGAAGGGGAACCAGCTTAGGAAGAAAGATCCAACAAAACAAAAGGTCTCACCGACCAAACAAAGGGTCTCCCTAACATAAAAGATATCGGTGTAGCTTCTAGCCGTCGGAGTAGTTTCTTGCCAACACATAGATGTCTCACCGAAAGCTGAAGGAGCTCGAGCTCAGAGGAGAAGAGTGAGATTACCAAATGAAATGAGCTCACCATGAGCTCTCACCGACTGTTCCATGATATGCTGATAGCTGCAGAGACACATAATCGCATCGGTGAGACACTTTCAGTGTCTCGCTGAGATGCGATTATGACTAAAGGAGTTTTTGACCGCCTACAAAGTCTACATGGAGTAGGCTCAATCAATCAGAGAAAGCCAAAGCAAGCCGTGGTAGTAGAACCAAGTGCCAAGAGAAGGTGATTAACAGAAGGAAAAGCAACATGAGCTCAGGAGCATTCAAAGTAGCTCGACTAAGGGGAATTTAAAGAGGGACATGATACCAGGAAGTGAATGCAGTGGTTGCAAAAAGATCAAGAGGTTTCCTCTAAAGGAAACCTTTCTTCACCGACACACACAGTAAGGACACGCACGCTGCAGCATTAAATTCAATAAAAAGATCTGAGGATAGATCTTTCTGAGCCTGATATTTTTGTAAGCCCTAAGGGGCCGACACACTGGTGTATATAAGGCATTTTTTACCTTTTTGTAAGTAGTTCGGATTATGCATTCAAAAGAGTTAGTGATTTTTTATCAATCCTTTCTTGACTAAATATATGTTTTGTAACTCAACTGGAATCTGGAATATAACACAGAGTTTACCTGGGAAGCTACTGTTAATGTTTGTATTACTCTCATTTCTGTATTTTGGACTATGCAAGTTCTTAGCTGTGTTTTTCTAAAAAATCTGTATTCATACCTAAGGTTGTGAAATTCATCTTTCCTTCCTAAGAAATGCATGTAGAGCAAGCCTGTTAAGAATAGTGCATGAGTTTAAAGGGGTTATGTTAGTAAGTGAAAATTTTGTATGTTGCTTTCCAGTGTATGTCCTTCCTATGTCTGTTTCATGATTTCTTATTAACTCGGTGTATCACCATAGGAATAGTTCAGTTTAGTTTCATTATTTGTATGCATTCCTTCTCTTTTTACCTTCACAGAATTGCTAGTTTAGGTGATACCCAAAGGAAGCCGCCTTTCCTCCTCAAGGTTCATTTCAACTTCAAAAGACCCACGTACTTCTTGAAATGATCCCATGTTTACCTATAACTGCGATAGGGTGCATTTCTAGGTGACAACAGTTTCTGGCATGCCCGGTGGGACAAAAATTAAGATTCAATTGCTGGTTTAGTATGCAACCAGCTACTCCCAGACTTTATAGAAGTCATTTGGCATACTTGGCGACTCCACAAAGAAGAAGAACTCCATAAATTAATGCCTTCTA